>NGKJ01000019.1:151794-232032 GCA_002162495.1 Myriosclerotinia curreyana
ATACGAATTTCTTATATTTGCAGATCTCGTACCGTGGCTATTTTGATCAATAATAAATTGCGTGACTTGAACCAAATAATATATCTCTGTTCTGTAGTGATTTGGATTGACGAGGGGGTAAAATGTACGAATACCTATCATTCATACATTTATCCCGTGCTCGGACGTTCAGGTCTTCCAAGTTTCTCGTATCAATTAAATTATTGCCCTCAATTTAAAACATCTGTAAGGCTTATCCTGTTCGCATTCCCATCCCCTCAACGCCTTCTTGAACAACCTGCACAAGTTTTTTCCTAAGCTGCCTAGTTTCTGCTTCATGAACTCCGAATCTCTGTGTGAAAGAGAAAGACTGTTTTGTTTGGGTATCATTTTATTGACATTGACCTCCTCGTTTTGTATATTATCTCACTTCAATTCCCCCAAAAGCAATGTACGATCCGAAGAAGCGGTAAGGACTATAACTCTGTTAGCAACACAAGTCATAGGGTACGAGAGGGGAAGTCTTACTTATGGGATCTTTGCCAGGTGACAATTCGGCACAATTAACCGTTCCCTTGTGCCCAGGCAGTTTGTATAGGATTTTACCAGTCTCGTTATTCCAGACCACAGCTGTACCATCTCCAGCACCAGCAGCGATTTTCTTTCCAGTCGAATCCCAACTTGCCCGAATCAAATTCTTCTCCATTCCTGCAGGCGCACCATCGAATGTTCGAATATGTCGTTCAGTTGGCGCAAATGGTCTTATATCCCATGTTCGCACTGTTGAATCCATGGAATTTGATAAGAGAGTTTGTGAATCCGGTGAAACTCGAAGTGATGTAATAGTATCTTGATGGCCAAGCATGGAATACACCACGGCCTTTCTCCTCATATCCCACACCTTAATATCATTGTCAATTCCACCAGAATACAACTCATTTCCAGCTTCTGCCAGTGCCACAGCTGTGATAGGGAATTCGGTGGGGATGAAATCGACCGCAGCTTTTGTTCTTGGGTCCCAAATGCCTATATATCCATCGTCGGATCCACTTATGAGAAGTTCCTCTCCCCTCTTGCTGATATCCATGCAATTGATTACTTCCTCGTGTCCAACATGTCTTCGTATCCTCGTACCGGTCTCTAGATCCCAACTGGCTAGATGCATATCTGCGGATGCAGAGAATAAGGCTCTCGAGTCGCGCGACCATTGTAAATCTAACACTGCGCCTTTATGTCCTGTCAAAGTTCCGTAATTTTCGCAATCTCCATATGTTCTCCATAAATCTACCAAAAGTTAGCATAAATGCTACCAACAAATATGTGTTCCGTACTAATTGATCTATCCATTGACCCTGAAGCGATATAGTTTCCATTCGGGTCAAATTTGGCAGCGAATACCTCTCCTGAATGTCCCTCCAGTTGCATTACTGGAGCTTGTAACCCACTCGTGCGAGGCACCTATTTCACGAAAGTCAGCCAGGGACTTCCCGAATGCTAGATCATTCCATAAACACCAATCCATACTTACTGCTTGTATGAGTGCGCCATTGCTAGTTGAACCATTGGTAGCAGCTAAGGCTGCGCTATCGTTTCCTACATTCTGCCTTTTCACAACCATCTGCGAGGATCCAAAAGACCCGGAAGCCGGTCGTTTTCCCGAAGACATGATTGTAGTTTTTACCGTCGATCTACGCGTATCTTTTCGAGAAATAAGTACGAATGTTCGAAACTGCGCGTTGTTGGTACCAAGGCTCGAGAATAGAACTCCATATGAATTTCTGAAAATTACGCTAAAGTGCGGCCGCCTAGCGCCGGCTTGTACCTTGACCAGCTCAAGCTTAATAGCATGAACGGCCTTTGGGACATGAAATGATATCACATATTAAATTCAAGTGAAGTTGAATAATTGCGATAGGAAAATATGGCTTCAAACAAAGCCGCGAGAATGGGTGAGGAGTAAGTGATCTCTTGTCAATCATCAGGTCAATATATACTAATGCCCAACTCAGGGTCTGGAAGTAAGTACACCAAAAGCACAAGAAACAACTCGCCATATCTCACGATGGCTAATCAGCATCCAGAAGTCGTGTAGACAAAGTCAATGCTGAGCTCGTTACTCTCACCTACGGAACTATCGTCGCACAGCTCTGCAAAGATTACGAAAGCGATTATGTGGAAGTTAACAAACAACTGGATAAGATGGGTTACAATATTGGGCTACGATTGATCGAGGACTATCTTGCGAAATCCAATACCATGAAACGCTGTTCGAACTTTAGAGAGACTGCGGAGATGATTTCTAAGGTATGGCTCAGCCAAAGTGGTTTCTATGTGGAGTATTATGTTGATGGAGGATGATAGGTTGGATTTAAGATATTCCTGAACATTACACCGGCAGTATCGAATTGGACGAGTGATAGCAAACAATTCTCCCTGATATTCGAAGAAAACCCCCTGGCCGACTTTGTGGAATTACCAGATGATGGAAGAGCACAAGACGAGTTATGGTATTCTAATATCTTCTGTGGGATATTGAGGGGCGCCTTGGAGATGGTGCAAATGCAAGTCGAGGCTCACTTCATTAGTGATATCCTCAGAGGCCATGATTCGACTGAGATGAGAATCACTTTGGTCAGATATATTGATGATGAGATGCCGATGGATGATGATTAGGAATGGATTGTCTGGCGGGTGTGCATATCTTTTGGCGTTTCGGATCGGGGGAATATCATTGCGTGGATTTGGAAGACAATAGGGTCTTTATGGCTCACGGTCGATTGTAGAATCTTGGTTTTAATTTCAAAAAGTATGTATGATGTTGAGACTGTGCACAACTTGTAGTTTGGTAGATGTGAAAGTTAATGTTTCCAGCCTCCATGGCTTCAAGCGAAGCATGGGTGTAAAGACTGAAATATTTGGTGGGTGGAATGAAAGAAGTGAAAGGAGAAAAAATGGGAAGCCTCATCTAGTACCAAAGTCTGAGAACGCATTTGATTGTCTAACCTGAACTCAGACATTCAAAAGCGTTTTGAGGCATCCAACCCCGAGAGCCGTTTGGTTGTCGAATCTAGATTCAAATATTGAAAAGCGCTGTGAGCATGCAGGCTGCAAAAGCTTGCTTAGCCGTCAAGCTTCTGAGAGGAAGGTACGATTGTCAGAGTCTGCGTACATGAACCCAATACTCGACAACTTCTTTATCTCAATCTTACAAACTACCAACCTCAATCTCACAACTGTCACCGCAAATATGAGGACTCGCAGACAAGATCTCCCCGACAAGCACGATTGTAATGCCCCGCTGAAAGTCCTGCGATGACATGCAGCACAGAGATTAAGACGAAGACTGAGATTATTAAAAATGTATGGTATTGATGCCAGGATTGAGCTCCCTCTTAGCCCTAGAGAAGCTAAAGCTCTTCGGGCAGCGGAGAGGAATATTAAGAAAGGAAGGAGGATAGAATCGATAAAAAGGAGTGATGCACATTTAAAAAGTCCTCATCGCCTCACGGTTAGGGAAGAAGAAGCTCTTCGGGCTGCGGAGATGGCGGAGAAGATCCAAAAATCATTGCTTAGTATGGATACCGGGGTCAAAAAGAGAGTAAGATCGACATAAAAATTGGGTGCACGCATCGAGATTTTTGGTCTTCTAAGTTCTAACCTCTCAGGGGGCTGAAGTTCTTCGGGGTATAATTGGAGGAGATGAAGTCGCCAAGGCGGAAAATAATGAGAATAGGGGCAGAGAGCTGATGGCAGAGGGGGTGGTGGATAAGAAAGACATATATGAACCCCGAGAGATTCCCAAACAATCCTCCTCTGCAATAGCAACCACGGTCTGCTATGACAAATGCAGCAGCAGTCAATAGTAGGTGGGAGTCGGAGAAGAAGGAAGAGAAATGAATTGTATGATGACAGGATTACAAGGGGTACAAATGAGAGAGGGGATTAACTAAACGAATTTTGTCGAGGGGAGAGATTGACGTCAAGAGGATAGCGGTAAGGAAGGTAACATGAAACAAGAGAAAGAACATCACTAGCAATAATCCAAGTTCAATTGGGGGAGACTCGATCTCTTATGTCCACGAATTTCGAGCATTCATTCTTCTCTCAGACGATGAAAACGTTGAAAAATGCTACTCGTTCATGAAGCTTAGTGGCTCGGAATAAATACATACCAAAATTAAATGGTAGCTCGCCGGCTCGCTAGATCACAGCCGAAATCTACTTGTCCCATGTTGCAATCATCTCGCGTTATCAATCACTCGCGAATCACGGGGCAAAGATTTGTACTAATAGTGTGGTTTTGCAAGAAATGAAGGGGTGTAAAATGAGAGACGGTATTTGAGAATTAGATTGGATCAAGTGCCTTGTTTTATAGAGTTCTAATAGAACATTCGACATCTTTAAATTGGGNGGGGGGGATTGATTATATCGTTCCTTAAACATTGCCCATGGAATGGCTGGCAATCAGAGCTTAACAATGACTATCAATAATGATGGCAAAGAACAACCTTCCAACGTCGAATTCGTCATAATTTCAACCCAGGTTTCCGACAAGGACGGTAATGAAGTGTCGACGAAGGTAAGGTTTCAAGAACTGCGTGATTATTTGAGGAAGCAGAATAAGCAGAATTCAATTCTTTTGGTATGATTGTATTTTCAAGTCACCTAGCAGCCACTTAATATACGTCTTATTATCCATTCAAATCCACATCCAAGCCCACCGCGTATTTCTTCCATTCGCAGGTTGTCTTAGCCCCAATAGAAGTGGCTTCCATGGCGAAATGAACGAACTGCTTTGATCTGCACGGAATTTTATCTCTCTTGATCATACATGGAACATACAGTCCTGATCATCAAATGTCAAAAATGACTAATCCGCCACAGACTCTATCGCCACCAACGCATAAGGTACCTCTTGGTCCAAAGCTTCCACAGACACAACCATACTTCAGCCAATTCTCTATCTAGTTTCTATCTAGTTGCATTAAACCATGATCTGAAACATGGAATCGGCGATTCGCCAGAGCGTTTACACCATGGAGGTGAAGCTTTGGGCGCCATAAATAGGAGGCTAAGCGAGACTCATCGAAAGTGTGGAGTAATTCAACTATCGCAGCCGTGGCTTTGCTTGTTAATAGAGAGAGGATATTGTGGATCATTGCTATAACCTTAAACGGCTTTGATTGACTGCTTGATAGAATCTGGATGGGAAATATGATGCAGCAGATGTTCATATCCAGGGGCTGGATAAGATGCTTAGATGGTCATGTTACGGGGTGGAATACAGACATTGAGCGGAGTTCACTAGAGGATTCTATATAACTTATTAATATAGGATCAAGATCTTTATCCAAGGAAGCTATCTTGGACTTTCGATATGCGAATTTTCGGGCCGGAAACCCGCATTTTCTCGCTTGTCTTCCGCTTCAGCGAGGGGAAGCTCTCGGAACTCACACCTTCAACTAGATTCTACAGTAATTCTCATCGAAAATTTACGAAATCTATCCATAGGATTGACTCCTGAGCGTATCGTCCCTATCGATCGTCTATCTATTAGTAATCTCATCTACAAAGTCGAGTTATGAGCCTCTCTCTTTGAATGAACAAAATTCTAGTGACGCCAGCATTTCAATTATACCATTGAAAGAAGCTTTACACATTTGTCTATCCCTGATCATCCGCGACCTCCCCAACACCAATCAGCTTATCCATAAACTATTACAGCTTCTTCAAAATATTTTAGAGCCACAGATCCCAGGATTCTGGCCACTAGTGCCAAACGAAGAAAATGGCTATTATGAGTATTGTTTAAAACCGACCCAAGTCCCCCTACCATTTTCGGTATGGATTGGACAGGACCTTTACTGCATGGTATTATTGATCATGATTCCCCATACCACTCTTTAAAACAATAATGTGTAAAGGTATGTATGAGAAATTTCAACGAATGATGAATTAAAAGTATCTTCATGAATCGAATGTGTACATAACGATATAACTGACAAAAAGACTGTTAATTGAGAGCCAACCTCAAGAAAAACATATCTATAGTAGAGACGGATTTCTGCTTGGGTTTCCAATCGACATCTCAATATTTGCTTTTAATTGCGATTATAAAACGACCCTGAATACTAAAAGACAAAACAAAAATCTATATGTTTATGTACCAAAACTTGATCAATATAGATAATTTTAGAATATCTAGAGAGATATTTGAATGTTTAGCTCCATTAAGAACGATAGGGGTGCCACCTTTTACGCTGATGGAGAGACATCAAATGTAAATCAATCCTCCTCGACGGAGCAAAGCTACAGTGAAGGAAGGTGCTCCTCTCCCTCATTTTTGGCATTAACCAAAACGCAAAGCACACATGTCCCAACTATGGGATAAACGACTTTGCATCCTCTCTCCATAGTAGTAAATCTTCTGCTTGACAACAACCTCAACGTCGTTCAAATCGCCATCGACATTTTCGTCAACGGTTCCCCGCCAATCACGTGTCTGAGCTTCAAGCTTACTAATCATCATCATTACCAAAAACTCCTCACAATAATGTCAAAGATTGATTCTGATATTAATATCAGCTCCATTTCGCCAAGTACGACGAACCTTACACCGAAAATCACAACGATTATCCTTAAATCTGCCAAGTTACTACCGCGCGTCAGTCAAAGAAGTCAATAGGTTTCTCACCAAAATGGCACCCAAAACCCAACGTATAGTTGTCGAGCGCCCGGCCCGTCGCACAGCTCAACCAAAGGGATATTTCGCAAGCACATATAATGCATTGACTGCACCAGAAAATGCCAGTGTTGTGAGGAGTATTGGAGTTTTCGGTATCGCAGTAGCTTTCTTCTCGAGCAGTTGGAGCGAGTATCTTTTGCCTCCGTGAGTATTCTTCTTTCCTAGGATTCGGAGATATTGCTAATTGGGTTATGTTCAGTTTGTAAAGATTGATTTACTGTTGAGGATGGTATGTCAATACTGGGGGAACGCGCAATGGGCGAAGCGTGATAGGCGGATGATGGAGGAATACCTTTAATGACGACGAAAATGTACAATGGATTGGGTCGCGGATGGATATACAGCAGAGGAGTGTATGATAGGATGCATGATAGGAAGATATGAAACCAATGGCATATGATGCAGCGGAGATGATCCGGAAGGACTATGAACTTGTACACATTGGGATGGAAAATGAGGCGTTGATACCTGTTGATGAATGGATCTCTACTTCCTACACACAAACTCTGGATTCTGCGGCACTATTCAATGAACGGGCGTTTCTTGTGATACTTGTTTATGGTTTTGTTTTGACTGAAAACTCCTGTGGATGGAGGGACAATTTTTTGCCTGTTTCTCGGCCGACATGTCTGGGATTGAAATGCAGAGTTGGAGAAGGAGAACAAAAGTTCATGGGGCGTGCAATCCTGAAAGTACGAAAGATTCACATTGGGCTAATTACAACACAGTAATGGGAGCAAGTGCTCTTTTGGTGTAAAAAGCTTTTAGTTGAGGAATATCTGCTATACTGCGACCGCTCACAAAGGATATCTATCCCCTACTTATCCTTTGGTGCAACGGGGAAGGCGCTCGGAAATCCTTATCCAGTATCTTTTCAATGATCCGTTTTATATACATACCGTAAAACCTTCTTCAAAGCTCAAAGCTCAAGGATTTTGATTATTGGCACAAGGCGAAGAGCTCGATGTGGAAATTTTCCAAAATTTGACTATCAGCAGTTTTTAAACCAGGACCAGAACGCTACGTTCATTTAAAAAGCGTTCGAGTCAAGCACAGTACCTTATTAACCAACCATCCTGAGTGCTTCTGTGCCCCTCTTTCCTACTCAAATTACAACAGCAGCTGTAAGGTGAGTCAAAAAATGCAGGTGAACCAATAGCTCGCTTTCTTGCTACCATCCCCAACTCTTTGATCAATGCATCTCACTGCATCTTGTATGGATTACCAACAAAGGCCAAAGACCTAATTATATCTTCTTTTATAATAACCCATACCTCTCTTCTCACATCTAACCTTTCCCCCACCCTATGCCCAAGACATTTAGCCATCCATACACCATTCCAACTCATGTACTATGACCAACCACTTACCGACCAAAAAAAAAACATCAAAAAACCGTGTAGCGATCATAGGCGGCGGTCTAGCAGGTGCTACTCTGATCCGCTCTCTTCTCAATCAACCACATCTCTCAGTCCACATCTACGAGCCAGCCCCCGCATTTAGTGAGCGCGGGCTGCAGTAGGATTAGCTATCATGCGCAAAATGCCTTGACAGAGATAGGGATGGCTGAAGTGATGCAGAAGGCAGGAGGCGTTAGAATGAATAGTTCTAGGACTATTATTGTAAATTCTCAACCTGTCGAAACGAGAGATGCTGTCGTCTAATCCATGTATGAAATAGGGGTCGGGATCTTTTGCCGGAGAATTGATAATCAATTTAGCGAGCGAATTGCAAGGATTAGTTGTTCATCGAGCAGAGCTTCTCAAAGAACTACTTGCTCCCGTTCCTCAAGAGTGCATGCATACGAATTAGAAAGTCTTCAATATCCAAGAAAGTAACAACTGTATCACCGTTCCATTTACAGACGGCACCAATGTAGACATCGATGCGGTAATTGGCGCAGATGATATGCACGGATTCATGAGATGCTACGAGCATATCCTCGGAAAATAACATCCAGCTACCAAAGCCCAGTTCGCGAGCTTTGGGATTGCAGAAATTTGGTGAGCATGCAAAAGGCAAAGGAAGTTCTCGGAAAGAAATGTTTTGAGGAACAGAGATAGTATGCGTGGTGTGGGGATTGAGGTTTCTCCATGCATGATATTTTGGATGGGGGAGAGACTGTGCCATAAGTTTCCTTTATTTCGTTCGCTGTATGGATTTTCCCCACGGGAATGTAATTTAGATACTTCTTTGGAAATCAGCTTTGATTCCAAATGCAACGACACAGCTGCGTAGGCTCTATAATGACATCTCCATCCTCTGCATGGGAAGCCGACGAGACGAACTGGAAAAAACATCTCGATCGCAGTGCCCTCGAAAATGCATTTGAATCATGGACAAACTCTCCAATTGCCAAACCAATGATCGAGGTCTGTATACAACCAACTCCGCACCCAACTCCAACAACGATATAAAGTATGCTGACCTGAACCAATTACTCCTTGAACCCCCTAATCTCCAAGCATTTGCAGAATGGCATCACAGTGAAAACGCACCTACATATATATGCTAAAGACGCAGTATGCATAATGGGAGATACAGTTCATGCTATGAAACCATGGCGGGGTTCTGGCGCGGGGCAGACTATGTAAGTTAAATCACCTCCATAATCCATCCATACATTCCCCACGACATCACCCTTCCCCCTGCAAAAAATTACTAACCACCCCCTCCCTCCCCTCACAGCGAAGACAGCCTACTCCTCTCCACCCTCCCAACTTCCTTCCGCATTCTTAGCCAGGCGGCTGATCCATGGAGAGCCGACTATTACTTACTTACTTACCTACTTACCCGCCAGCCAGCCAGCGCCATCTACATTGACCAGTCGCCCAACAGGTCTTGATAGTATAACTCCACAACGTCACATCCCATCTTCCGATGTATACTGTATATCAACACAACTACTCACCAACCGCATCATTACAACCGCAACAGCGAGCTCACATCCCATCGTGCAACCTCCCCAGCAATTATCATTTGAAACATCTTGATTCTTTATTTTATAAGCTCAACATTTGCAAGCCCTCAGCAAAGATTACAAGGTACACATCCATCCCCGAGTCTCAGACTCTCGGACCTAGTAGTCCAATCCAATCCCAATCCAATCCCTCCCAGATCCATCCATCCATCCATCCATCCATATTCATCATACTCATCATATTCATGATCTAGGGGTATTTACCGTTTTTGTGAAAGAGGAAAGCCATGCCTCGCCGTGCCATACCGTGCCATGCCATCCCATACCAAAGCCATGTTGCAAGATGTTCAAAATTTGTACGCCTCAAACGTGAAAGAAGAAGCAAGCAAGCAAAAACGCGCCAAACGATTGAATCTACTCGACCTCCATCCATCGTTTCCCATTTTCATAAAATTAAACGCCGCATTTAAGCACCTATGCAAAGAAGCTATAATCCATCAAACTAATAAAATGGTCGTTTCAATTTTGCCCAACTCCACGCCACATTTGTGCTCATATATTCATTTGTAATCGTAACGTAGCTTTAAAAGAGAAAGAACTTTTAATTATCGTCCAAATCAATTATCTCCACCACACTTGCCTTGACGCTATTTGTTGATTTCTTGTTTGGCCTATCCCCATCTATGGAATCATCATCATCGTTTTCCCCACCTGTCGTCGACTTTCGCTTGTGTGAAGGTCGCGCTTCTGGCTTTGGACGCCAGGTACCATCCACTGTAACCAAAATTGATTTGACATCTAGGTTGTCTTGTCTTTGTAGTTCGTCTCTGACAGAGGTCAAGAATCCATCGACATGAAGGCTGTATGGACGTGCATCCAAAGCGCAAAGTGGACACTTCCAAACGTCAACCATACAAGGTTGATCTGGTCGTTTCGGCTTGCTTGGACGTGTCAACAAGAAGGTTGCGAGATCAAAGCACTCCCGATGCAAGCAATCTTTACCACGAACAGGAATCTCAAAGATTCTCGAGGTAAAAGGATCTGTAAGATCGATGGAAAGATCGCTGGCCACCATTACTAACTCATCATCTTCCTCAGCCGGACCCGCAAGCTTCTTCTTGATCTCTTCCACGACTGTTGCTGCAGGAATAATTTGCTCCTGACACACATCTATGATTTCATTGTGCCGTAGGATTTCAATCTCCTCCACCGCGAAAAAGTATTCCCTCTGTTTGATTGCTGTAGTCAACTTGGGCATTGAGATAGTAATCTCGTTGGTTCCAGCACGTATATAAGGTGTAATGTCGATCGGTAAGTCTTTTCCGTGGTGCATTTTGCGTCTAACCTCCAAAGAATTTTGAGAGTAATTGTCGCTATTTATATTCATAAAAATCATTTCGGGCCAGAGAGTATCCGAAACAACCCAACTCGAAACTGGAAATTCGTCTGTATTTAGGGCTGCTGACGTACATCTCAATCGGAACTGCAGAGATTTAGACCTGACCTCACGGACCTTCAGATGATCTGTACCAATCAGTCTATCGCGAGAAATATGAGTTAATGCATCGGTGGGGATCTGAAACTCCAATTTATTGAGAGCAAGTTCGAAGGGTATCTGCCTTGGAGCCATAGGGAAATTCTTCACAAATTGATAAAGTCTGCGAGATGGATCATCTCCCTTAAATTTAGGAACATCAACAGTAATCAAGCGAGGACTGCGAACATGTGCTTGATGGAGAGCATTTAAGTCTGGATCCGGAATCCCTTGAGGATGCATAAACCCAAGGGGAGGAATTATAGGTCTCTTCATAGGGTCAGACATGCGATAATGCAAGCGTTGTTGCTCTTCAATAGTCATGGGTCTTGGGGCGGGAGGTATCTGAATTCCTTGGGGGAAAGTCTGTATATAACCAGAACCATTATGAGTAGAACCATTCATGGATGGGAGGATATGGTCGCTAGAAATGCTGTTATTTCTGCTAACATTTCTACTGACATTTCTTGATGAAACTTGCTGCTGTTGCTGCTGACCATTAGCAGGATTACTATCTCTTCTTGAATGAGCTTGACGCTGCATTGCTAAAGCTTGCTGTTGCTGAGATAACTGATGCTGAGTGTTGTTCTGCAGCTGCTGTTGCAGGTATTGCTGTTGCAGATGTTGCAGATGTTGCTGTTGCTGTGTTTGTTGCATCATTTGGATATGTTGATTCTGCTGAAGACCCAATGGTAGAGGAGTATTTGTGCCATACTGTCCTTGTTGAAAAGCATGCTGCTGCAATAACTGTGGTGGATAATACGTCTGTTGCCTAGGGTCGAATCTTGGATCATAAGAGTGTTGCCCTTGAGGAAGTCCCTGATTTTGTGCGATGATTGGTGATTGAGTGCCATTGGTCCGCATTACAGGCGATGGAAGTAGATTACCATTACTTTGCAAGACTGGTGACGAATATTGAAACCCTTGTTGCATTGGCGACCCCATAGATAGACCTTGCATAGGAATTGGACTAGGAGTATCTGCAGCCGTGCGCGGTGTAAGATTTGGATGACTGCCGACCGCACTTATTGTAGTTGAAGGTAATGGAGGTCCAGGGAATGATGTTTGTATTTGGCCCAAGTTAGGACCAATTTGATGATTTGGGACATCGTTTTGTCGACGGATAGTACCTTGGTTGGGATTTGATACTGAACGGTTGGTGAAAGCGTATGGTCCATTGTGCGGTCCATTTGTAGAAATCGGGATTTGGCCTGTTCCGGGAGTGTTTGAAGGAGGCGCATGTGCTATTGTTAAGGGTTGCGGTGCGGTACTCGCTTGTCTCTTCTGGCGTGATTTCTGTGCAATCATCATGTATTTCTCTACTATGATATTCTTTCTTTCTTCAATTTCTCTGGCCGAGGGTGGGCGAGAAGTATTATATCGAGCAGAAAGTTCCCTGTGTCCGAATCTATCTTGTTCAAATACCCTCTCCATCTGGTTGCCGAAGTCGTCATCCACAATATTAAGGTTCCGCCTCGTCGCAGTGAAGACAATATTTTGCAGAATAGGTGATAATAACCCTAATCGACCAACTAGCTCATCAACCAGCGGAGGATGGCCTCTATTAGCACACAGCCTCGTGAGAGCTGGCCAATCAGATGCCAATTTTGATAGAAATGTTCCGACTTCTTGAATGGTAGCCCGATATGGCCCAGAAAAATTTAGCAGATCGTCCAATGGAGTCGGGAATTTGGCAAACCATCTCAGATGAGCTGGTGCCATTCCCTCATTGTCTCTAATTAGCTGACCTAATATACGAAATGCGTTGGCCAAAGTCAGTGAGTTTGGAAGTCCAAATAGACCGGTAAGATCTTTACGGCTTGTATCCCATATACAAAACAACTGATGTAATGCGACATAAAAATAATCCTCCTTTTCGCAGGCAGTTTTCATTAAACTGAACCTTGGTTTTTCGAGAGCGGAATTAAAGTTGTCTATACCACCACACTTATCGATATATTTCTGCAGTAACTCAATGCGGGGTTTCAGGGAACACATCGTAGGTGGTAATGTCCGTCGCAGGCCTGGTAATTGCGCATGAGAATATGATACATGATCCACATTGCCCTGCATCGTAGGCGATCTCTCTAGATTCCCTGTAGTGACAGACTGTAGTCGGTTGCCTATATTTTGATCTGAAGAGGAATGATGGGCCGGGTTTTTGGTTGATGCGATGTTCGCTGAGGTCTGCAGTTGAGGGACTTCCTCTGGCAGAGGAGACCTTACAGATATTGCCGATGTGCGAGGTTCTTCGATCTCACCTCTCGATGCATCAGGGGAGAGTGCAACTTGAGGTTGGACTATGTCGGTATTTGGAGATGTTTTTGAAGATGTATTATACGCTTCTTGGAGAGCCTCACTTGTTGCGACTATGCCATTCCCTCTCGGAGAACCATGCGTACGAACGACAGCGGCGGGGTGTGTGTTATCAAGAGACTCGAAATTATGCGCCGATTCGGGACTTGATGATTCGTTACTTGTTACTGGTGAAAGCAGATTTGCGGTCGACGTTCTAGAATTTACTGTGATTAGCCTCAAGTTATCCAATCGAGTGTGTCTATGCAATGTATGCCTGATATCAGCAGGCAAACAATGGTCGCGAATAGTAGGTAGTTGCCTGGATATCTAGCCCGCAGCGTGAACTTCTGACTTTAGAATCCACGGAATATTCGTCTGACAGTGAATATCCTTGATTCCTTGTGCGCCGAGTCACTTGACCGATGACTCCATGCTCATTATGTGTGATTTTGAATCAGTGAATTAAATGGGGATATAACTTACCTTTGAGGATTAGAATTGCTCTGATCGGATGGTTTGGTAATGCTAGGACGTCGTGGAGAAGGTCGTACTGGAGCCCCTCCTGCAAGCATCCAAGATTTTTGTCTCGACCCGCCAAAAAAGGCGTTCAATGTCGCATTAGAGGAGACAACATCTCGCTCAGTCATGGCAGAATGGCCATCTTTATCAGGCGGTCGGCGCATGTCTTAGGTTCAATGTTGCGTTGTCGAGAATTCATCGATTCCGTTTTGGGTAATAATTCAAGGTAGACTTGAGGTACATTAGAATGCTTTGATGTATCTTCAAAGGGTTGGAAGCTGATTGTACATTCGAGTTCTGGAGGTGTATTGAATGTTTTCTCCTCGTCCTTAGTCCACGCTCCTCGTTCCAATTCTTTGAGAAAAAAGGAAGGGAAGGAAGGAAGGAAGGAAGGAAGGAAGGAAAGGAATTAGGATCAAGATCAAGCCTTGGATCAAGCCTTGTCTCAGAACGAGGGTTACCCTTTAGGATATGAGATATTCCCTTTACTTCACTATATGAAGAAGTCAAATTCTGATAGGATAGGATAGGAAATCAATCAACACAATTCAACATTAGAAATGGAGGAGATCAAGTTGTCAAGTTGTCAAGTTGTCAAGTTTTGTTTCTGCGAAGATGAAAATGATCATCAAGGGATCGATTGTGTGTGTGAAATGAGGTTCGATATCGATAACGAGCCTCAAAATGTACAAAGTACTAATAAGTACTACAGAGTACTTTTACTGTAGGTGAATGAAGAGATGAAAATAATATTTAGGTAATAAATATCTAATTCATAACAATTATTAATTATATCAAATTTGAATTAAAAATATTGAAAAGAAGTGTTTTAAAGCATCATCAAGTTGAAGGGATGTTTTTCTTATATATATAAAAGAATAGAATATTTCTATTATATATATATATATGTCTTTTATTTATATCGATAATGTTTAATTGTATATTAATACTCTTTTATATAATTTAGAAAAAATAGAAATTAAAAAAATATTAAATATATAATCTCTTCTAAACTATAAGCTTATTATATATAAAAGATTATAATATTCTTTCTTCTCTCTCTTCTCTTTTATATACTTTTAATATTTATAGCGGCAAGTTCTAGTAAGGTTATCGATTGCTAAATATCTAAAATATCCGCTAATTGGTTTCTTGTTATTGTTAAAATGTTAAAAAATGGTTTTAAGATCCCTGTATTATTTTAGAACCAAACCTTAAATTCAAGGTTGCATCAGTCAAATTGAGGCTAGAAACGCTATAGCAGAATACATGGAATAAACACTGTTTCAATCAGATACAACTAGTCATTGGAAGTATTAAGCAAAAGGACAATGGTCACGAAAGCCTTGCCTCATGAGCGCTTGCTTCCTGGTCAGTTTATCCCATCCTGCAACCTTTTGATCGTGTTGCTCATATGCATTTGATTAGATTTGAAATAATGCGACGATATTTTTCAATTATACTCAAGGTCGCTTTGTATGTGATGATGAAGCATATGAGATGTCATAGCGGCAAGTCCATTTCAATGTTAAGGAGCTAATCCGTCTCGCCGCCGAAGCTGTTGGGTAGTGGAGAAATTATGCGTTAGCATTGAAAAGTATCCTGACGGCGCGGCATGTAATAAGGCTATGCTTCTTACTATGGATAATGGCATTCAAGTAGTAGCGAAAGTTCCAAATCCAAATGTTGGCAGGCCTCATTTTACTACTGTAAGCGAAGTTGCAACAATGGATTTTGTATATTTTCTCTAAATATTGATGTATACAGACAGATACTTCAACTATCATACTATAGGCACGGAATGTCTTGGAAACTCCTAGTCCCAAAGTCTTTGCTTGGAATTCTAAAGTCCAGGAGAATGCTGTTAGTGCAGAGTATATTATCATGGAAAAGGTTTCCAGGAATCGAGCTACATAGAATGTGTTCACTGTTTGGCCGAGTAAGAGAATTGAGGATAGATTTAATCTTGTCAAAGCTATTGCTGGTTTCCAGAAGCCTGGACGTCAATGTCCTTCAAGAAATTTGGGGTTCTTGACTCTTTACTACGCCAAAGATCTAGAGGAACGAATTGGAAATGATTTGGTATACCGATGCAAATGGAGCCGATATCACAAATGAAAAATTCGCTATTGGTCCATCTACAGGACACGAATTAATTGATAACGGAAGAGCAACTACTGATTTTGATAGAGGGCCATGTAAGATTTTCTATGTTGAAGTCAAGACTATATAACTAATGAGTATAAGGGAACAATTTCAAGGAGTAGGTACCACACTGCAATCGGGCTTCGAGAATAGCTTGCGTCAATCAGCTCCCTCGCCTGCCCAAGTCTTCAATAACCCTTTATGGCCCGGCAACCTATCAACCAACAAGAGAAAGAAAGCTTGATGCTTTAAATTGCCATCTCAAGTTGATCAAGTTCCTCCTTCCCACAGATCAATATATTATATCATCGCATCTTTGGCACGGCGATCTACCTGTTGCTAAGATATTTGTAACCTCCTCATCGATGGCGAGGTACCATTTCTCTTACAAGTTGCAGAGTTAAAAGAAATGGAGGCTAATGTCGAAAGTGTAATGCGTGGTATAGAGGCGACGCATTCAATTAAAGAGAGTATTGGTGAGTTGTTTCCTGCGCATGGAATAGTAAGGGAGGGCGGACGACTACGAAGAGACTCTAGATGCGTTAGAGCAAATGAAGGACCAAGTCATTGAGGAATTTACAAGCTGTGAGCAGGAGAAAGAGGTATGGTTGAAGGAGTGGCTTTTTAGAATTTGAGAATTTTCTTTATAGAGTTAATAAGATAGTAGTAGTAAAGTTATAATCGATTTGATCTAGCTATGAGCTAATAAGATATCTAATTGTATTCCTATATTATTAATTCCGGCCTGCTTTTTCTTCTTCGAATAGTAAGAATTGATAAGAATATATAATAGTTAGATATTAACGGCCAGATACGGTATTATTATAAAAAACGTATATTAAAGTAAGTAGTCTATAGAATTTACTTTGAATAATAAAACCTAATTAGTTCGATATTAAGTTTATATAAACAATCAATATTCATCATTCAGTTTTATATAAAACAAAAATATAATTTTTATAAAACTAAAAACGATTCTTAACCTTTCAACTGGTCAATACGATCCCTGCTAAGCGATGTCGTGTGTGTTCCGCATTCTAACTTAGCATAGCGGCTAATAACAAGCGGGTCTTGAGAGGCTCGAGCAAAATACACATGTGATCTTATTATTAAAATTATTATTATATATTTTAGGATTTAAAAATAGGGTTTTAATAGGTAATAATAGCAAAACTACAGATTATACAAGTAAGTATTAATTAGTTCTTTAAATGAAGTTTTTTATATTATTTATAAAAAAATTATAAAATTATAAAATTATAAAATTATATTAGATTTTCATTTTCAGCCCGGTTCTCGTCATATAAAGACTCAGCTGAATACAGTAGTACTATACTATAGATACGCCCGCCGATAACCTTCCCCCTCCCACTAATAAAGGTTAATGGTTTACCACTTTCACCTATTTTTTCACTTTTCACTATTATTACCTAACCTTACACTTTACACTTTACACTTTACACTTTACTTCAAGTTCTGACCTCACTCACTCGCACAACTCAATCCCATGTCCCCCTGATCCAAAACATTCCCCAAATCCAATCCACTTTACCTTACCTTACCAGGAGTTTATTATTATCCTCTTTCCTTTTCTGTCTTAAGTTCTTAACAAAGTCCAATTGCACATTTTGGTTGGTACGTACTTATACTGCGTACCAATCGCTCGCTGTATATTATATCTGCTCCCCATGTTCCGACAAGACAACAAATTCGACTCTTGTTCTTGTTAATGCAAACGTTGTACCCGAAAACAACTTTTTGCGCCTCAAGAACTGAGTCAAACAGACCTTCATTCTTCGAAAATATCTTTCTGCTACATTAAATCGCTTCCAATCAGCTAGCAAAGCATACTCTAAATCAAAACATTTAAAGCACCACACTATCTCGAACATTCAAAGTACCGACAGCCTCCGATGGTTGGTTTGTAGATAGCAAAGGACTTTTAGGAGGATAAGAAGAAGAAGAAGAATAAGAAGAAGAGTCGTACAGAATTGAACAATGGAGTCGTCGCATCCCCGACCAGATGCAATCAGACCAGAGCCTGGATCAACATTGATTGTTATTCGTAAGTTATGCCCACCTTAGGTACTATTGAGGGGGAAATGATGTATTCCCAATGAATCATCATGTAAGGGAGTTTTGCAATTGATGTTTAAGCTAGATGATTTCTCTGCACGCAGTTCTGATGAGCTCAGCTTATCGAAAGGAGATCGGGTCGAGTTAGTAGAGAGAGATGATGAATTTGGGGATGGATGGTACCTTGGGAGGAGTTTGGTAAACGGATCGACTGGTTTATTCCCCGAAGGTGAGCTTGCTAGGGGGAAATGATGTCGCATTGAGTATTGAGACTGATATATTATAAAAGTCTATACCAGATTAGCTCCTCGTGGATCCTCTTCCCATCCAAATCTTTCGGCAAGTTCTATGTCTCATCCGGGAGTTCTGCAGATTCCGCTTTCTCAACCGTCTCCCCAATCGATTGCGCAAAGCCCCTCGAGTGAAACTACAACTCCGCTCGGAAATTCAGAGGCTATTCCAAATATCCTATCACCCCGTTTATCTTCCTCTCCTTCAACTTTGATGGAACCTCCAACAGACTTTGCCACAAAAGCATTACCACCACTAAGCGCACTGAGTTCGAGTTTAGCAGTGAGGTCCCATGCCCACGGCCAGGATAGTCCAGTCATGAATGAGACTTTAAGTGTGATTGATGAGCATATAACCGACTTGAATCATATTGTTGGTTCTGTACCAAAAGCTATCAATGACTCTGGAAGCGAATACAGTAGCCACCACCCCGATGCAAGATTATCATATATCAATGGGGAGGAAACAGACGAAGAAGAGGAAGAGATACACACTTTTGAAGAGGTATCTATATGGACACCAGAGCAAGTGGCAGAATACTTGTTTACCGTAGGAGTCGATAAGAAGCACTGTGAAGTGTTTCGAGATCAAGAAATCAGTGGGGATGTCCTAATAGAAATGGATCAAACATCGGTTTTCATGAAAGAACTCGAATTAGGCTCTGTTGGACGAAGACTGAAAACTTGGCAAAAGATAAAGGCACTCCAAGACGAAATAAATGGTGAAACTCCAACAAGAAGGAATACGGGTACATATGCTGGTAGCGAAATTGGCTCTGAGGATGGTGGTCGTCGCAGTCGTAGTGGTACTTCATCAACAATGCTACCAAGAAACCTCAGTTTGGGTAACCGGCCTGGATCCTCATCAAATAACATTCGACAATCTCATCAACGTGCTCACAGAAACGACTCTGTTTCAAATTCATCTCCAATATCTTCTAAAACTTCACAATGTAGCCCAAGAGCTCTAGGTGAAAAGAGACCTTCTGCAGCATCAATCAGAGATCTACATCATTCTAGACCAAGTTCTGTTGGTGAATTTAGTACCACTCATTCACTCATGAGTGCTATCGCAGCAGATAAAAATCAAGGTACATCTTCACACAGAAAGCAAGCGTCATTTAACAAAGATTGGTCCCTCGGTGATGCAACATCTGCCATATCTCAAAGACCCTTATCTTCGAGTCGCCCGCTATCCTCTGCTGGTCTCACAGAAATTACCACCAAAGGATCCACAGATCAGCCACATGAAATTACAGCGCCCCCAACTAATTTAGATACCGACCGAGGATATTTCTCGGGTGGTGAATTGGAGAGTCGGCACAGAAACGTGCTACGCAAGAGAAGTGGCACAGCCCATTCTAGAAATTCAAGTTACACTGATGAGCAAAGATTGAGGACTGCAACAACAAATTCAAGACATTCCAGATTCGGTAGTGTTGATTCAACGAGAGAAATACCACCACCTACGGCAGCACAAAAATATTACGGCTTGTCTGTCAACGGTCGTCGGAGAACACCTTCAGAAAGTTCTATCAATACACCTCCTCGACCAGTACCACCCCCAAAGGACGATTTTCCTCTTGTCACCAGGCTTCAACCAGAAAAGTCCATGGATAGCATAATACCGCCAACATCGCCAAAATCGCCCAAATCGCCCAGTCTTCGGCACGGTCATCCTAGCGATTGGTTGTTTCCTGTTAAGCCAGCAGGATCCTCTAGTCATTTTAGTATGCGCGCGATCTCCGACGCTGTCACCGGCCGTGAAAAGTCTCGTATCACTTCACCAACAGAAACTGTATCATCGTCAACAAAAGAATCCCCAATTCAATCGCCATCGAGGGCCGGTTCAAGCACACCTTCAGGTGGCCCGAGCTTTGAACTGGATCCACCAGATGAGAAGATGGCTATGATCACTCCGAAGACATCAAGGAAGAAGTCCAAGAAGGAGACTAGTGCTTATACTCGGGGTTTGGAAAAGAAAACACCTCAGGAACAAATGGTCGGTGCAGATTATAGTGGATGGATGAAGAAGAAAAGTTCAAATCTCATGACAACATGGAAGCCTCGACTTTTTGTATTGAAGGGCCGACGACTGTCTTATTACTATTCCGAGACTGATGAACAGGAGAAGGGATTGATAGATATTTCATTCCATCGAGTATTGCCAGCCGACAACGACCGCCTTACTGGCCTCCATGCAACTTTGACAGGTGCAACGAATAGCCCTACAAGCCCGATCAACGCGCAAGGAACCATTGCGTCAGCGGAGGCAGACGCCGAACCAGAATCCTCATTAAGCAAAAGTGGTGGCGATTCTATGTTCATATTCAAACTCATGCCACCACGAACTGGTCTTTCCAAAGCTGTCAATTTCACTAAACCCACTGTGCATTACTTCGCATTGCCAAATATTAAACAAGGCAGATTATGGATGGCCGCACTGATGAAAGCCACCATTGATAGAGACGATTCCCAACCTATAACCACAACATACCAACAAAAGACAATATCCCTTGCCAAAGCCCGACAAATGCGACATCGTCCTCCAGCACTCATGAACCTTGATGAGAAAGTCGAAGAAGAAAATTTGAAAACCCCGGCAAGCGATAAGCATGGTCTCAATATTCAAGGTGTCATCTTTGATCGCGAATCCCACGAGGGGGATAGTGGCGTTTCTGGGGTATCGAAACAAGAGAATGCGATTACGGGGACAAGTCAGGCACCGGAAAGTATGGGCTTAAGTAATACCTATTCACCAGATATTGATGTTCCGGAACCACAAACTGCTTAAGATGGGAATTTGGAGGCTGGATGAACAATGGTGGTTGTGTTACACGCAGGCATGCAATAAACACGATTGATTGATGCGCACGAAGACGCACATCGAATTCTTTTTTCCTTTCGACTACTTCACTCTTCTTTTTTTTATCTAATTTTTTCGAGCAACTTTTCGATACCGATACGAGACCGATACCTATCTACCAAGGTATTGAAAGATGCATACGAGGACACAAACGTTTAAATAGTATACCCTGTTCTAATTCTGGTACGGTGTGCATTAGGTGGAGATTGATTGTGGGTTGGGGATGGTTGGGATACTTTGGCAGGATGGAGGAACCATTTGGTTGGTTTGGGGATGGATCGAAAGGGAAATGGAATGGTGGAGTGGAATGTTTGGTGGGGATGATAGGTATGGATTGGATTCAATGGATGGATGAAGGGGGAAACGAAGCAATGCCTTCCCACTTCGTTATTTTTTATACGAACACCTGCCAGTGTCACACATACCCTCTTTGTAGTATATTAAAGTTCCTTTGGGGAAGACGGATATGAATGGAGGGATGGATGGATGGAGAAATATTTGAGCGAACGGAATGATGGAAATTCTTATGGGAGAATGAATCAACGGTATGCTAGGATGGCTTACCTTTTTGGAAAGGTCGAATTACAAAAGTCAGCAATCGAAGTTTGAATGGCGGAGGGAGATTAGTGGAGGGAGGGAAGGGGAGGGGGAAAAGCAGAAATGAGGAGAGAATGAAATCCATTCAGATGTGGGGTGAATCAAAATGAGATGAATTGAACTGACTCGAACTATAATGAAAAGAAATTAGTTCGAGATTGGAGTCCATTGGAGTTGATTGTGAATATAACGCCAACCAACCAATCACTAACCTTAACCAATATCGACCGAATTATCAAAAACATGCATCTAAGATACAAACAAACCCCTTCCAAGCCCCCAAAATTACTCTCAAGTAGTACCGCCACATGTAGAAGCAGGAGCGCCAGCCGACTTCATAGCTCGCCCGATACAAGCCTGCGTACCAATAATCGTATTCCCACTCGCGTGAAAAGTCCACGGGGCATCCAGATTCGAGGTGGAGAACTCCCAATGCGTGATGGCCGAGCATTTCCCAATATGTTCCTTGAGACCGCGACCGTTCTCCCCCATCTTCGCCTCATCCCAACCCACGCCGTAGATGTCGAAGGTGTCGAGCACAACCTTGTAGTGCGTCGTGCAATCGTCTTGTGCTTTGATCGTGTTGGCTAGCTGTTGAGGTTGGCACTGCAGTGTTTCATTGGTGATCTGGGTGGATTCTGTACATTGCCATTCGGATGTTCCTGATGCACCTGCACCTGGGTCGATGGTACGGAGTGCAGAGACTACACTTTGATCTACTGGGTTTTGAAGATCGAAGCTTATGAAAGTATCTCCGGGGGCACCGTAGGAAGGGACACAAATTAAATCGGTAATTTCTTGTTTTGTTCCCTTTCCTATAATATTGATTAGTAAAGAAGTTAAAAGGAAAACATCAAGAAGGGTTCTAACCATTATTACTGATTGCGTGGCTAAGTCCTGGGGCACAGTTCGTATCATGAGATATTGTGTCATGTGCTTCATTATTCTCATTTCCCCACTAGGAATTGTTAGTGAGCTGTATTGTATATGAGGTTGTATGTATAACAGGTGAGAGGATATATCGGAGAGGATTGATTCTTGTTTCAAAGGAAAAGGCAAAGAGAGTTCTTACACCGGCGAGGTTTAACGTATACAGCAAGCTGCCACTAGATCCCGTCTTGAATTGACAGCAATTGGTATATGCTGCAGCGGCACTTGTAGTGAAAGTATTGGTTTCCAAAGAAGGTTCATTGGTATTTGCACGTACAACAAGGTTGCGAGTTGGAGTAGGTATATCAGATTCAGGTTCTAATGCTGGCAGAGCGTAGACTGATGGCAATGCGAAAAAAAGCAGATATCCTGTCGAAATTTTGAGTAAGTCAATCATTATGATGATTGGCAAGGATCTGGAGGTGCGGCTTCTTGTTCAGAACTTCAGATTCTGAAAGTAATTAAGGCTGCTTAATGAGACTATTGATTGATAGGCAATGAGATGATGAATATTTTGTAAGGGAAAATCTTAGAACCTATACTTGTATTTATATTATGAGGCTTGTTTTGTAAAGGCTTGGTATGGACCTCTCAAAATTAATTAATAGGCAACACTATTCCTACACCAACGTGCTCTTCGTGAGCTTCTGCAAACACTCGTTCGGGTCGTTTGAGTCGCTCTGGATTTCGATCAGATTCACAGAGCCACCCACCGAGGAATATCTAGTCATTAATGATTACCCTATTGCTCAAAATATTATTTCCTCATAATGACTCGAAGTTCAACCTGTATTCACACAACCAGCAGCTTATGAATTCTGCTATAGGATATGATCTTTCCTTCGGCTATTCTTTGAAGGCAACAGCGTCCCTCAATATTTCTGAAGCGGCTAAAGAAATATTTGCTACAATCCTGCGAAATGAAGGACGGCCAATCCTCGCAAACCCTAGCTCTGGACGCTGTTTGTTGGCGGCGCAGCATTTCAGTGGCCATAAAGAAGGGAAAGAGAACCTAATATGACGGCCATCAAAAATACATTCCTCGTTGAATCAAATTTATTCTAACAAACTTCTGCCTTTTGAGTCAAAAGTAGGCGGCCAAAAGTTATAGCGTCACTCCTCGAAAGAGGCTGAATAATTTGCGGTACAGGAGACTGGATGGGATACGAGAATAGTGGTACGGAAGGGCAAAGGAACAAATTGAAGAAGGATTATGTTGCAAAACCCAAGGCTGCTCACCTTGATGCCTTCAAGGCTTTCCAGCGCTGCGACGGGAATCTGAGCTTTAGAAACTGCCCGCAATCTTGCCGTTTTACAATCAAACCTTGCAGACAATCAAGTCGTATGTATGTATGTACCGGTGTGTAGGAAGTGATTCGTTTGCAAACGGAGATATGGAGGGGACATATAGGTAGGATATAATCGAAAACGCAGGGTAAAAGATCGCAATATCTGCTGTAGATATTTTTAGATATTTGGCTGTGCTTAAACTTTAAACACCCAAGCAATATTGTTGAATGAGATTTATATGTAAATAATTCTGTTTTGGAAAATATCATCTCAAAGTGCATTTTAGTAGCTCGAGGTGAATGAACAGATATTTGGCAACCTTGGAATATTGCAGTCAAAATTCAATGATGAACAACAACACTAATACTCGAGTAGTCTAGATTACAGATAACCAAGAGTAAAAAAGTTAGTATAAGGGAGTGCAAATCTAACAGTAAAAAGTAGGAAAATAGCTCCAAAACTAAAAGCCTTTGTGGCGAGGTCGGAGGGTGCTTAAGTACCTGTATTTTCCAGCTAAAAGGCCAGATAATGAGAGGGGCTAGTGATCTTGGCTAAACTCGATAGGATTAGGTACATTTAAATCAAGCTTTAGGCATTGCTTTGCATAAATACATACTTTTATCTTGGAACTGAGTGTTATTAGTATTTCAACGATCTGGCTTCCAGAAGTCTGGGCAATGAGTACTGGCATCATTTACAAGGCAAATTTGTCGGCTGAGGAACTCCTGCATGCTGTTTGAAATACTAAGAAATGTTCATCGTACTAGCCCCTGAATCGAACCGAAAAAATAACGGATTGCCGGCTTAGTTCGTATTGTAACGCTAAAGGGGGTCCGGTAGACTTAACGACCCGCTAAAGTTGACTTTGGCTAGAGGGAGGAGATCACAAAGTAGTATGGTGCCGTTAAGATAAATTGTCGAGTATAAATCAAAAAGCTCCTTCCTAATCTTTCTTTCCTCCACAACATACTTTTGCAGAGAAGCACAAAGCACAAAGCACTTGCCATCAAGCCTTTATGCATGTGAAGACAACAAAATACGCACGCACTTTCCTACATAATGGGGACACAATAAACCATCCAACAAAAGTATTCGCCAATAACGATTTCGACTTCGGATAGAAGTATCAATCGAAACACATTACCATTATCCAAATGTATCAATAACATTCTCCACGTGAAAGTGTCAAATATCAAAACAAAACACAAAATATTGCATACTTATCAACCAAAAGCAACTCGCAATATTGGTATAATTAATCGACCAAAAGCGCCATTTACACAGCAACCTTTACGCGAAAATTTCAACCCAAAACGAAAATGAAGTTTCTCGGGTTCCGAATTCAGGAACCTAAACCCGAGTATCAGGATGCTGTTGTGTCTCTACATCAAGCAAGGCGACTCCCTGATATAACCAAGCGAGCAATTTGGAATCTTCGAAAGAGTACAGAGAGTGATGAAAGTCTGCCATCATCTGGTGCAAGCAGCCAGAAAAGTATCGACAGCTTGACGCCAGGATTCCCATGGACAATCGAACATTTGAGAGATGAGGTTCAAAATCCGGGGGCACCGAATTCAGATTTAGAATGTGATTAATAATCGAGGTGGTATAAGTTATTGAAAAGATACATATGCTGACTTCTCCATAGTGAAGTTTAAAATTATGGAACTTGCAATCAGTGATATTGATATGGGTAGGTATCAATATTGTTTGTTTGCATTGTGTGGTATCGGTTGGGCTGCTGATAAGTAAATGAATCCTCTCGTTTGCTGCTGGTGATAAAATCTGATCAGAAACAGTCTCTGGATCCAGGGAGCAGCATTGATCCTTCCTTCGTTATCTTCCGATTTTGGTCTCTCAACCGAATTCGTTCGGTATGCCACCCTCTCCTTGAATGTTGGTCTATCGCTTGGCGCCGCTGGGTGGGGTGTTGGGTCCGACATCATTGGGAGAAGATTGGGATTTAATTCGACACTATTCATTACTGGAATATTTGCCTTGGGATTGGCAAATGCGCCGAGTTTCATCGCTGCTTCCAGTCTTCTTGGAGCACTTGGAGTTGGAGTAGGCGGTAGTCTTCCCGTAGATGGAACCATGTTTGTAAGTAAAGGCTCTCGCCACTTAATTCAGCTTTTGACCCCATGACATCGCTTCTGCTTAATATCCCGTAAAGTCGCTTGTTAATACCTCAATAGCTTGAGTTCTTACCGCACAACTATCGCAATTACTTAACACTCTTGTCGGTATGGTGGCCATTAGGACAAGTAGTAGCTTCGCTTTTTGCTTGGCTCTTTCTTGGAACCAGTTTTGACGCAGGTCGTGGTTGGAGGTTGTTCGTATACACTTTGGGAGGTATGACCTTGGTAAAAGCTATTGCTCGTTTGCTATTTGATAGTATCGAGTCACCGAAATACCTCCTCGGTATAAATAAGCAAGCAGAAGCTGTAAGATCTATTCGTGCACTAGCACATAAGAACGGCACCAAAACTTGGCTCACCGAAGAAATTCTCAACGAGATAGGGGGGACAAGTGAGGTAGCCGAAGAAGTGGAATCAAGTACCATGGAAAAGGTTCGTCAGATGGTTGCATCTTTTGGACCGGGAACGAAAAGAAAGGTTTCTCCATTGTTTGGAAACTTCCAATTGGGTCTGAATACTGTAAGTTTTCTTCAAGGCAATCTCAATTGATATTTTTAACCATGTGTAGGCTCTATTATGGCTCATTTGGACTTGTGTTGGAATGGGATATCCTTTATTCAATGCATTTTTACCTCAATACTTATCAAACGGCCAAAAGACAGAAGGAAGCTCCACGACGTATCGGGATTACGCAATTATCAGTGCCACCGCCATTCCAGGTTCCCTTTTGGCTTGTTTGCTTGTCAATAAGGCGGGTCGTAGGATACCAATGGCAATTGCAACAATGATTACCGGAATATTCTTCTTTCTTTTCACCCTCCGCAATGAGAGCAAATTTCAACTCAGCTTTGGGTGCGTAGCATCTGTCTTTCAAAATATTATGTTTGGAGTTCTTTAGTAAGTTTATCAACTTTTCTTGCCTTTCCACTGTGGGTATCTTTGCTATGCTAACAACATGCAGTGCATACACCCCAGAAACATTTCCCGGCCCCAGTAGAGGAACTGGTTGTGGGATTGCCCACTCCTTGAGTAGATTTGGTGGAATATGTGCTCCCTTGATAGCAGCGAATGTTGGTGCATCCAATCCAAGTGTTCCTATTTATATCAGCGGAGGTTTAATCCTTACGGCATTTCTGGCCATGTGTTTTTTGAGAATAGAAACGCAAAATAGACCGTCTTTGTAAAAGAGTTTGGATAATAGAGAGGATATTTAGGGGAGTCTGGAATGGAAGTAGCTAGATATTGCTGAAGAAGGTTCTGATGTGCTGTCAAGCCATGATGATTTGTTCATATTGGTCAGAAAGGTTGAAAGGATTATATCATATCATATCATGTTGATGTGATGTGAGAACTATTGAGTGTAGATTTTTGATATCAATAA
Organism: Myriosclerotinia curreyana; assembly: GCA_002162495.1. Classification (NCBI taxonomy): domain Eukaryota; kingdom Fungi; phylum Ascomycota; class Leotiomycetes; order Helotiales; family Sclerotiniaceae; genus Myriosclerotinia; species Myriosclerotinia curreyana. The sequence goes on from NGKJ01000019.1 coordinate 179,503, forward strand.
TTTCATGATGTTGGAAGTTGTATTTTGTATGTTGTATGTTGTATGTTGTATGTTGACCTAGCTAGGGATGAAGTCTGATTAAAGTAAAGAACAAGGGGATGTTGAAATGTGGGCTGATGGATAAGCTACCCAAAAAAAAAATCCCCCCGGTGAGCTGAGCGTCATTCTGAAAACAGCTTCCCATCTTGCGAGGTAGTACAAATAAAGCAGCTTTCGAATTCTTAAACTTCAAAGGATGAATCTTCCTCGATAAATTGTCCAGTACGAAAGAATTCGGAATTCGGAATTCTCGGATCGTATTGTATTTAATTGTACAGATATTCTAACTATTCTGCAAAACATTCAAAAGAACTTGACGCCCAAGTTCAAACTGCGGCAACGAGGCTGAGCACTTGAAACGGTTCCGCCACAAATCATCCAACATTACGAACGAAGCCTTGTGAAAGCTTTATATCCTTTTCTATCTCTCCCAACTCCAATACTAATGTTTAAACTGCTATTTCGCCAGATACCCTCTTCTAATTCTTTGTCAAAATGTCTGTACGAATACAGCTCGACAACCCTCATACCTTTTACACGAACCTCGATTTCATCAGTGGTAGAGTTATCCTAAATCTTACGAGCGATGAAGCGGTTAGCAAGATATTGGTGAAACTCGAGGGAGAGAGTAAGACCCGTCTATCAAGACCGCCAGCTATGATGTATGGGCCAGCTCCTAATCCTACTGGACTTTATACAAGGCGAGATAGACAAGAAATTGTCCAGGAAAACCATAAGATATTATACAAGGTAGCAGAAGTGTTTCCCAACAAAGCTATTATAAGTTCATACACATTGAGGGCTGGGCAACACGAATATCCATTCCGTATCAAATTGCCCATCAACAACGGCTGCCATGATCCAGCATCGCAACACATGGGCCCTGGCAGTGGGTTTGGAGGTCTTGGAATCCAGGGTATGCAACAGATGCAATATACTCACGTTAAGAAGACATTACCCCCCTCACTTACCGGATTTCCCGGAGAAGCTGAGATAAGATATTATGTTAAAGTTACTGTACAAAGACCGTCGATGTTCAAGGAGAACAGAAGATCAGTAATTGGATTTAAGTTTCTACCGATCGAACCTCCAAGGCCCCCAAAAACCACAAATGAAGCGTTCGCAAAACGACCGTATGCATTCCAAAATGGAGGCTCAGCTTATACGAAAAAGGGTCTATTCACGAAGAAAGCCAAACAGCTTTCAAGTACGGCCCCACAAGGAGAAGTGGATGCTAGACTACCGAGTCCCCCTATCTTGACTTGCAATAAACCTCTGCCAATGAGAATTATCCTCAGAAAACTCAACGCAAGTCCTGAGCACGTTTTCCTCAGGTCGTTACAAGTAAATCTTCTCGGCACCACTGATGTAAAAGCTTCAGATGTCATTAGGTATGAAACGAGTACTTGGGTTGTGATGAGTTTGGCAGGACTTTCAATCCCCATAATATTACCAAACGACCCGCCCGGCACCGAGAAAGCTATAGACAGTCAACTATGGGATTCAATTCCTTTACCGAATACTGTTGCTCCTTCGTTTGTTACTTGCAATCTTGCTCGTCGATATGAACTTGAGGCAAGAATTGGATTGGGCTATGGTCATCCTGGAGAAATCCAAGTACGTCTTGTCTTACAGCAAGCAAGTTTGAGAGTCACGAAAACTAATCAACACAGGCACAAACAATAACTATCCCTCTAAGATTCAAGATCGAAATCTTCTCCGGCATAGAACCGCCAGCTGCACTTCTCGACGCCATGACAGCTCAACCATCTATTCCAGCAAGGCCTCCCCCCAACATGGCACCTCCACAATTCGATCCGGCATTCCCGCCACAAGTTGGAGCGCCAGGTGCCCCAGCTTTAGATGATGCTCCGCCCTCTTATGAAGATGCCTTGGCAGAGGATATTACCCAGGCGAATGGCATTTCTAGACCTGCTTATAGTGGTGTTACGAATGAAAATGCTCCGGGTATCGATGAGAAGGGGGGACTAAGTAGTGGACATCCAAAGGGCGAGGCTTCACTCAATGGATGATGTTGAAAAGATCTCGTATGACAGTTTCTGGGCTGCAAAAACGAAGAATCAATGAATTTAGGTGCGGATAAGTTAAAGATAGTGGCATCCCTAACCAAGTAGTGAGAAAGGGTGCTTTATTCGCCAGATCGCGAAGAAAGTAGAAGTTGTGAGCTCTAGGTAAAAGTTTAATATCCAATTACCAGGCTAAAGGACGGGTAAGGTATTTATTATCACGTAACGTCAATACAAGATACATCATGTATGTCATGATGCATGAGAGAGGGATGGGCCGACATTGAGATATGATACTACGATGAGGAGGATAAGTATACTAAAGAGCTGGCAGACTGGAAAGACCGCCATAGTTTTATAGTAGAGGAAGAGATAGAAGAAGAAGCAGAGGAAAAGTAGTGAGATGAGATAAAATATTAATGGTCAATGATTTCACACAAAATGGCAATATAATCTCAAGTACAAGGTATAGAAAATTGTACTTGTTTATTATGGATGAGAGGAGAGTTGAATGTTACTTATGATTGCTATGGGGTGGGATGAGATGGGTTTTCTAATAACGTTTTTTATCAGTCTAAATCCCATCTCTCTTTCTTTTACATCCTCATCTTCACACTCCTTCATTATCTCATCTCTATCTCCATCTCTCATCCCACATCTCTGACCCCGCATCTCCTATTCTATCTTTCTCGCCTAATATTTGTACTTATACCTCTACTAACATCTCAGCTCCAAGTTACTCGTTAGGTATTGTGCATATAAATGTAAATAGTGAATATTGAATAGTTGATGGCGATTAAACCCAGTATAATTAGTTTTAAGCCGAATAATCAAAGTGAGAATAATTTGAGATGCGAAGGAGATTCGAAGGATTTTTGTTGTTAGTGAAGGATCTAGATGATGCACTTTGCGCTATATTCAGATGAGCGGAGGGGGGATTATGTTGGATAGTGATGTGGTGTGATGAACACGATGTAAAATGTAGAGAAATAATATGGCTGGTTAAATGGGATGAGATGAGATGAAGTATGATGCATGGTTTGAGATGAGTTGTGTGATGTTTACCGGAAGTTCTAGACTCAAAGTGGGAGATGTGAAGCCTAGGTATCCTATTTGCATTACTCATTCACTTGCGCAATATTCCCGTCTCTATTCGGCGGAACTTGATAGTGGTTAGAACAGTTTTAATTATGTGACTGAGCATGAATTATATGCCAACGAGATATTGACAACGAAAAGTACTGCCACTTTGAGGTATGTATCATGAGATATTCTCCATGCATCTCCAATACAACTCCCCTAACGCCAAATTTGCCAACCTTCACACGACTCGCTATCGCCGTCTGTAGTCATCCCTTGAGCCACGATTGCCCCTATGTCTATCACGATCATCATACCTGTCTCCCCTATTGCGACCACCATCTCGCTTGTCGTCCCTAGAACCATAATCTCTCCTATCCTCCCGCGGACTTCTACTTCTTTCTCGATTATCCTCGTCAGGGTTTCCTTCCCTTTCGTGCCTCTTCCTCAACTCGTCCTCATCAATCACCATGCCGTATTTGTCTCTTCTTGGCCCTAAACTATAGTCCGCATTCCTATATTGTCTCTTCTTCTCCAGTCCACTAACACCACCAAAACCACCGTCTCCTTGCCTTCGCTTGGAATTTGTTGCTGTTCGCCAGGTATCAGATAATTTTGACACACTTTGGGAAAAGTCGACGTGGATTCTGTGATCGTCTATGAGAACGCCTTGCATCTTGAAGTATGCTTGTTCACATGATTTTTGATCCTCGTATTCGATGAATGAATACTGTAAGCTATCCCCTGTTCGTTTATCTCGGATTACCTCACAAGAGAGAATTTTGCCAAAGCGGCTAAATATAAGCTCGAGGTCCTCATCTGGTAGTAAAAAGTCAGTATTTAAATCATGATCGACAACACGGAATTATGAAGTATTACCTGTAGTAACTGGATTAAGCTTGCATACGAAGAGAACATTCTCCGGCGGTTTAACTTCTGCAAAAGGTAGATCTCCAACCATCTCCAAAGTCAATGCTTGCGCTCGTGCTTCCCGCTCTCGTCGCTGCTTCTCAACGGCTTCAGCATCTGTCTCTTCATCCAAATTGTCATCTTCGCCAATGCGAACCGTAGCCAGTTGCGCTTTTGAAGGCAAAGGGCTTTCTGGGGGTTCAACGAGACCTGCTGGATCATCGTAAGGATCATCTAAGATAACCGTGTGCTTGATTCGAATATCCACCAAAGGCCGCCCTTTCTCATCGCAAAAAGAATCGTTGATCTTCTGGAGCGCATCGAATCCTTCTACCACCTTGCCAAATATAGCTGCCTTGCCATCCAAGTAGTCTAGATCATCCCCCAAAGTGATTATGAATTGACTGCCTGCGAGACGTTCGTCCGGATCTCTCGTTGACGGCGCAGTAGCCATACTAACAGTTCCCCTCTCCGCATGTTTTAATTTTGGATGAAAATCTGCTTTAAATGTCTTCTTTGCTGGCCCTTCCAATAATCCCCATATCGAGCTTCCTCCGTCGCTATCTTTCGAATCAGGTCCGACTGGATCGCCAGTTTGGCACGAGAAATTCTTTTGGACGCCATAAATCGGAGAGAAATTGTAGTATTTGATTTTGCACAGCTTTAGGAAGCTAGATCACCGCGATCGTCTTAGTATTCTATGTGTTCAGCTACTTCATAAGTCAAGGGTATACATTGGGATTCATAACTTACTTTTCGCAAAGTTTGGGGGAGTAATCAACCAAGAGGTCGATGACAATGTCACCAGCGGATGTCTCGAGAAGGACACTCATAGTTGTGGGGGTGACTTGTCGATCGGGCTGTTAAAGTTGTGATGCAGAAGCTGGAATATAGGTAAATAACGGGTCGCACAAGCGCGGAACCGCGGCTAAAATATAGAGAAATCATCACTTTGCGAAATCAATCACCGGACGATAATAAAAGCATAATTGACCAATCACGACAGTATGCCGGTGTAGCTTCATACATATATACTTGATGTTGTCTTTGGATATTCATTGTTTCCCTTTTCTGTTTCTTTTGCTCTCTACATCAAAGGCCTCAGAATGGTATGAGACCCAAGCTCTCCTCGTTCGTGTCCAGGAGTAAAATTCACATACAACTGGACTCGAACCATCAATGGCTACCTACTGAAAGGTATCGTATCGTATCTACTGACGTGTTGTACAGGTTCCGTCAAGATAATTGAGCTCATCAAGGAACCTCGATTCATATGGGATCTCATGCGCTCCAACATTCTGACATTTCAATGTCCAAGTCTACAACTAGACAATTGGTAGGCATTCCTGGCAAACTTGCGCGGATAAAAATATTGCTCTCAGCAACTTCTTTTGCTCTCCTGAGATCGATTGGGTTCTCAAGCAAAGTAAAGGTTATCAATTTGTGATATTACGATCAAGGGGGTTTCCGAGTAAGTGGTATATTCCTCAATTGGCTCCTTGTCTGATGGATATAACAGAAATACCGGGGACATGGTTGCCTCATCTTATCACGTGCCACCGCTGAATATTCATCCAATCTTTCGTACATGCTTGAAGATGGTTAGATGGCTGGTTGTTCAACATGCTGTCGCTAAGTATGTCATGTTCTTCTTCTTATTGGGCGCGCAAAATCTTATTCAAAGAGGTGCAGACGAGGGGAGGCTGAAGGAAGCTAAAATATCCGAGGTTTTCGTCTCAGCTGTTGATAGGTCTCCATCTTTAGCATTCTCTCGATCTTCTCCTTGCAGCTTATACAACACGGCGCAGTCGTATTCTCGGTAATATAAATTGTTCTCCTTAATTCGATCTGCAAACGGCATTCGTTTGAGCTTCCATCGAGACGGCGCAACCTCTTGGCTTCTCATCGTCGAGAAAAATGGCTGTTGCTCTTCAAGGGTTTCTGTATTTCAGAGCAACATCTCACTAAGTTTTATTTGGAGAAACAACAAGTACCAGGTCATTGGACTATCGTGTTTTGATTGGCTCATGCAACGGATATCCACATGTGGACACTGGACAGGGCTTGACGTAGTCAGACACACAAGCAGCCACCCGTTATCACACTGCTAAAACTATCACATATGATATGCAGCATAATGCAGCATATATATTCAACTGAATGCAAATCCAGTCGGCGCTTCATATTTTGGCCCGCCCCCCGGGGAAGTACCTCTCTTCTGCTTCTCTCATTCTATAAAAGATTTTGATGTTACGCAATTTAAGATCAAATAGATTGTAAGTCGAGATCTGATGCCCATGCTGAGGAATCGGTGACCCGGCCCTTGCGAGTTTATTTAGAGCCGGCTCGACTATACGTATCTTGTCAAAATAATCTGGCTTCTAAAGTTCGGAGATATTCAATGTTGCGGTAACACTTCCAACGGCTGCTAGCTATCAAGACAGCCAGTTCCGTTGTTTTCACACTATACTTGAAGAGTCATGATCTTCTTCGGTGTCTTGTTCTCAACTTACTGGATAGAAGCCGCACTCATCGGCATCCCGATGATTGGTCTGTATAATCTCAGTATTTGCAGTGACTAGTACGACTATATTTCCATTACACTACCTCAAAATTCATCATCGGTACAACCAGCAGCGCTTTGACTTTCATCTCTTGCGAGATACAGATAATCAGCCATGTAGTTTTTCTCAAGCTTCTGAGCTCAAACCACTAATTTGTGCCCCCATTTGTAGGACCAGAATCTGCTTTTGAGGCCAATTAAAAATCTTTTTTGCACCAGTCACGTTGCATTGCCTCTCGTAAAGAATTTCAGTTCCCCTTCCAAACATTCTTCTTCATCCATTTACAGACGATTTTAGCATCTTCTGCAGAAGGAAAGTTCTACAACATTGTTTGTTCCAGCTTCAATTCGGCTATTGGAAAGCAAACAAACCAGAGGTGGAAAATTGGCCCAAGCCTCATGCTGGGGATTGTTTGTCTCAATGCCACTTGAAGGAGTGAAATCTGATTGAATGGGTCATGTAAATCAGTGCAAGAACCTTGGTGTGGTAAAGTACTTCTTGGAAAGGAGTGCGTTTGGTTTAAATGACATTAGACAGGCTCCAAGATTTTGATATGGACTTGATTGAACCTTATTATGCACACCAATATCGCAATTTTACCTGGAACGAATTGAGGAGCAAGGCTGCGTGCGGCCCTTGATTCACGACTGTAACAGGTATGACCAATGCTGGTAGGTCAGACTACCTTTGTAAGTTCAGAAGGGATTAGTTGCACAACACTTTTTCCAACGTTTCTAATGTTTCCTCGATTGTTTGCTGTATATTTTCTTGTTTATCTTTTTGTAATGCTATTAAGCGTAAAAGTCGTTATGTGTCATTGAAAAGTCCATGTAGCTCTGTCTAGAAGGAGCAAAGTTGCTTATTCATTGCTTAGCCTAGCTCACGTCAAAAGTGCCTGTCGATGGGGGCCACGGATCACTACATTGGTTTCCATAATTGAATGACCCAAATAGGAGGTCAGTCGGGCTTACTGAGGCCCTTGGATTCTTTGTTCTACTGCGAAATTGTTTCAGCTATCGAGACAGTCTCATGATAGATTGAAAATATACATCCACCAGGATAAGCTCTAAGAATCTCCCCAACCTTGAAAGCTAACCAGGAAGCTGGAATTCATATTCCAGTGTGGTGTTATTTGTTTAAGTGCCGGAGATATTGTCGATCCAAATTGCAATATGCATGATCCCGTATTATGACCCTATAATATCTACCCTAAATGGCTTAAGTACTAAATCAAAATCATCGAAATCGTCTGGAATTATTCTTCATATTTTGATCACATCTCAACTTTACTGACCATGCAGGAAAAACTTTGATGAAGAGCAAACATTACACATTCTGCTGTACTCATTATAATATGCTTGGTTTCGCCTGACAGCCCCAGGATTTGATAAACACCAGGTCCTTGATTCATCTCGGATCCTATTGAAGCTTGACAGATCTGCTTTTTGTACACAAGTTGATCCAACCACTTTTCAATCCTCAAATCTCCCAAAGATCTTTTTGAAGGTAAGCCAGGCGGTGCGCCGATGAAGGTCTAAAAGGCATCCGATCCAATACTTACGAAATTTAGATGGTAACTCGAGGATATCACTCTGAGGAGGAACCTACCTTCCGCCGATGCGGTCCGCGCGGTCAAAGCTATTCACTGGCTCAAGAGCGTTCTGAGCACCCGTACGCATCTCGGAGCTATAGCGATGGACGAAGCGGCGATCATGGGCCGGAAAACATTGAGCCAGGCCACCAACTGCGACGCAGAATACAAGTAGCAGTATGCCCACTTCTTTGTTCACTGAGCCGTAAATATTCCGCAGCTTTGGTCGCGTTTGCTGATATATCTTTCTTGTAGTGTCAAAGATGCCGAAAGCGCAAGATTAGGTGCAGCGGCGAAAACGATGGCAGGCCCTGTTACCATTGCAAGCAATCAAGCACAGACCCATGTGTATTCTTGAGAGTACTTGCGACCGGCCCCTTATTCATAACTATAAATTCTGACCCGAGAGCAATGTAGGTAACCGCGATGCCACTAGAGCAAGCAAAGGATTTCCCTCCGGAGTACTACGATGATAATTCGCGATCGATTTACCGTGCGCCTCCAAATGCACAATTCAACAATTACTACACCCAGCCTTCACAAAACGTCAACTTGAGTCCAGACGGTATGAACTATCGACCCGCAAATTACTCTAACTATGGTTATCCGGGGGCCAGATTCCTCGGTCTTGCTTATGACAACTTCACTGAAGAGCCCGCTGAATTTAATCTGTCAAATCCAAACGCTTTTCAGCTGGCAGCACAAGATCCCGTTTCTGTCTCAAGCTATCCAGCCCAGAATAGACGCGCACAGATGAACCCTCCGGCTCCTATGTATATGGATTCAGAAGCAACTACAAATTATAATCAAACATACCCAGGCTATAATGCACGCTCAGCCGTCGATTCGGAATCGAAAAATTTCTGCGTCACAAACACTACATACAACCCATCTTGTAGCACTGTTAATGCAGTTACTGCCCCACAAACCGCTCTTACTGCCACAACTGGTTCCGAAAGACTTCTGCCGTACCCAAGTGTGAATAGACAGTACAGATCCACCAACGATGGCAATTCGAACTCACAGAGCTCATTTCAAAACTATGCATTCCTGAACTCAAATATGGGTGGTGGCAGTGGAAAAATTAATGGGACTTCAGTTCAAATTCCCTTGACGAATTCTTATATGAGTGTTCCCACTAGCAGCAGTCATGAAATTACAACCGCCGCTGCAGAAATGGCATACAATTCATCTCAACAACTGTCGATAGCACAGCAAGATGCAGAAATGTATGACGCAGAAACTCCCAACAGTAGTCTCTACTGCTCGCAAACCAACGATTCCACTGCGGACATCAGCCATTACGGGACAAGTAGTGGAAGCGATACCCCCAAGAGTCGCCAAAGTAGCCAGGCCACCACTGAGAACTCATGGCCGGCTAGTAATCGGAAGTCCAGCAGCAGCGGTAGCGGTAGCAGCGGCGGTGGTCTTTTAACCAATCGACAAACTTACGTTCCACATACGCAGAGTCATTATCTACTACCAAATATGCCAGCTGGTATGCATAATCCTGGGCTCTTACCGCAGATTTCACAAGTTCACCATGATGGTCTTCCGAACTCAAGAGAGTATGTCTCGAATCTTTCATCGAGATAGTTGGGGTCCTTGCACAAAACTTTGTTGGCAGAATAAATGAGATGTTTAATATTCATTAAACATTATTATTTATGAGTTTGATAAGGGTTTCTAGAGTATCTCCAGCGGATGGAGAATACTGCTTCCGGAGAGACATAATCCAGAGAAAGAGTACAGAGAAAGAGGTGGGATGCAATATTATGTTTACATGTTCATTTTTGTTTTGTTTTTGTTTTTCTTAAATCGTGTGCGAGCATGTTTCTATTAGTTGAATTTATTTTCTGATATGGTCATGGCGAAATGGGGGGAAACACTTAAAAAAAGGGGATAGGGGTTGGGATAGGTGGAAGGTGGACAGGAGATTGCCTTTTCATTATTGTTCTACTTTGCTTCAATTCAATCCTTACCGACTGTTCATTGTGATCTAAATGTTCATATATCCAGGCCGCTCATGGGGAGTGGTTGGTACGCCTGTGGTCATTCTTTTATTTTTCTACTTTTCTTTGACATCGATTGCGGACGTCCAACAAATATCGGAGAAAGTTTTGCGGGGAAACAGCTGTCAGAGGCTTGGAGTATGGATAAGGAGTGGATATGGCAACTTACTCGAGCGGTTCTAGAAGACACGGTTCGAAGCATAATCAGGGAGACATATTGGGGATCAGGGGATCAGGGGAGATGGAATCAAGACTTCTGAAAATTTTGAAATTTACGCACTTGAGGGCTCACGAAAAGGAAAACGGGGGGAATAGATGGACATTGGTGTGCTATCGCTAGTACAGGGGAGGTTAGGTTTGCGCTCACGATTGTAGTAGGAACGCAATCTTTAAGTTTGAGGCGCAGGTGTGTTATGGCTTTCTCGGCGGGGGAGTATTTACTTTGAAGAGGGATGGATGGAGATGAGTGGGCGGTAAAAAATACGTATCTACATTGTTTTTGTTCTGTCATTATTGGATTTATTTCTTTGGCTTCAATTCTTATCTTAATTCATGGCGAGTGGGCAAGACCAGGTTCAACAGCGAGTAAAAATGGTGGAGAAGGAGTTTCTCAATAGTTTCTTTTTACTATTCTTTTTTCTGTTTCTATTATTACAGGCATAGGAGCAAGAAAAAATGGAGAAAGAGTCGTGGAAGTTGAAAGAGAGAATTGGGGCATCAGCTTTAGCTTGAGCTCACTTGTAAATGTTCTTTGATATTTTCAAGTTTTGGATGCCATTGTGGTGTGGTTGATGGTGACAAGAGTGTTTGTCCTACGATACTGGTATCAATATGGTCGATGTCCAAGTATTACTTAACTTAATTGCTAATGCGCAATGGATGCGCTTCTCTAGGTCTTGGATACATTATACAGACTACAAGTACTGGGTGCTATCGGATACTCACCGCAACTTGTTGATAGTAGTCAGATTTAATAATAATCATAATAATAATCATTCTATTAACATATCACTCAATTTGGCCAAATTTTGGCTTGAGCACAATCGCATATCAACCCAAAGCATTTTTCCCTGCTTATGCCATCATGCAACGGCCCTACGGCGAAGCAAAAGGGGTACAGGATCGAGGAGAATCTCTCCTAGGCCGCATACCAGACTTTTCATTTCGATGGATAAAAAAGAAATTTCCGGGTGCAACTTTGATAGCCTCCCAAACCAATCACACAAACATCTCTCGACGCCTGCACGGCAGTATGTAGCTGGCATCCATTAGCGTTCTTAGTCGACCTCGTGCAACCATTTGAGAGGAAACAAAGGTGACACAGCAGGAAAATTACCCCACCCACCTTGCGTACGGTGAAGAATAAGGCGTTGTGCCTGGCTCTATTGCACTGATCAATTTCTGGAGGGAAATTCGGGGTCTTGGTTGGGAAAGTTGGACGTTGAAGACCGGATGAGCACTGCATTGATTTGTACAATCGATGTCTCATGTTGGGGTTTCTCAGTACTAGTGAAGCACAGCAGATACTTAGGATGAACCTCATGTCATTGTACAGTACGAGGTACTAACATTGCTTTGGCATGCGCAGTTGGATTCTCAAGCACAATCATGGTCAGAATGAATCGTAATCAACATGTGTAAAAAGTACAGGTTAACACTGTGTATTGCTGTATTCAATGTTTGCATGTAATTGGAATATTGGGAGCAAGATGATATATGATATCTTCAACGTCAATCTCTACTCAATATTCAAAACTGCCATCCCATGTCACTTTTTTAGACCTCGTGGCGAATAAGACCGAGCGTCCGAATGCTCCTCAGGGAGGAGCATTTCGGGAAATCCACGAGCCGAGCATAAAAGTCCATGAGATGGGACTTTTTGTCCTCCTAGGTCCAGAACATTCCAATTGTGCTCACTGTGTTAGGAATCTCATCACCTAAGTCAATTGTGTCCGCGCAACATGTGAGATATGCCATTCCCTCATCTCTAGCAAGTAAGTGAAACGCGAGGAACCATAAGCTAGTCTTAGAGTACCAGTGCTTGTATAACAGAGAAACGTCCGTCATCTCCACAGCGATGCAGATGAGCATGTACAGGAACTCAAACGCCGATAGAAGAAGGTACGGACCGAAACGAAATACGGAACGATACCTACCTAATACTATTTCGCTTGCAGGATGTAATGTGGTTTGTAACAAAAAAGGGGGAAAGATGGGGTAGTTCAGCTTGAAATGTTCAGTTAAAGTTTGTAGTGGCGCACGAGGCAAACTTCACTGACAGAAGGTAAATTGCAGAATATGACATGTCAAAAAGCGCTTGCAGAATCGGTCAGAGGCATCTTTGCAGATGATAGTTTGTGACCATGATGCAATAGTGATATGTAGATAGAGAAGGAGGGAGAGAGCCGTGTAAAAAGAGTAAATTTCTGGGAAATGATAACCCAGGTTGCAAACGCACATTTCCATTTTGATATCACCCATGACCATGCTGCACATAAACCACAATTCGTATTGAACGAGCAAAACACCGTGATTGAAATGTGTAGTGTAGGACCTAATAGAGATCGATCAGAGGTTTCATGATATCATGCCTCTATTTTTCGTTCCCTAATTACACCAAAGCATGATACGATGGAGGATCGATGCAGATGCGTACAAAGCACATAGCCAATCCCCAGGTCCAGCAACACCAACCATTTCCCACCCCAAGATGAAGCGAGTGCTCTACTCCTTCTTCTTCTTGGCACCCTTGACCTTCGCAGTTCCTCTGAGTGTCTTTTGTCTGTTCTTGCGTTGCTTGCCTGTATTCAATCACACGTCAGTATCAATTCAGATAACGCTTGCTCTAACAATCTCCCAAACCCGGATAAGAACTGTAACATACGTTGTTGTCTGCTGGCCTTCTCGATCTTGGTAGCAAATCCAACACGCACTAATCTGTAGTGTGGTTCGAATTTCTTCATCGCCTCTGGGGAATCGTAGACGAGAGCGAAACCGGTAGTCTTTCCACCACCATATTGAGTTCGGAGACCGAAGACGTTGACTTGGTCTTGGCTGGCCTTGTAAAGTTCGGCGAGTTTGCCTCTAAGCTCATCCTTGGAGATGTTGGCACGGTTTGGGTGGAGGATATCACTAAATTAAAAAACCCATCATCAGCCTTCCAGTTCTTTGCTAACCCCTTATTGCATCCCAATGCCATTCATGCCATTCTCTCATTATAACGATTGTTCGAAATGTGTAGCGGGTTCGATGGAAATGATGTTGACTTACACGACCATTTGTCTGCGGCCGAGGAGAGGGTTGCGAATGAATTTGCGCGTTCGCAGCGTAACTGGGGCGTTATTGTCGGCCATTTTTGCGATTATCTAAAATCGATCAGCCTGTCTACGGTACTTCGAGACAGATGTCGTGGTATAGATTGTCGATGGATGTCGCTGTCGTTTGAGAGGATTGCGAAAAAAGTTCGAGAGGCTCAGCAAGTATTCGGTAAGCCAAATCACGCTAAGACCACTTCGCACATTTTGAATGCTTACCTAATAATTTTGAGGTTATCAACCCTACGATGGTGCCTTACAATTATGGCCTTACGTACTTTACTTTTTTTTTTGGTACGACCTGGACCTTGACCTTGACCTTGTACCTCAAAAGATTTCTCTCCACCACAAATAATCGAGTGATTGTCTTCAACCACAGCATTTCATTAAGTTGTGAAGTACTGTTTGATGATTTTGCTGTGAAAATGGAAATGGAGTCAGAGAGTCAGAAAATATTCTCATCCAATGGGAACAAGCAACTGGATCGATTCTGTCGGCAATATCTTCAACTTCTCCACGATCTCGATTACCCGAATGAAGAATATCTTCAGGATGAAACCTTTCAAGAAGCAATATACTCGAGATTATTTGAGGAAGATGTTCTGGAGTACCCTCCTCCTCACAGGTACCAACTTAAAACTCTAAAAGAGCTCACCAAAAGAATCGAGAACAGTATTCACGATTGGGAAGAACAAGTAGGTATGCATGAGATGCAGCTTTCCTTTTAATTTCAGCATAAATACTACACGTATTCTGGTACTTAGTATCAATAATAATATTCTTCTACCTTGTTGTCATTACTCATTCCAATCTTCTGACAATGTCTTTCTTTTCTTCAGGGAATCTCAGATAATCTCATGAGCTGTCTTTCCATTCTACTCTCCACTCCAATTCCCCCAGAAGCCACAGCCGCTCAGCAACAATCTTATGTAACCTATACCCTTTCATCTCTTCCCCCTCTTCCTCCTACCTCAATATCCCCAGAACTTCATACTCCCACAATAACCATCCTCGAATCCGCCTCGCTCCTTTCAGGCTCTGGTACCACAGGTCTTCGAACCTGGGAGGCCGCACTTCACCTCTCAAATTATATTTCTCTCAACCCTCATCTTATCTATAACAAAACAATCCTCGAACTTGGCTGCGGAACCGGGTTTATCTCAATCCTAAGCGCGAAGTTTCTCTCTGCAAAGCACGTCCTAGCTACCGATGGAAGTCCCGAAACATTGACTCTGATGAACACAAGTCTGTTTCTCAACCACCTGACCGATGCCATTACTCCTACATCTCAACAGGCGACGAATAAGACAAGCACATGCGAACTTATCTGGGGTCACATGCTTCCAACTGGAGAATTCGAGACATTTCCTGAATTCTTATCGTCGAAATCTTCACCATACACCTCGAAATCTACCGCGAAATCAAACCAAACACCACTGGATCTCATTCTCGCCGCCGATGTAATCTACTCTCCTGCTATAATTCCCTCCTTGATCGCCACCCTCGAGGATCTCTTTGATTTATACCCAAAAGTTGAAGTGTTAATCTCCAGTACGATACGTAATGCTGAGACGTATGCGATGTTTGTAGAGATGTGTAAAAAGAAGGGGTGGGAGATGGAACGAGTAGAATTTGAAGTGGCGGAGAGGAGTGAACAGGCAGGGCCGTGGTACGGGGGCTTAGGGGAAGGGTTTGAGATTCTTTGGATTAGAAATTTTAAGGGGAGGCGTGGGAGTGAGGGTATTCTGATATGATTGGTTTCTTCTCACTAAATATTTGTCTTAATTGATAGCTTGGCCTAAAGTTTGGAGACTTTAGAGATTCCTTTCATCCTCCTAGTCAATCTGGATAAGTAAAGCATTCTAAACTTTTCAGATGTCCAACAAACTTCTAACTTGGGATTGGTTGTGGGGGTTTTAGAGAAGGAAACGGCTTGGGGTTTCGGCTTGTGATTTATTCACTCAAGCAGCATGTGTACCCATGGCGACCATAAGCCTGGGGATAATTACAAATCGCTTCTCAAATGATTTTAGTCAATGCATTGTATATCTTGTGTCTCGACCCTATCACGAATTAGCAGCTGGTGTACACGGCGATATAAGTTCACAGGTATCAAGGTATATTAGATGGCACCAAGAAGATGTATGTGATTGAATCGTATTGAATGCCATTGTGAATATAATCCCATCAATCCAAAGGACTGACACGACTGCGCAAAACTATGAGGTCAATAAGATTAATTCTTCCAGCTTCTCTGGTTTCACGCTTCATTGAAGGCGCTCACACCTTCTTTCCATATAGGATTGCTCCAAATACTACCAATACCCGTGAAATATAGCTTTGCCCTGAACGTGAAGATTTCACCTCTTAGCGATGGTGATGACGAATGGTAGGATCATCTCATAAATTGGGATGGACTTAGGCATTGATCTCAACTTCCTATCCCAAACTTTGTATGTAAACCGATAGATCCACATTTCGTCAACCCGCATGTCTTTCGCCTTGCCCTTCATGGCAACTTATCGCCATGGTGACTGCAGCATTAATAGTATTAATTCAAATTGTGCTTTTTCAGTTTCTGATGCATTCTGAATAATTCTACCAAGCTTTGAAGCATATCGAAAGTTAGTGTTGCAAGTTATCGTTGCATTTAACTTTCACATCGTTCCATGAGTCCGTGGACTCATCGTGGTCTGCAAAAGAGCTCGCATAAAGCTAACTGTATGCTTTCATAAGTCCCTTTCGGCTTTCACGCCCGTAGAAAGAGGTTTGGAAGGATGCTCCATTCGGCAGGATGCCAATTCTTGCCGAAGAAAAGTATCGCGAACTCAGGGCACGTTCTCCTGTCCCTTGGTACTTCAGCTGATTTCGACCCAAACAAACATGTGTAAGTTTGACCCATTTAGTTTTCATGAATGCGAGTTCTGTTGCATTCACGAGTCGTTGTGCCCAATCCCAATGTTAGGGCCACTTTCTAGCCTTTCTCCAAGCTCCATAATCGTTGCCTCGTAAACTCTAGCAATATCCATAGCAAGTTCATCATTGTCGTATTCCGAGTCATCCTCTCCATCCACATCCATGCCATCCTCTTCATTGCCTGATTCTTCGTTACCTTCGCCGTCAGTCTGATTCTCCTTTTCTGTCTCTGCTTGTGCTTCCCTACTCATGACATCCACAATCATCACCCTGGTATCCTCGACCATACTTCTGCATCTTACCATATCAGTCTGGCTCATTCCCGCCCTTCTACCAGACAGGAAGCCCGGCAAAGCCTCGCCAGTAACAGAGTCCTCGCCTCTCAACAAACTAGCAAATGCATGATCTAGCTTTCTCAGAACAGCAAAGGTTGTAGCTGGTGCTGGAGGGAACTTGGTGGGATATGTAGTCATTGTGAGAGCAATATTTAGCAAATATGGAATTTGCAAATTCGCTATAGCAGTCAGTTAGGCCACGGAACATCTTCCATAGAACGAAGCACATACGTGTACCCGAAAGCCACAGCACATCTATTATCTCGGAAACATCCTTAGCTACCTCATTCATACTTACATAACCGATTACCGTATCTCCTTCTTCGGGATCTTCGAATTTCTTAGTGTATCGCCTTGAAATATAGAGTAACTTGTTCTCTACATAGCGTCTTGCAGCTTGTTCCTTTGCCGATCCGGCACGAAGAGGTTTCGTACGTGGCTGTGGCAGATTGGATGAGGTGGAGCTGACTGAAGCACTGCTTGGGGACGGAGAGGGAAGCGAATCTGGGAGGAAACCTCCCGATTCAGAAAGATCCATATTGTTTATCAGGTACGGGGAGAATCTCAAGTCTCTGAGATCTTAGACCAGTTATATCAAGAGTCGCCTTCTATAATGCAAGGGCAAGTGTGTGGCTTTCTCCACATTGAAGAAGTTGAACATTGAAAGGAGTCGGGTCAGCCTTGTCGATATATCAATGACTAAGCAAGGCCTGGGCTTGAGCTTCATCCAAGGAGCTCCAAAAGTTATAATTTCTCAAGTAAACAAACCAGAAATATAATATCAATCTCGATTCCACAATCCTTCTACTGGATCCTGCTATTCCCAATCTTTCGATAATCTCCTAATTCACATGACCGCGACGTTTACCCTGCCAAAATCGCAAGTCACCAACACCTACCAACGCGCAGCCTCGAGCAAATCACATTCGTTACAATGACCAGTATTGATGACTTATTCAAGGTGTGCATTTTATCCTCCTATTTTCATATTCTCTCATCTAACTTTATGTAGAAGCCAGCTTTACCCAGCCATAAGCGCAAGCTAGAACCTACTCGAGATCCAAGTTCGTAGCTCTCCTCTCCTCTTTCAATGTCCAACTCTGCTAAACAACCATTTAGATGAAATCTATAAATCCGCGAAATTATCCGCCAATGGTCATGTTAAAAGTAATGGTAAACAACCAGCAATAGAAGAGGATGACGATGTTGAAGCCGGACCCTCGGCTCCACCCGATGACGACGAAGATTATGGACCGGATATCCCTGATGATGATGATGAAGGACGGTTCTTCGGTGGTGGAATCACAAAAGATGAATCGGAAATATTAGATTATATGGATGGACAAGAAAGCGCAGAAATTGTGCCCGAAAAAATCGATTCGGCATGGCTGAGGAAGATGGCCTTGAACTTTGAGAAGAAGATCACAAAGAATGCGGAATTAAGAGCGAAATTTGAGAGCGATCCGCAGAAGTTTATGGGCAGTGAAGCGGACCTGGATGCAGATATTAAAGCTCTTAGCATTCTATCAGAACACCCGGAATTATATGGGGAGTTTGCGAAGCTGGGATGTGTTGGGAGCTTGGTTGGATTACTGGCGCACGAGAATACAGACATTGCGATTGATGCGGTAGAGATTATTAGCGAATTTACAGACGAAGATGTGGAGGCCGAACAAGAACAATGGAACGGAATTGTGGATGCAATGATCGAGGCAGATTTATTGGATCTACTGGTTTCGAATTTTGCGAGGTTTAATGAAGGCAATGAGTCGGATAGGAGTGGCGTATATCATGCATTATCTGTATTGGAAAACCTGGCGTCGAGGATATCGCTTGCGGAAAAAATTGGCCAGGAGACAAGCATAATAAATTGGCTGTTGAATCGAATACCGAAGAAAGAGTCGCCAGTGAGCCAGAACAAACAATACTCGGCGGAAGTTATGGCGATTCTTCTACAATCATCTTCACTCAATCGACGGAAGCTCTGCGAACTAGACGGAGTCGATCTCCTACTTCAAATTCTAGCAGCCTACAGAAAGCGCGATCCTATCAAAGGAACCGAGGAAGAAGAATTCGTAGAGAATGTGTTCGACTCCTTAACCTGCTGTGTCGACGAACCAGAAGGAAAACAAAAATTTGTGGAAGCAGAAGGTGTCGAACTCTGTTTGATCATGGTCAAAGAAGGCAAAATGAGCAAATCACGCGCACTCAGGTTATTAGATCACGCATTAGGTGGACAAACTGGTGCAGAGGTTTGCGAAAAATTAGTGGATGCAGCAGGTCTCAAGGTAGTGTTTGGAATGTTCATGAAGAAAATAGACGGCCAAACCATCGAACATCTTCTCGGCATATTTTCAAGTCTACTGCGTCTCCTTCCCGCCAATCAAGCCGGGCGTATCCGTACACTTGCCAAATTTGTAGAAAAAGACTATGAAAAGATAGGGAAGCTTGTGAAACTCCGTCGAGACTACGCAGCGCGGGTATCGGCTGTAGATGCTGAAATCCGTAAGGAACAAGCGAAGCTTAGTGCGGAAGGAAGAGAAGAGATGGCGGATGAATGGTTATCGAGGAGGCTGGATGCAGGATTGTTTTGTTTGCAGACAATCGATGTTCTTCTGGCATGGTTGGTAGCGGAAGACGAGGGGGCGGAAAGGAAGGTTAGAGGATTGTTGGGGGAGAGGGATGAGGGTTTGGACGTGTTGAGAGAAACGATACAAGAGCAATTGGATACGATGGCGGGAGGGGATGATGATGAGGATGGGGAGGAGAAAATGGTGAGGGATATGTTGGAGACGTTGTTGCGGTTTTTGACTTGATGGGGACCATTTGTTTATCTTTCTAGCGTAAATAAAGATTGGAAGGAGGAGATTTAAAGTGCATATCAACGTGATGCTCGACACTGCAGTTGTCCGAACTGCTGTCTGATAATAAAAGACTCCTATTTGTTCTATGTATTCAAAGTATTCAATTCATTTGAAACATTGAAAGCTATTCAACATTGAACGCCATAGCCCCAACCGCCAACCGCCAACTCCAACTCCAACTCCAACCCTCGACATGAACATCATCTATCTTTCCTCGGCTCGGCTCAGCTTGCTTCAGACTATCTCGCAATCGATCCATCGGTTGCATATGCACTATAGACTGACTGTTAAACAACGTTTGCATCGTTTGTGATGTGCGTTTGTGCTGTATTCGTTCTTTGGTGCGATACTTTGTGCAGGTCCGGGAAATATAATTGCGATCTTTCATTTTTTGGTGTGATTGTGTGGCTGTGGCTGTGGCTACGAAGATGCCAATAATTTGGAGAGGTTGGGATTGGGAGAAGATCTATTGTTGTGTAGGCAAATGATGAAAAGAACTTGATGGTGGTGGTGACAATGTCTGCGGTTGGCTAGAAAATGGCCATCATTCAATCACAGAAGCTATATTCTTCGGCATTCATAACTTATAGCATAGGATCCGAATAAATAAATTGAATCTTGGGATCTCTTGATTCAGACCTTTGACGACTTCAACCATCTTGATATTCTTGATTTGTTTTTGGGGGGCGGATGTTTAGTTATGAGTAATGATCTGGGGTTGATTCTGTCCTATGCGTATTGGCACAGCGAGCAATATATATACTACTCTCATTTTGTGTCCGCAAGAATGTATTTGGTTGATACTGAGCGATGATGGAATAGATGATCGAGTATCTTATTTGACAAATTTCATGCATTTACCGTAATTTATATTATGCATATTGTATAATAAAATATAGAGGTGAGATAGTGTACATCCTTTTTGACTAGCCGTATGCTATACATTACATCCTTTTCAAATCACCAAATTTCAGACATACTCATACAATATCCTCTGCATCCCTTGTTGCAGCTAGGGGTCCATTGATGGCCCTAGATTGAGGATTGACTGCTCTTTCCTCTGCAGTCTTAGCATTGGTCTCGGTGATTAGACCTCCAGTATAGATCAAACATGGGACAGCGCCACTCAAACTGAACAATCCTAATGACCAGGCCATTGTGCTCCATCCTGCAAAATCTTCCACGTAACCAGACCAGACTGGACCAATGAGGGTACCAGCTGCGTAGGCCGTTATAAAAAAGCCATAGGCTTGTGCATATGCTCCGGTTGGCCCAAATCTACCAGGTATTTGTTTCTCTTTGGCTTCTACGATATAGGTGATCTCAGCCATTAATCCAGGCATAACACAAGTCAAGGAGACGCCAATTAGCGCTAGTAACGCACAAAGAAGAACTTTCTGCTTTAGAGAATCATGTGTAACGAAACGTAGGAGAACCCAGAATGGGGTTGCAAAACAAAACCCTGCGACGCATAAAAATCGTGGGCCGTAACGATCGGATGCCCAACCGACAACTGGTGCGGCGAAACTGGGTACCATGACGGCAAGAAATATTAATCCTGCTCCAATAGAGTTCCAGTGGAAAGTATCTTGAACGAAAAGAGGGATGACACTGTCAAATGCTGTCATGAGGGATGCTTGAACCACACAACCCCATAATGCAGCACATAGCCGTCTAGATTTGAGAAGAGTAAAAAGTGGAGGCCATTTACTAATCTCAGATGGAGCATTGGGTGTAGCTCCATTGATACTCGAAGGCTCACTTTGTGTTACCTTCTCCTCGTCTGTTGTCGCGGTGTTCTCATTCCTTGCTTCTGTATTAACTTCGTTCTCATTGCGAGCAGGAGAAGAATCCGAGGTTGAGCTGCGCCCAGAATCGGTAACTTCATCATCCAACCACTGCCGAGCAATTTTTTTCTCGATCAATATCAAACGAAGTAAAATATCCAAGACTAATAATCCAAAAGCCATATAGAAAACTGCGTAATATCCAGCCTTGTCATACACAATGCCTCCTAACAGGGGAGCCACTAGAATACCAAGCGACATGCTCAAACTCACGTATCCTAATGTTTCTCCAATTTCGCCTTGTCCAACGGTGTCGACCAATAAAGCTTGTCCTACAGTCCACACAACGGCTGCACTCAACCCCGAGAATACGCGACCCAAAATGAGCAATGCCACCGACCTTGCCATGCACAACATGATTGTGGAACCAACCATCGCAATCAATCCTATCAACAGTGGCAGGCGTCTGGATGATGAGTGGTCGGCATAATATCCCGAGATAGGGCTTCCAACGAGCAATGCTGCGCCGTAGACAGCGAGTAATATGGAAACCCAGCTCTGGACCGAGGATTCAGGCACGCCTGCGCGCGAGCTGAGCGAGAAAGGTAGGACCGGTACGATGATTCCGTAGAGAAATATATCGGTGAATACTGCTACACATATCGTCGAGATAATAAAAAGGTTCGAAGATCGGATTTTGAGGAAATAAGGTGGTGGTGATGAAGGGTCAACTCGTTTACCCGATATAAAGTTCTGGAAGTGACCCATGTCTTAAAAGTCTTGAGAATAATAAAGTCGAAATTCTCGCGAAACTATGTGCTTCATATTGTAAGAATACAAACTTCAAAAAGTCGATAATAGTAATAATAATGATATATTATTGAAGGTAGCGGGAGTTCGGAATAACCTTAAGGAGAAGAATACTCGAGTAGGTAATGATTAGTAAACTTTATAAGCTATAACTAAATAGGAAGGTACAAACATTTTTGCTTCATGCTTCCAATGTTATTGAGCTTGGAAGTTGGCTCTCTGGAATTCACACCTGGAGATATAGTCGAGCCGGGACCATTGCCATGGAGCATTCATTTGGTTGACGAAGGTACAATAAGGCTAACAATGAGAAGTTATTCTGAGAGAAATGTTTATTTTTAATCCGATACTGTGTAATTCTCATATACGTCCCTAAGTAGGGACGGACATGATATCATTGATATTTGCCTGAGTGTGTTCGGTGTTGTTTTGTCAAGTTTGCGAAACAAACCTCAATCTTCTCTACGAGTTGTACGTACCGACAGAGAAAATCTTTGAGCTCAGAGCATTGCATTGCATTGCATTGTGCTTATAGCTATAAGTCTGAGTGGGCTGCTTTCAACTTTTGGAATTCCGAGCTTCCTGTTAGCGATATAGCTCCTTTTGGACGATTATGCTTTTCGTCTCAATAATCCTGTTTTAATTGTACTCCCTAGGTTCTGGCTAAGTGCCAAGTTATCATTACACCGCCTCATAAACGTATGAGAGACATTTTGCAGCCGCAATATTCCACCCCCACTCCTTAGAATTAGTTGATCATCATTATTGTTCCATTTTCGTATCTATTTGATAAATGTTTCATTTTAAGCCTCATGATAATACAAAGTTCCCAATATGTCACAATGTCTGCCGGTATGTAGGTTAATATCAATCTCAATCGGTACCCTATCGCTTGGCCAGCCCACCACAACGCATCTCCCTTTCTACTCAGCCTCCATGCACGTTTAAACCCCTGCATTTGACACATGCTGGATCGATCGAGGCAATTACTCGATTATCGAGTTGCCTAACGGATAATACCTTGGAGGCATTACACCATACACATGTGTGTGCGTGCCGTTTTGCATATTATCTGGGGGCTTTTCTATCACAACAAGGTTAAGGGAAGGACAGTAGACTGAGCCGTATGACCTTTTTCGCCCGGTGAAGGTCATGTAATTTGACGAGTCGGAAGAATTTGTTCAACTATGTGATCTCAGGCAAAGAAGAGCCTCAAA
Source organism: Myriosclerotinia curreyana (assembly GCA_002162495.1). Classification (NCBI taxonomy): domain Eukaryota; kingdom Fungi; phylum Ascomycota; class Leotiomycetes; order Helotiales; family Sclerotiniaceae; genus Myriosclerotinia; species Myriosclerotinia curreyana. The sequence continues at coordinate 202,968 of NGKJ01000019.1, forward strand.
TGAACAGGGGGTGGGACCCATTTAACCGAAAGTATGTGAGTCTCGAAAATGTCAGCCAGCCAAATCCTTGTTCTATATGCAACAAAGGTTATTGATCCTAATTAGAAGAATTCTGATTATTTGTTGAGGCTCTTTTCCGATAATACCTGCCATGTGCGAATCTTTTGCATTAGTGTCTAGAGATGATGCACTCGAGGTTCAAATCCGCCTAATCTAATAACTACGATCTGAAATTAACGCATTGTTCTCGTATCACCGTGGTGGAATTCTTTGAGCCTCATTCTGGGTTTCACCCTATAAGTCCACATGGCGCAGCCTCATTGTAAGCCCATCGAAAAACATTTCTCCTTTCAACAAGAACTATCTTTTCCCTATTCCGGTCTTATCGCTCGACCACCATTTGCAAGTATGCCTCAATTGCCCCTTGTCTTTCATATCAAAGCTAATGTTTTTTGGCCAGATATAGTCCCGAGTGTCTTCCAGCAAATATCTGATGTTTAATTTGATCTCTCTTCCATATGAAGTCTTATCCAATATCATAGCGAATGTCGATTTTGACGATGTATTTAACCTAGGCCTCTCTTGCAAGGCGTTAAAGTACCTGCTCATTGAGGAAAGCATATGCAAATTGATAGTACAAGTATGCTACGTGCTTCGTCATCAACATGACTGATGCTTCAAGACGCAGGCGGCTGACATGAATTACGTAGACCAAGATACCCTTTTGCAATGAAGCTCTGTCAGCTAAGCACCTTAACGGGCAAAGTGCATCAGCTCTTCGAAGGGTTGCGAAGAGACGGGAAGCTTTTGCTACCGCGAATCCTTACTCGGTAACGACCATTGGATTCGGGGATGCATATCTTTATTGCAAAGGTGTCTTGTGCTATACGCTCGATGGCAAACTACGGGTCTTGAATCTCCATGACTCGGCGTGCCATGAGGTCGTCGTAAGCATACCAGGGATACTGAGTAGTGCCACTTCAGAGATTTCTCGCAATACTAGAGGTATATTCCAGGTGCTTTACTATTCAGATAGTATAATTTCATGCCTCTACAAGACATCAGGCCCGGAGGCAAATTCATGGCTTATTGCTTTTAGCATTGAATCTAGAGAAATTCTAATTGTAAGAGAACTGGACTCAACTGAAAGAATATTCGTTCGTCATGATGAAAAATATCTTTATTATGGTACACATTCAGAAGTCGGGACGGATAACCATAAGAAATGGGTGATCTATGGCTACGATTTCACACGGCAAGAATGGTTCGACCAAAAGGTCTACCTTGCTGATATGGTAGGATCGGAAATCGGATCGACCATCTGCTTCGAGTTTCATGACGGCTATTTCTATGCTCTTTCAAATCAAACGTCATTTGAGGTTGAGGAGATTGACTGGACTTCATTCTATCACTGCATCAGATTTCCTCTCGCGTCCCCCTACAAGGACTTGATTGAGAAAACGGAGAATCAAAGCATGTGGCGGCGTCAGCATGAAGAAGGACCCATTGATGATCGATGGACCAGCCTTCGACTTGATAGAGATGAAAGTACCGGAGAGCTCAGAATAATCGAGTCTCGAAAGGAGTGGTATCGTGGGGCAAGCACGAGTCAGCGCACTTACTATACTACCCCTATTGTTTTCCCGTCACGATTTCATGATATGGATGATGATCTCTATTACTCGACTGGCACATCCGTTTCTTCAATCTCGACAGCTTCTTCCTCTAGTGTTCAAGCAGGTCCTTCCTTGTCATCAAACACACAACCGAGTACTCTGGAAGATTACAACAACTACGTTGACCATGATCTGAGTGATTATCCCGATGATCCCATTCTACGTCTCCTTCGAGAAGACGATAATCCACATTATATGCCATCACGAACAAGACTCCCACAGTTTACTCATCCTGGTTATGATGGATCTTCTAATCTAACATTCACACTTGCAAAATCCCGGATTCGATACTACCACTCTTCGTCTTCTACATTCCTCGACGTTGTGGATGACCCCCTCCCAACAGATTGGCAGGGAAAACAACGATTACGATTTCGCGCCGGTTCCCGAAGGATCGGTCCAGCCCTTGTTCACCCTCCCGACCATCCCTCAAAAGCCGGATTAATATGTCCCCCACCACCCGATATTGGAGACGCCCTGAAAAAAATGTACAGACAATCAGAGATCACCTATTGGCCACCGGCTCAAGATCCTGAAGTAGCAAACGAGGCCTTAGATGAGTTGTACAAGCTGTTGAATCCACCCACACACCTTGGTAATGTAGAAGGCACTGCCGATGAAAGAAGTCTAGTCTATGTTACCGGGGGATCTGATAGTCCACAAGCAATCATATTTGTGAGTTTTGATCCGGCAATCAAGTTGGCGGGGTTGAAGAAGTGGGGTGGTATGACGAGGAAGGGGGTGGGTGAGGGGCCGCATGTTGATGGGAGGGCTACGGGTCATGGACAGGGGATAGATGTTAATGCGGGGATGGATAACATTAGCTTGGGGTATGATGCAAATGAGCATGATCAGATGGTGTATGTGGATGTCCAGGAGCAAGATAGGATGATCGGGATCGACCGAAAGGGAAAAGGCAAGGAAAAGGAAAAAGAAACGTGTGCGGATACAACGGTGTTGCCTGATACTGCTACTGGTGGTGTGGACAACCATGTATGTGTCAATATGCATGGAACAGCACATTCTGCTTTTAGTGCAGCAGTATCCTCATCAAGCACATCATGGATGTGGCATGAGAAAGCCATGTATCAAGCTATCGGGCTAGGATTCTATTTTGGGAAGCACCGAGAAGTAATAACGGCGGGTAATGGTGAAGAAAAGGGGGAGTGCGCTAAGTTTTTTACTTCTTGAGTTCATATCTACATCTAATTGATGTCGGCGTACACTATACTCTGTACATACCTAATACATATTCAACCAGTGTCTTTTGCCAATGGTAGGCGTTGTCTTTTGCATATTCAGCCCCTCAAAATCCAAATCGGGTATCAAGCACATATGGAAGGAAACGAAGATGCACAGAGATGCATGATCAATGATCATGCATGGACCTCAGTGAGCACTGAGTGAGGGGTCAAAGCCCTGTTCTCCATATAGCACGCGGCATATTGGCACTTGCAGATGAGGCATATTTGGGGTTGCGGGTGTGTATGATGGAAGTTCTAGATTCGTGTTCTTGGCGAGATAGGTATAGAATCCTTCGGACGGGACTGCATATCCTGCATATACATACGTGTCATGGGTTTGAGTCCTTGCGCTTCGTGGGCGAGTGAGTGGGCGGATAGACGAATGAAGGGTAAGAATAAATTCATGAGTATATGCATCATGTCATACAAGCAATTTAGGTGTGTACAGAAAGGATCGCACCGTTGGTCCCAAACCTTAAGGCTATTGTGTTTTTTATACATGATATACCGTATGTAGACAGTAAGCTCTTTGATTCGTCCTCCTCACCCTTCTTATCATCAGTTAACAGGTATGCATGATATAGAGTACTACGCAATTCAAACTATCCCCATGTCCGGAAAACTAAATACAGTGCCACATTCAAATAATGGATACCATCACATCGTGCCATGATCAAGGCAGATTTTATCTTTATTGCATTGCATCGCTGAATATACATACATAGAGGGTACAGGGACCTAATATCCCTCCATGACCACCGTCTTCGAACTTGCGAGGTGGGCAAGGTGCATGCAGTAGGCCCTTGAATGTATGTGAGAAGTAAGAATGAATAGGTAGATGTAAGATGTAAGATCTGGACCCCATAGAAATCGGGCGTAATGACTGCTGTCTGCAGCTTACATGGTACGTACCCACCGACGAGACGACTGCGCCTTGTCGAGCATGATCGAGCCTGGTCGAGCATTGGTGATTAGCATCTCCCAATCTGAGAGTCTGCAAATTAACAAGGTAACTTTTACTCGGTCTCCTTTGTGATGGAATACACTCTATGAATAGGTAACTTTCTTTCCCTCGAGAGGAGATAAATTAGTCAAATTATTATCATATTTAGTACTTATTTTTGGAAAATCTGTAGATACATACTACTTGAGTAGATGGGACTTTAACAGCATTCCGAATTCCAACACATCTACTATATCATATACCCCTCATTCACATTTTTTACACATCCATAGTATCTCAAAAAGTAGAGTGTAGAAATGGATGCCGTTACCATGACCGTTAATCCAATCTGAACTCCTAGGTAGTTCTGCACGAGACTATCCTAAGCGACCAGGATCTCGGTGAGCTGATCCAGAAAACCATGGATCAATCAAGTCGAGCCAAGTGAGGCTCATGAATCATACCATACTATACCGTCTTACCATACCGTCTATTTATATACTCTTTCTACTTTCATCAACTTCTCCCTCCATTATTATTCTATCCTGTCAGTGTGCATATATAATCTACCGTTTTAGCCCCGGCGTTTTTGACATGTAGTTGTGTTACCTTACTTCGTATATACTCAACATAAAGTAAAATCAAAGTTATAATAAACAATTCATTGACTCGTAAATCGTTAGTTAACCTATAAACCAATCCAATCCAATCCAATCCAATCCAAATGAATATAAAACATACCACTATAAGAGCGACATATACCCAATATACCCCTATACCCTTACACACATCCCCGCCCCATCCCCATCCCACAAACCCACCTCTTCATGAAAATTTCCTTCCTTTCGACGAACTTTCGACCTTTCCACCTTTCCATCATTCGACCAGAACCTATCTTTTGGCCATAACATGCCGTATGTGATGTGCACTTTAGTACGGTAGTACGATAATACAGTAGCACGATAATAAAAGCAGTCCCAGATTCCATACCAGTGACACCACACGACCTCATATATCCTTCGTGACTGAGCCGAGCGGAGCCGAGCCGAGCCTATGGTGCGAAATGCATGTGGTGATGGTGTGGATGGGAATGGGAATGGGAATGGGATTACCTACCTACCTACCATAGTATACTGTACCGGTCCGGATGTTTCGTTGATTTGGTCTCCGGTTTGGCTGATTATAGTTGGGGGCTGAGGTTATAAGGATGGAAAGTAAATGCTTTCCTTCGCGCCTGTACAAGACGCTCAAGATGCTCAGACAAGGCGTCAATTCATTCATCAAAAAATGAGCATTGTATTAGTTATGTGGTATGTAAGTACATGCTAAGCTCCACACCCGCTTCTTTGTCCCGCCAATTCCTCTCCTTGGAAGTCCTACTCCGAAGCTAGCCCTTGATCCGAAAAGCTTCGATCCATAACTGACCACGTTGTTGTTCAAGTAAACAACCTTACTTGGTATACTTCATTGTCTAAATTCGCCGTCACAAAAGGTCCCCGAGAATATAATGGTTCAAAGGTTTGGCCATTTAAGGTATTGATAGAATTATTGCTTTCACTCTTGTGATCTTAATTGACTTTGACGTAGTTTCCTGAATATTGGGGTCAGTTTGAGATACGAATACTCTAGGAGATACAGAGAGTAATTACCAGGAAATTGTCCTTGTTTTCCATGAATCTTTCCAATCCACCACTCGTTCTCATTACTCGTTCTTGTCACAATATCAATGGTCTCTCCCGCACTGAAACTTAAATCACCCTCGGCCTGTGCTTCATAATCATACAATGCGGTAGCAGTCTCCGCAGCTGGTACGCCACTGAACCTTGATGGCTTCGGCTTTGGGGGTGGAGGTGCCGCCTTTTTTGCTTTTGCGGCGGCTCCCCATGAACTACCGGTTGAGGCCGATCGCATCACGCTGTTTCCAGAATTCATAGCAGATAGCATAGAAGAGTAGGGTGGCGGTGGCTTCTCCGATGATGAGTCGATGGATGCGCGGCGACTTGGAGTAGTGGTAGTGGTGAGTGCTGTAGATGATGGCTTATTTTCAATGGCAAGACGGTTAGGTCCGCCAAGAGCAAGAGGTTTTGGTGGACGTTTGGCACCGGTGGTCTTGAACTTCACGATGGAAAGTGCTTCTGCCTGTTCTCGGATATCGCCTCGTTTTGCCTCGAAACCTTCCTCGATATCAAGCTGTAGGTTGAAATATCCAATATCACATCCTTGCATCCTTTCGTGTAAGGTATAAAAGACGTTAAGTTGCATATAGTAGAATGATTGGAACAATGGTCGGATGAATTCGCGCTCCAATGCAAAGAGTTTAGGTAACTCGTCCTTCAAGAGATCGTTGTAATAATTGAACTCTTGAGTGGCTAGTTCAACATCGTTCTCCGCCTTGTACATGGCCTTCTCATCCTTCAAGTTCTTTTCCTTTTTGTCTTGCAACTTCTTGAGTGTAGCTCGATGTCGATCATAATCCAATTGCTTGTGTGAACGTTTGAGCGCAGTTTTCCTTATCACCTTAATGATCTCTAATAATTCGTCCGCAGGTCGAATAACTCTTGTTTCAATCATCTCTAATTCTGGTTGTAAGGTTGCCAAGAGCTCCTTGCAAATTTCTTCGTATTCTTCACAAGCCTTGATCCCCTCTGGATTACCTTCCTGAACCAGGGAATCAGGATCTGACACCCTTCCAGATATTGGTTTGTATATCTCGGCGATGGCTTTAGAGAATTCTATTTGATGGTTCATCATTCCATTGATAGCTTCAAAGTATTTCTTACTCTCATCATGCAGCTTTTTCGTCTCGGTTTCCAACTCCTGGAATCGTCGTTCCGCATCGATATAGACGGCATCTTTCGTTTGTTCACCAAGATTAAACCTGGCTTTGAACGTTTGAGGCGCCTGTTAATCAGTCAGTCATATGTGTGAAGAAACCCGGCCATCCCGCCATCCTGCTTGATCTCCATTCCTACTCACTCTAACCAGGGACTTCTGAAAGCCCTTGAAGGACATCTCCCAGCTTTAGCTTCAAAATTAAATCCGAAAAAAAGTCCTTTGAGAGATCTTTGAGTTTGATGTTAGAAACTTTCTTCGCAGAGTTGTGTTTCTATTGTGGTCGTCGTAATTGTTCAAACAAAAGGAAGTCTTTGGTAGTATTTTTCAAGGTTGTTTTCGTAGGACAAACGATGACGAAGAGTGGCTGAGTTGATGCTCTATCAGCTCTAATATGCTTGCTTAGTATTCTATTATTGTAAGTTGGTGTAAGACCGTAAGAGGGATTTTTAACTGGTAAAAGCTGGCTGGCAATGGAGTATCAATAAGAAGGACAAGAATAGATATATGAAGGTATTCCCAAGTCTAATTAATATGTACTCTGTAAAAGAAAACTTGATTGCGCGCATTCGATACAAGTCAAAAAGTCCGTGGATGGAATTGTCGGATCGTTTGCATCAATAATCCCGCTTGCTTGTGGAGGGTGGGGGAAAGTAAGACACACGAGTACCTAAGGTTATTATAATTAGAGGTTATTATAATTATTATAACAATTATTATAATTTATGAACTTTGATTGGTTATTTGACATATAGCTTTAAAATATTTTGATTACAAAGCTTCAATCCGATCCGCTTCCGCTCTTTTCTATTTCTTTCAATCTTCGGTGATTCGCGGGAAGCATCGTTCGGCACGGAGTTATGACGAAAGCCTAGTACAAAGAAAGGTTAGCTTTATTTTTCAAAAGTCTCCAAAGAAAGTTTCAACGATCCTCTGTGGAAGTTGCCTTCCATTTTGATCTCATCAAATTTAACAACTTACCTACAATTCATGATCATGTCGAGTCTGGCTTCAATATCATTGAGGCAGGCCACGCGCCTTTGCTTAAAGCATTCAAATCCTGCTGCTGGTCTGGTGAGAAGCTTCGCTTTTGCCCGGGTGGCGTCCATATCAAACCAAAAAGTCTCAAGGAGGGGTTATGTTTCCGAGACGAAAAAAGATAACGCTCAAGTTAATCTTGATTCCGCGATTCGATCAGAGCAGAAATCTTTCTTTAAAGAGACTGGCAAACATGCTGAGGATCAAGCAATATCAGGAGTTTCCTCAAATGCCGATGCGATGATGAGTCCCATGGCTGGTAATTTCCCCTATGAAGGCAGGCAAGGAAGCTTAACTAATAACTGATTAGGTGTGCTTAAGCAAGCTACTGTTATGGACGAAGGGCAGAGACCGATTTACTTAGATATGCAAGCTACCACTCCATTAGACCCACGAGTACTGGACAAAATGTTACCTTTTTATACCGGTCTATACGGCAACCCCCATTCGAGAACCCACGCTTATGGTTGGGAAGCTGACCTTGCGACCGAAGAAGCAAGAGGACACATTGCCGCACTTATTGGAGCTGACCCCAAAGAGATCATTTTCACCAGTGGAGCCACTGAAAGTAACAATATGAGTGTTAAAGGTGTAGCAAGGTTCTTTGGTAGAGCGGGGAAGAAGAAGCATATTATCACAACCCAGACAGAACATAAATGTGTACTGGATAGTTGTAGGCATTTGCAAGATGAAGGTTTCGATGTTACGTATCTGCCAGTGCAGCAAAATGGTTTAGTTGACATGGCCGAACTTGAAGCTGCTATTCGACCCGAGACAGCCCTTGTCAGTATCATGGCAGTTAACAACGAGATCGGTGTCATTCAACCACTTGAAGCAATAGGCAAACTTTGCCGCTCGAAGAAGGTTTTCTTCCATACCGATGGTGCACAAGCTGTTGGAAAGATTCCTTTGGATGTCAATGCCATGAACATTGATTTGATGTCGATTTCATCTCATAAGATCTATGGACCAAAAGGTATTGGTGCATGCTATGTACGCAGAAGACCCAGGGTTAGGCTTGACCCAATCATCAGTGGAGGTGGACAGGAGAGAGGATTGAGAAGTGGTACTCTCGCACCTGCATTAGTGGTCGGCTTTGGCGAAGCTTGCCGGATCGCAAAGGAGGAAATTAATGTAAGCTCCAACATTTCTTTTCCCATTTTTTAATTACATGATGACCTACTTTACCTATGCATGGCTTTCCTAGTGGCCTCCTTGCTTGCAAGTTGAGGCTTCTTTGACGACACAGTACCCTGTCTGATTTCGTTACTCACTCATTTTATATTGGTCGATCTTTTATGTTGGATTCATACTAACAATTTAATAGTACGATCACGCTCGTGTCAAGAAGCTCTCTGACAGACTCCTCAAAGGTCTTCTCGCTATGGAGCATACCACCCAAAATGGCGATCCAAACCAGTTTTACCCAGGATGCGTAAACGTTTCTTTTGCTTACGTTGAGGGAGAATCGCTTTTGATGGCACTAAAGGATATTGCGCTGTCATCAGGAAGTGCTTGTACATCTGCTTCACTCGAACCTAGTTATGTTCTCCGGGCACTTGGTAGCAGTGATGAGAGTGCACACAGCAGTATCAGATTCGGTATTGGACGATTCACCACGGAATCTGAGATCGATTATGTCTTGAAAGCTGTTGCAAACCGAGTCACATTCTTACGAGAGTTGAGTCCTCTTTGGGAGCTTGTACAGGAAGGTATCGCTTTGGACAGTATTGAGTGGAGTCAGCATTAAATTGGCTGCTAAGAATCAAATGAAATGTGGTGAGGGCACTGGCGTTTTATGATATCATTCAGCGGGTTGGTGGTTTTTTGGGTGTAACATAGCGAATGCTCGGGCGAACATATCTACAGTAACCTGAAAATACAAGTGATAATGAATGCAAACAATAGTAAGTCGATTTCAAGCACGTATCATTGACCATTGCGATGTGTAGCTTTAATTTAAGTGAAGGTTTCCTTGTGAGCTATGTCAATTGTCGGTCACCACAAACAAATCCCCTAGCCCTAAACGACCCACCAAATCATGCCCACCATATGCCACTCCACTAATCCACCAAAACCTCCACTTCCTCTTTACTTTAAAAAACTTTCTTCCTTCCTTCCCTCATCATGAATAACTTCAAACATAATTTTGAAAAATGTAGCAAAAATAAGAAGGGAAAAAACCAAAAAAGTAAATAATCAGGGGCCTAATCCGGGATCGAACCGGAGACCTCTTACAACATTTAGATTGGAAAAACCCAAAGCAAGAATTCTACCACTGAACTATCAGGCCTTTGTTATTTACTCTAGGAGTTTCAATTTTAGATACTTATTCACAGTTGGAAATGCAAGTACACCCAGTTTCATAACGTCTTTCCTAAAACATGATTTTAAATGCTTCACAAAAAACACCTAAATATAAAACCCAAAATACTTTAATTATATATATTTTAATTAATATAGTTTCAAATTCAATAAACATTTAAGCAAATTAATACTTTCAATTGTTAAAATAATTATATTAATTTTTATATAATTTGAAGTTATATTAATTCAATTGAAAATAAATAATTAAAAAATACAAAATTTCAATAAATTTCAAATTTCAACTTTTCCAATTTTTCAAATTTTATATCAAATTTTGTACTTTTCAATTATTTACTTTTAATTGTATCAATATAACTTTAAATTATATAAAAATTAATATAATGATTTTAATAATTGAAAGTATTAATTTAATATAAAGTTTATTAAATTTAAAATTATATTAATTAAAATATTAATAATTAATATCAAAAAATTATATTTAAATATTTTTCGCAAAACATTTTAAATCACGTTTTTTTTAGGAAAGACGTTATAAAACTGGGTGTATACATAAGATGCAACATTTGAGGTTTTTCGAAGAAATATACCTATTTTCGGGTTGGAGTTTTACCAAAATACTGTCTTTCGATTTCCTCGTTAACCAGTAGTCAGCTAGCTCTCTTATGGCCGACTTGGTTCTTAGTCGGGGAAAGCAAATGTCCGTCTAGCTACTCTGTATACAAAACTTCAAAACTGACAGATGAGTATTAAAAATAAAAAATTCTACTATAATTTTTACTATTTTAATATATTTCTAGCAAGTTTAACGAAAGTAACAATTTGCTTGTCGAAGACATTTGCTTTCCCTGATTCAGAATCAATCAGCTTTAAGAGAGCCGACTATTAATATTGAGGTCATTACCAACATTTTCCTCACACCTACCTACTCTACGTTTTCTACTCTTCTTGATAACATAAAAGCTTTCTTCCGAATACTCGCGACTGAGCATGCTGGACGAACCAGCAAGACTATTTCAGTGCAGACACTGGATGGGCTACAATATCCGCTTCAAGGCGATTTGCAATCGTCGCAGGATTTCCAAAAAGTCTCAAAATAAGTACGAAAACGTACTCCGTCCCCCATGAATCGTGATCAATAAGAAACTGCATGCCATACTATGCCTTCATGTCAAGTTCCATCGCTTCTATTGTCTGGGCTACTCTCCTCACTCTCCGCGCTTTTCTTTTCCTCCGTCGTAAAGAGCAACCGGCACCTGTGACAGTTTGCACACGAGGCTTGAAGGAAACCGGGGAAGGATACACACTCCTTCCAGGGCCCGGCAGTTCGGCTTTGGTTACCACAGGAATTGCATCGACATGTGTGCACTGTGGACTTCGCCTCTCTCTTGGATCAGATGCGCCTCCACGCTGATGTTGTTTCGACTGTCATCGGGTCTGAGAACTGCACTGTCTCGGTTAGGGACATAGTTGAGATCTCGCTTCCTGTCATGCTTTTCGATCTCTTGCATTTTTTCGGTAGGTTCAAATGGAATTTGGAAAGGAGAAATGAATTGTTTACGATGCGGAGTTTTGGATGGTTCAACGCGGGGGCGCTTAGAAAGTGTTTTTCCGTCCGATGATTGCTCTGGAGACTTTAGTTTCCTCCTCTCTTCCTCTGTGTTGGAGAGATTGGTCAAGTATTGTGATGACCCAATAATCTTCCACCTAGGGTTAATTGGTTGTATGTACAACAGTTCTCTGAGTTTTAAATGAATCTTTTGAGAAGTTACTTCGGTATTGTTACCTTTTTATGCAGACTTGTAGTGAGTATGAGGTGGGTGAAATATTTTATTTTGGACTGTAGGTTTTTGATAAAAAAAATCATCATTTCAATAAATCGGCCGAGTTATTCTGGATATTGGGGATGGAGATGGGATACGAGATATGAGATATTGTATTTTACATAGAAGATGAAAATTGGATTTAGGGAATAGTGGTTTAGTAGATCAATTGGTGAATATGGGGTGATGTTGAGAGGGTTAGAGCTGGAGCTAGGGTTTTGAAATGAGAGGGAGAGAATGCTTGAGGGAGATAGATACTGGGTTATGGGTAATTTTTGCCTGGGTGAAGTTCTATCCTGTCTTGAATTTATGAGATGGGATGATAAGTCGATATGTGATATGATGTTAGATGGGATGAGTTAGGGGGAGAAATTGCGGGTGGTGATTATCTATTTCTATGTCAGGATATTCATTTTTTGTTTTTTGTTTATAGTATGACTGTGGTGCGACGCAGTGAGATGATATATTGTACCTATATGCACAATTATTGAAGACATCTAGACCTTGCAAGGTAGATGTACCGGAAAGGGAAATACTAAAAGTTAATGGAGCATCTCATGGGGGATAGGGTAATATGTATGATATTTGAGAATACTGTGAAGAAATCCCTACTCAATATCAAAGATAGACTGCTAGTCGTACCCTTTGATATATATGTATAATTACAATACAGTAAGAAAGCCAGCCCTGACACAAACAAATACACACCCACAGCACATAGCATAGTAACTAACCCACAACACATTTCCCCCAACCGGTTTCCCAGTCAACCAAAAGACAACGCATATATCCGAAACGCCAGCACCAAATCCAACAAAACAAAGTTATAAACTACTACCGGTAGTACACTGACAACATCTCAAGTGATCTACTTAGCATATCTAGGCTTTGGCATGGGAACATAACCACGTGGACACGGCAGAGATCGATATGCAACAATAATAGACAAAGTTAACTAAGACAAATCGGAGGTACCGGTATTGTACTAGGAACTATTGAATAGTTTGAATAGTATTTGGTAGCAACAGGCTAACTCATACCCATGTCCCTGTCACGATGTGCAACAAATGTCCAACAGATCAAGGGATGGATGCCCTGTGGCGGCATAAGAAAAACGTGGCAGCCATGTGAGTGCCAACGTAGGCGCGGCTTGAATAGATGTGCAACAAATATGATAGTAACTAGACGACAAGGTAAGGGAGTAGAATATTGTATCGCTTGGGATATTCCTGGAAATTGCAGACCACCAGACCTCATAAGGAAGATCCACTCGCTTGAGTGGGAAGGGAGGGAGACGGCTCAACTTCGAAAGCTCAGCAAGGGAATAACATTAGGAAATACTGTACTTTGTATAGGAACTATGTATCATTGAAAACACTCTAAGAACCAGCCTAAAGAATTGTACCACGAAATTATTTAATGGCTGTATATCAGCCAAAATATTAGTCTATCGATTACCCCTTGCACCAGCTGGGGCATCCGTTCTCCTACTTCTTAATACATTCCCCATTGCATCTCTAACTTCTGGATCGGCCCTTATGGTATTTTGTACAAGCCATTCCTTGACTTTCCCCTTCACATCTTTCATCGCCTGTGGATCATTGGCGAAAGGAATCATCTCTAATGCCTGCAGTCTTGAGGCATCCACCTCTGCAGCTTTTGCAATGTGTTCTAATCGATCAAGTTGCTGTTTCAATACGGTTTCTGGATTTCCATTCTGTGGAATAGTCGTAGGTGGTTGTAATAATGGACCAAGCTGGGAAAATGCAATATATAATGTTAAACTCATCTTCCGAGCGAGTTGTATCAGTTGGAATGGAAGGTATGGCGGATGTGATGTAAATTTTGTGAGGATCGGATTTATGACATTCGTTGCAACAATTGGGAAGTATGGGCGTGAAACAGTGTGCAGTTCGAATACACAAAGTATAATGACGGTAATCCATCGCCAGTATTTGCCCCAATCCAAATATCCAAGAAGACCTAAAAAGTACATGAATAACCCGGCGACACCGTAATAAGGCCCGATCTTTTGCAAGCCATGAACAACATAGTCTCTAATTGTTGAACAATGTTGCCACCCTACAGCTTCTGGACCAAATCTTTCATATGCGAATCGTTTCGCGGGGTTGAGAAGTGTGTCTTGAGCTAATTTGAGATGGAGAAAGTAACCCTCAGTGGAAGGGGAAGAAGATGACACTTTATCGGGATGGTGAATGGCTGCTAGTCGCCGAAATCTGGATTTTATCTCTCGTTCAGTCGCCGAATGGGAAACTCCCAGATCTTGGTAAAAGTCACTGGCTCCGCGTATATTCCAGTCGGCTTCGTATATTGTGTATAGGAGGTATGCGGATATGACTATTATGTTGATGCGCCGGCGATGTAGGACCCATTTTGCAGAACCAGGTTGAGGTTTTGGATCCCCGACACGTATAGTTACTCCATACCATACTGTCTGAACCCAACCTGTAACCAACTACAAAATTGCATTAGAAAGGAGTATTGTATTGCATTGCATTGTATTGGGATAACTTACATTAGGTAGGAACGTCCAACCAGCCAAAGAAAGAAGATTACTAGACATCTCTCAAAACTCTACCCTCTCCAATACCGTGTTTTCAGAAATATATCTCATCAACTTGTGAAAGAGAAAAGTTGACCAAAAACGGGTATGTTCTTGGATTCTTTATGTATTGGAAATGTATCCCAATAATCGCGTAGTCTGAAGCCACTTATCCTCATGAGATCTGCGAAAGCTTATCTTATCGGTTCAGGCACTAGCGGCCGCAGGAAAAGTTTCGCGGAGTTCAAGTGCTCGAAAAAATTTAATGACATTGAAAATTGGTAACAACAAGAATGTCAATTGAAATGCCTTCACAATCAACGATCTCTGGGGCTTCTCCCAAAAAGCATAAGAAGAAGTCGGAAAAGAAGCACAAGTCAACAGATAGCGAGAAAAAGCGAAAACGAGAGAATGGGGAAGAAGGACATCGATCCAAGAAACACAGATCCGAAAAGACTGCACCAACTTCCACGTCCATAGAAGCACCAGCTGAAGTGTCGCCATTTCATTTACAGACATCCTCGATGTTTTTACCATTAGCGCCAGTATCCCAAAAATTTCCTCTTGAAGGTTTATGCGCCGAGCAACTTTCTCCACTCATCCTTACATATTATCCACCATTCAACGGAGTCGTTCTTTCTTATAGCAATCCACGATTCGCCGAAAAGGCCTTTGGAAACGATGGAGATTCGACCCTCCTACAAAACCTGGATGAATATGCGGTCAGCTGGGCTTGGGTGACTGCCGAATTCTTACTTTTCAAACCTGAGAAAGGAGCTTGGTTAGAAGGTTATGTTAATTTACAAAATGAGGGTCATCTGGGTTTAGTCTGCTGGAATCTTTTCAACGCGAGTATCGAGAGAGTCAGATTACCAAAGGAATGGAAATGGGTCGGTGTAGCGGATCAGGAAAAGGATGCGGAAACCGAAGAAGGTGCTACGTATGCTGAAGATGGAATTGGCTATTATGTGGATGGAGAGGGAAAGAAGATTGAGGGTACCGTGAAGTTTCGAGTCAAGGAGATTGAATCGAATCACGACAAGGAGAGAGGATTCCTGACAATTGATGGAACGATGTTAGATGAAGAGGCAGAGATGCGATTGTTGGAAGCTGAGCAGGATAAGGTCGGGAATAGAGACAGTGCTGGGAGACGTCTTGGTGGCGCAAAAGCTCTTGGTGCAACAAGCTTGGGAGTAACCGTGGAGCCCTCAGCCATGGAAGTGGACACAGGGAAGAAACACAGACGAAGAGATTAAGAAGTGGTTGAGTGTGATTTGAGTGTGATTTGGCGTTAACGGATACCAGGGTTCTGAATAATGATTATTATCTTAGCTGAAACGCTTTGAACTTGTACATTTGCCAGTCTATGTAATAATCCTAAAGTCTCCAGAGTGTATGAAGCAGTTTTTTTGATCTTGAATAGCTTGACAAAGATATCAAGGACGAAACCTTAAAGGAATTCCCATTTATCGCGATGTACATGTAGGAAACGAATCGCCTACTTCAATGTTTTATGACACTCTTCAATATCTCTGTTCAAAATTGTAACGGGTTTCGTAAGACTACATTCCGAGCTCCAATCAAAAGCCCCCAAAATTTGACACGTGATTTCGTTCCTTTTGCTTTTTGGAAAGTCGCGAAACTTTTCGCGTCATAACATCCGGCCTTCTTCCCCACTCCTCCTCTGCCTTGCATCTCGTAGGAGCTTCAAACGGGTCAATTTTTACATTCCTCATCGCCGATATGAGACTGCGATTAAATGTGCGCAGGCACAATCTCCCTGATTGTCCTATCATTTGGGATGTCAATACCTCAACATCGGCACCAACTGTGTCAGAATTACTAGATCAAATTAATGATGTAATTCCCATCGAATCTACAGAATGGGGAATGGAGGATTATGCTGTTGAGGTGAAAGGAAAAGAAGGCGTCAACTATGAATGTTTACACTTTCAGCCTGTGGGAAAAGTAATGAAGGAGGAAGATGAAGTGATGTAAGTTTTGGTTTACGCGTTGCGGCACTGCGCGTTGTTTGGATATAGATTCGGACAATCAAATGCTCTCAAGCTTAAGTCTTCATTTTAACAAAAAGAAATGTACTAATGTATATCTTTAGCATACGTCCACTTCTTACACATGATCTGCGAATGCGAAGAATATCTGGAAGGCATCAAATTTCATCGGATGGAAAGCATTTGGTTGACGGTGTCGCGTTTGGAAGACCTATGTTGAAGAGACCAGTGAACCGTCCTGCGATTGATATTCCTCCTCGCAAACGACGCAGAGTCATGATCGATGAAGAAGACGAAGAGGATGAGGATCTGGAAGATGCTGAATCCGGAGTCAAACAAATTGACTTCCAGTCAGAACTTGAGGAAGATGAAGATGACGAAGACGACGATGATTTTGAGCCCGACGGAGACGAGAAGGACGAGTTAGAAAGTGATGAGGAGGTCGAGGATACGAATAGACAATTGGTTCTTCATGCAGATTTCGAGGATGACGACGAAGAAGATGATCAAGATTTTAACCCAGACTTCGAGGAGGAAGAATCAGAAGAATCGGAGGAAGCGTTTGAGGGTTTCCAAGATGACCAGCCGACCAGCGCTCTCAGCAACGGCAAGGAAAATTCAGGCAAAGTTAACGAGCTGTCTACTGCCGATCAAGCTGTTCTTTCGGATCTGAAAGACGCATCTACGAAGGCGAAGATATGTAAGTTGCATACGGCTTTTCCTAAGGCCTCTATTGCCGTTATCAACTTCGTTTTAGAAGGCTCTGATGGAGATGTATCCCAAGCTTACGAGGCGCTGGCTCGAGGATATGTTCCTGTCAAGCCGAAGAGCTCTATGTTGCAAGCATCTCCTAGTCACTCTAAGTTACCGCAGACCTTGTCTAAAAGCCAAAGTTCTAAGAGCAGCGAAGCAGGAACCGCGTCTAAAAAAAAAGTCCCTGTACCAGCAAACGAGATGGATTTAGACAGTGAAGAGTCTAGCTCGGATGAGGAGGAGGAGAAAGATGCGTTGCTGCAACACTATGATCAGCACGGTTTGCCACCGGGTTCGATCAAACTAGGCAATGCGTTGTCTTATATGGCAGAAGCTATGGGGGGCCCCACCAATTCTAAGCCAAAACTAACCAAGTTTGAAACCATTTCGACCAGAAATAACGGCGTCAATGTTGCAGGGGAGAATTTGAATAACGAGGGAGATTTGAACGATGGGCTTACATCTACACCAGCAATAGATCTCAAGACGAATGACGATGAAATAACTATCAATAGTGACGATTCTTCAGATTCGTCGTCTGAGGCCGAATCAAGCAGTAGTGATAGTAGCGCCGATTCATCTAGCGAAGACGATTCCAGTGAAGCTGTTGATGCATCATCATCTGATGATAGTGATAGCGGCAGTGAAAGCGATAGTGATTCTTCTTCAAGCGGTTCCTCCACCGACGACGACGAAGGACCGGAAGTGAAATCCAGTAAACTGGCTGCGCCAGTGACTGAAGCAGCCAAGTCAAAGCCGACCCCATCTAAGGACGTAGTTGCTCCTAAATCCCGAACACCAGTTCCTCCTAGTCAAGGTAAAAAGGCGACCCATAGCAGAAATCAACGCCGTAAAAAAGCTGTCGCTCTTGCCAGATACAAAGAGCGAGGCGTTCTTCCAGAGGACACCACGGTATCAGAATTCAATCGGCTGGAGATTAGTGATAGCACTTCCCCTGAGGACGCCCTTGCTGCACTCGGAGTTCTGAGAGCGAATAGCAACTCGACCAAAATCCAGAATGGAACAAACAAAGCACTTGCCGAAGCCGATGAGTTTGAGGCCCGTAGACGTAAATTGCTTGCGTCTCTTGCATCTGGTGGTATCGAGGTTTCTAGAAGCGGCGAGGCCGTGATCGATGCTATGGATGTTGATGTCTCGGAAATGGTCAGCGGTGCTCCAAAGACTGTCACAAATACACCCAGGGAACCAGCTGCACATTCCGAGATGGCTGAGGTGCCTTCGCAAGAGGATACCAACCCTACACCAACAAGCTCCGACAAGCTAATCTCGGATTCACGACGAGCAAAACTAAATGTAGGTGCTAGTCGTCGACTATTGTTTGGGGCACTAGGTGTGAAAACCCCCAAGACGAAGATAGACGAGGACAAGCTTCGTAGTGATTTGATTAAAGACGTGCGGGTTCTGAAAACATCCAAGGCCCCTGAAAATCCTACACCCCAAGAGACTGACGTTCCCACCATTGATGATGATTCATGGAGAGACAAGATTGTCTACCGAGCGGTTGAATGTTGTCAGGAAGGGATTGTATTAAGTGAACCTCCATTTCCATTCGTTCAACGATGGGATCCTCAGCAGCGAAACGACAGATATGGCAAGAGGAAGAACCAGGCACAGGCATATAATCAAGAGTCCCAAAGTTCAAAGAAGCGAAAGCGACGCAAGGGAAAACAAAACCACTCTCAAGAACAAGAGGAGTACCTTGAAGAATCTTACCAACCAAGTTACGAAGAAGAAATGGAGACACAATCGACGGAGCCACCAGCAAGACAAGTTGAAAGTGCGGAGCACAGGGCTGATATAGGAGATCTTCTCCAAGAAACCCCTGATCTGATGGAACTCCCAGAAGATATAGCTGCCTTGCCAAATTTAGACGCAAACGCGGTACAATCTGGAATGATTGTTGCCTTCAAGCAAATGCTCATGGACGAAACTACAAAATGGCAGCCGCAGATTTCAACTTATCGCACGGCCTCCGTTATTTCAGTCGATGATAACGGTAATATCTCGGTTGCCTTAGCAAGAAGAGACAGAAATCTACCCGTGAAGCAATATGATGAAAATGGAAAGAGAGTTTGGGGCAAGTTTGATATGCCTGATGAGGACGATGCTGCAGAGGAAGAGGACAATGGAGAAATGATCGTCACATTTGACGAGCTTGTCGAACCCAAGATTGTCGCCCCTGCCCCAGTAAGCGTGTCGACCGAAATTTCCAAAACTGGCACGACTGATGAATCAGTGACTTTAAGCAACGGAAAGGAGGAAGAGACCCAGTGCTCCCATGTCACCGAGACGCAGTATTTTGAGACAGATCCACCTGCATCTGCCGAAATTGTAGACGTAGTCAATACGCCTTTTAAGTCGAAGCAAGATTATCTGCAAGCTGAACCATTACCGGAATCCATTACGGGTAGTGCTAAGGAGGATATCTCGCATCTCGTCAAGGAGGCTGGTTTCCGTTCTAATGTCCCTTCCTCCATAATTAGAGATTTTGCTCCCAATCTCTCGAAAACGCGTGATGAGGTGCCATCGCTTGATAAATTAAGGACAGAGATAGCGGGCGAAATTGATGCCGCTTTATTTTCGCCAAAGTTTCACGGTTTCGGCTCAAGCACCCCCTCTCCCGACAAGCAACAATCGAGCTGGCACACTATAGGATCTCAAGAACGTTCTAGCGCTCCAGCTCACAATGAGCCCGAAATTGTTGCAGATCAGGCACCTGAAACCATTGTCCAAAAAAGGGTATCTACAAATATGCCACAAATGACTTCCGGTGTACCCAGCATTCATGCCAAGCCACCCTCAAAGAAAATCAACATCAATAAAGCTCAGGCCCAGTGGGAAGCTCTCCAGCCACGAAGAAAGGCTGCTAGTCCAGTTGAGGCAGACCAAACACTTGATACGATCGAAGTAGATTGCAGCATAGCAGATCCAAAGTTATCGGAGCAATCATCCTTCACAAGTTTGGTCGCCGATCATGGACGACAACCTGACTTCAGTTTTGAGAATATGCGACACCAGGAGTTTGATACCTCTAAAACAGACGATTTGGCGATGGATATGGCAACACACGATGGTGATATGTCTGAGAATGAGCCTGAGCTTCCTCCACGCGGACCTCGTTCATCTGGTAGACCTATTGAAAATAACAATATGGTTGAACCATCATCAGAAGATCTCCCAACTATTGAAGAGATTCTGAGTCAGCCCTCTCAGCCCTTGATGAATCGTGAGAAGAGTGCTTCGCAGACTCCATTAAAGCCTCAGGCTGCCGTTGAAAAAAGTAAAAAGGTTTTGGCAGCATTCGACGATACACAGTCTTCAGCAATTAAGATTGATGAGAATAGGGTGGATAAGAAGAATAAGAAAGTGTTGGCGGCATTTGATGATTCGGATTCGGATACATCACAAAAGAAAGCTGAGGTTAAGCCAAAGAAGGAAGCTGAGACCAAACCAAAGAAGGTCATGGCTGCATTTGATCCTTCTTCAGATGAAGAGGACCAGATTACACCCAAGGCGCCCAAACCTTCCAAACCTTCCAATCCTCAACCTGCTCACCATCGAGCTTCCAAAGCTCCTCAGAGCTCACAGGTCATCATGGACCTGACTCTTTCCAGCGATATTGAACCTGAACCTGAGAAGAATAGATCAAAGAAGACCCACTCAGATGAAGACGACGACTTTGAGATTGGATGGGGAGTAAAGACGAAGAGTAATTTGACAGGACTGAAGAGACAGGGAAGCAATGGCTTGGGAGGCGCAACAAATGCTTCTCTAAATGCTAAAACTTCCAGAAAAAGATTCTGAGCATATGGACTCGTGAAAGTCAATTTCTACTTTCGTATCGACAGATGTGCTCCAAAATATGGCGTTATATTACATGTAAAATGAAAAGTAGTTGGGTATTATGTGCCGATCCGCGGACTTGCAATAGTAAGGTAGTTGCAAAAATTAATATAATTCCAGATAACCATTTTAAAACATGCTTTCCATAGGTAGTTTGGACCATGATAATTCTATTTGTGGCATGGAACTTCATTCTTCTTGCGCATGAATGATCTTTATGGTAAGTGCATAAATGTGTCGCAGATTGATCGTCAGTACTCTTCTTTGAACCTTCCATTTCTAATCTTTACAACATTATCTATATTCATCCTTTATCAAACCTCGGTGAGTCTTTTATAATCTTTCTTTCATATCTACTAGGTAGGTAGTTAAGTTGTATGGAATTGTTTTTGTTTCGTTTCGTTTCGTTTCGTTTCATCTCATCTCAACCTTGATATTTGCAAGTCCCCGGTTTGGTGGGTGTTCGACCAAGGACAATGAATTGAGTTTAAGAATTTCTAGGGAAATAATTGTTTCTGTCACCATCCATCCTCTTTGATTTTCATCTTTACGATTTCAAAACGAGAGAGACACGAATCTAGCGATAAATCGATTCGTAAGTGCGAGGCTTGAGATTTGAAACTTTTGTTATATCAAACATACATAAATGACACTATGAACATGCCTCTTTTTGCTTGATATCTTCTTGATTACATACAAAAGCATTCTTGAGTACATATTCTCTTGCGTTGCATTTCGATACAAGTTTATCCATTTAAGTCCTTGAGTGCAATCAAGATCTAGATTTCCCTGATTCCATGCATACATACGTACATACGGGTTCTACCCCACCAATGACTTTGCATGTATCGACGGAACATCTTCCATCCATCTTCATATCACATCCCCTCTCTTCGAACCTTCGTTCGGCTTCTCGACGTTTCGCTCTCTGACTTGAAGTCGAAAGGGTTTCTTGATTTTATATACAGGATATATCTCGAGTTCGCCTTCAAGTTCAAAAAATATTGATTACAGCCACGAGTAGCCGAAACATTGAAGAATATGAAATTAACTTCAATACTGGTGCTGCCGAGTTTCATGCCAATAGTTGTCTTCGCCTTCCTGTTATCGGTCCCTACTGCAACTCCCAAGTCTTTTTCTATACCTACCGCTACGGTTCGGTCATTTTCAAATTCTTTCTTGCTTCGGAATACTTCGAGGAGTGTAGACCTTGGGGAAGAAACTCAAGCTACTAGGACGAATGGAGAGGATACTCCTGCAATTACAGCCGCGCCTACTGCAGAAGAAATCCAGCTTCAGGAAAAATATCATCTGACTACTTATTGGAGTTGCGTTACGGTTCAGACTTATACACATTGTGGATGGTAAGTCCTTATTATTCCATCATTTGAGTGTCAGGGCTTGACTTGTATAATGGAGCACTGCTTTGGACATTTCCTTCTCCTGATTCAAGGAGAAGTGGGTAGCTAGCTGTGAATAGGGGAGAAGCAAGTATTAACTCGGGCACGAATATAGGCACGAACCGGTTGTGGCGGGAGGAACAGAGATAGCAGGTGCATCATGCGGTTCATGTCATGCTGGGAGGGCGGCCATGTTGGTCGCGGGAGTGGCGATGGCTGCTGGAGTTGTTTTGTGATTAAGTTTTGGATTTGAGAGTTTTGGGATGTATTTAGGGGGGGGTGAAGTTATGAGTGAAGTTTTGCTTTGGGGTGGTAATTAATGGGGTACAGTACTATGAGAGGCTCAGCGTTGGGTTTGCGATGGAGTTATGGCTATCTCTTTTCAGGTAGCTGATACGTTGGATATCATGCACTTCATGCTGGACTGTTAACGTGTCATGTGTGTTATTGATATTGACTGAAAAGTTTGAGTCGCATATTCTCACGCACTAGAATTATAGGATGGAAGTGTAGGCCGGGAATGGAACGTCCGAATTGATTCCGAATGACGAATTAGATTTCAATATTCAACACCATCTGAATATCCAACTCAATTTGAAGGTCTCATCTGATCCTGGTATGCAAAATTATTTTGCGGAGTTGGAATAGGGATTCAAGAACGTTGAGGTACGTAAGCTTTTTTATTATGTAAATCTCGCGTCGCTCCTTTCAATGCTTTCATACATGCAGATTTAAAAGGGGTAGTATCTATTCCATCATCGCTAGTCAAGAATCGTTGTACACTATTTCATCTCTAAGTTATATAATGCAATACACACAAAAGATAAATTACCATAAAGGTATGGCAACTGTCAAGTAGAATACCCGATCATGATTCAGAAAAGTATATCTTGATCTCACAGCAGAATCATCATCAACTCTATCTTATTTACATCGGTTTAGTGATTCATCGCCAGCTTGATATTTCTTACTTCATATCTATTTTCGAATCATTCTATTTTCATATTTCCGTTCGAGTTCTTCTCTGTTATACCCCCTCCATTCCCTGGTTCTTGGGGACAACTTTGCCCTCCCAACTACAACTTCTACAATCCATCCAAGAACCCAGCCACTTTCGCATCTCACCACTACCCACGAATTTCAACAATCCTATCACCTAAAAATCCAAACTTCAAATCACGCAACAAATCTAAAATGCCATTTCATCTAATTATCTGGACTTGCGCACGATGCAACAAAGCGGGACAAAAATACGAAGCGGGAGCTAAACATAGAACTTGTGGGGAATGCGGGACGGTGTGGACTTCTTGTAGTAATGGGGATTGGATTATTAGATAGAGGGAATGTGGGTGTGGGTGTGTATTTCTGGTCAGGGGGTTGGAGGGTAGAAGGGTAGAAGGGAGGATTTCTGGGGGGACGGGGGACGGGAAGGGGAGGGACGATGAGGTATATCTGTAGAATTGGATATGGGATCAGAGGGGAATACGTGGTGCATGGGTAGAAACGATATCTGATGTGATATACAGTATTTGGTTCTCCAATAATGGATTTGCAGATTCGTGAAACTATCCTCCACTCAAAACATTCATAATAAATCCCACTCTCGATTTGGTCTGTTTGGATTGTATTGAAGAGCAAGAAAAATGGTATTATCAGAATATCATCACGTTCATCACGTTCACATCTTTTTAGTCTTGTAAGTCAGTAAACCCACTGTTGCTTCATGTGCTAATATCTATCTTAGAGCAGCCTGCAGGGTGTCCAATAATCTGGACTAGCAGACTAGATGTAAAAGCTTTCAATGTTTGAAACCTTGTGAATATCTGGCTCCCCAGCTCTTATTGTGACTGTGGTGTGAAAGATCGGAATTCTGTCTCAAAGATCGATTAGAAGATGTCATACCATTTATACCAAGCTCCTTCCCAAATCTCTAGGTATTCGTATTCACCAAATGACATCATACTCGTTGACATTGTAAGGCACCAATATGGACTTCACGAAGATATATTCCGTCTAGTCCTGAGCATATGGTATCTGCGCAGTTGATTGAGAAGCTAAACAGTGTCTCCGAGTCGAGGTTCTCGAGGTGAAGGCGCTCCAGCTTCGTGTCAGCATTAGCGGCAGCGACAAGAAAGACTACTAGACTAGGCCTTCCGATCAATAGTCAACACCGACGACATCTATATCATACAAAGCGGGGGAAACATAGTTGTACAGTCGAAAACCCCGATTCTTGTTGGCATGTCGTCTGGACATATAATAAGCCTTTTCAAATTGTCGAATTTTGGCAACGCTTCTGAAAATATGGATTTACTAAATTCTCGCATCTTCATATCATTCTTCTTCGCTTTCATAGTCTTCGAACATCGCGGCAAACGTGTCCTCCTCGAAAGTCTCCAAGATAATCGTTGAACATCTTATGGTTCGAAAGCTTGGGATCCTTTGAGATATTGAGCATATCTACTCTAGGAATAACCTAAAAGTCTTATATCAACTAAACCCAGAAATACCGAATATTTGTATTTTCATTTTGAAATTGGGTCAGTATATGAGTTGTGGAAACAAACTTGTCTGCTTTCAAACGATTTCTCAACAAAATGATGTGTATATTAATGGTTGCCCTGTCCAAAGAAACTTTGTGATTGATGTAAATGACTTATTACTGAATATTTGAGTTTCGTGTCCATACATACCTACCTACCTCATCTTGACGTTTTCTAGAATGGTAAATTTACAAACCTGAGGTTAACCTACAAGCTTGAAGTATTTAGGTGATGAGATTATAAGTCTCTAGCAAAGAACTGGAGATTCCAGACCCTTTCAACGTTTGATTGAAACCATTTTCTACGGCGGGAGGATAACCGACGTTGAGGTCAATCAAACCTTCGTCTATGAAATTGGACGCGTTTCAAGATCACGGGACTTTTCTATGTCACCGCTCTTTATTCTGCCATAAAAGTGATGACGAAGAGATGCACTCAAAATTTCCTCCTGGCTAACAATTGTTTCTAAACTACATGTATGTATGAGTAAGTTGTTGATTCCCAGAATGACTCATTTCTACCTGGGAACTGCTACATCGAGTTCCGACCGCCATCCTCCACCGGACCTGAATATCATTATTATCATTCTCCCATTCCGGTACGACGGATAAACAATATTATCACACAGTTTCCCATCCATCTCACAAGCCTCTACATTCCAATACACAAAGACGCATAAGCAGATTATAAGCAGACTATAAAGAGGATAAGCATTCTCCGCCAATAGCTGTATTATACAGCCAGATACCTGTATTCGCTTGAGACTCGGCAAGATGGGTATTCGTTGGGTTAATGGATATACGATTTCAGAAGTTCTATTAGAACTGAAGTATTGATCGTAGGGCTTAGGGCTGTTTTTCTTTGTTATTCATCGACGGAGCGACGGAGTAACAGAAGTCTTAGAATGTGTAAGCATGCATATCTATTATCCTGCATAAGGATGGGATCCGCAAGGCGGTTTTTGAAGGGGGTTTATCTTAATACCCAATTATGAATGAGTATAAGTGGGATGGGAAGTCTTTGTATAAAGGGAATCTGTGTTGATGATGATGAAATGAAGGAGAACCACTTTGAATATCAATCGGGGTTACTTGTGTAATTTTTTGATTTGAATTCCATGCTTTACGATTGTTTATGCTCCTTTGGAAATTCATTTCAAGGTCGATAAAAGACTAGCGAGCGAAGATAGAAAGATCAAGACCGGTGAATTTGGTCTCTGGTACAGAATTGGAGAAAAGTACTGCTCCTTCGGTCGACGATTCAATATTGAGAGAAAAGAAGAAAAGTACAGATGATGCGGATGTAGAAGATGGAGAAGCAAAGATGGCCTAGAGTATTCAAAGGCTTTTGCCATGGTGATGATAGTGGTTGCATTATCACTTAGCATCTTCCTCATTGCCTTGGATATGACGATTGTGGTATGTGTATCTTGTCGCCCTTCTACCAACAAAAATCACATCACACCCTAGTATTCGTGGCTCTAGGGAGCAAGTGGCCTTGGAAGAACTTGAAGGGGAAGAAATCTATGAGTAGTGCTGCTTAGATTGAATATTAGGAGTGGGAAAAGTATTTAATAGACGGGATTTGTATACAAGATAATAGATGAATGGGTGGCCATTATTACGAAGTATAGAATTGGGCGTCAAGTAAATAGTTAGTGCCTCTCAAGTGAGATAGCTACACAAAATACCAATATGGCAATACCTGATAAGATTGAAGAGTTTCATCATCAGTGGAGGAATCCGAATTTCTTCTAGAGTGAACTTAGATCTGCTTTTGCAATGTTCTTTGCTGCTTAGCCGCTTTTGATTAAGGGGGAAGACTAGACCTTCGTAGATTCGGACTAGTAGTTCTAGCTCCCGGATTTTACTAGAGATCACGAGATCACGCTATATTAGGTACCTAGTAGTTACATCATTTTCTCCGAGACAGAAAGAACTCTCAATCATATATTATCAAAATTTAGATGTCATACAACTCTGAAAACTTTCTTTCTAAATCAAATATTCAACCTAACTTGAACAATCTACTTCTGGAAACGAATACGATCTAGAAATAAATCCTACGTTTTATCTCCCAACAACGCCTCAACACCTTCTCCGCCCCCTATGGCAACGAATTTCGAAAATTTTGCACCATCTCCATCCCCTCCACCATCTTCATCCCCTCCACTCGCTTCACCCCCTTCACCCTCACCTCCACCAAAAATTCCCTCAAATACCTCCACTCCCTTCCCACATCCTCTCCCAACACACCTCGAAAGTCTCGAAACCCTAATTTACCTCGGCTTCACCCCCCTAAAAGCCCTCGTCGTCTGGACAAACTGGAAGCGCCTCGACTCCATTCAAAAAGACGAATCGGACGACCTGGGGGGGCTCATTGTTGTATTTTACGACTACATCAGATCATGTATTCCCTATCCCAAATCGGGAGAACCCCAACAACCCATGGATCTCCAAATGACAAAATGGGGAATCTCTTCACAATTAATAGAAGCGATTATGGACCCCCGATTTGAGGATATACGACAAACAGAACGAGCAAGATATTGGGTGAGAAAAGCGATAGATATGAGATGGGCGGGCTTGGAGAGGTTATTGGATGATGGGTATGAAGACGGTTTTAATCGGATGAGTGAGCAGAATCATGGAGTTCGTAATAATATAAAGGCAACAGCATCATTAGAAGATCCACAAGAAGGAAGCTTGATATTATATACAACAATACCCGGATATAATGTCAGGAGAGACGCAGAAGGAAAAGTTGAAATGCGAAGCCTCTTTGCAAAAGGCTTAATTGAATCGGATTTGATGCAAAGAAGTGCGAATGGAGTTTATTTCACGCCGGATTTGGAAGGTGAGGATATTCGTTCTTTTGTTTTATTTCTTCAAAAGCTTGGCCATGTAAAATGCTAACTCCCCATCTAGTCGCCACCAAGTTCCTCACCTACCTCCACAACCTCACTTCACCCACCTGCAGACCTCCCGTTATAATCCGCATCACGCTCCGCTCAACCTTCATCCCATCTCTCTCCTGTCTCTTCTCCCCCCCGAGCAGCTACTTCAACTATTCATCCTCTCCTCTACCCGAGCCCCTCCACATCCCTTTTGGTCCTCTCTGGAAAGAATTAGTCCATACCTCCCGGCGCAGGCAATCCCACCCAAAAAACCTCGGCTATATTTGTCGAATCCCATTAATCATCGCGCCGATGGCTATGGCGCATTTAGATGGGGATGGTGTTGATAGTTTTGAGGATTGGGAGGGGATGGGACGACAGCATGTTTTGGGTGTTGGTGTGGAGAATGGAGAGGTGAGGGAGGTAATTCAGTATTTGTTTCAGGGAGATGAAACGATTGATGCGTTGGATGAATGTGGGGTTTTGGAGGTTATATAATGTAGTGTAGTGTAGTGTATTGTAGTGTAGTGTAGTGTAGTGCAATGCAGTGCAGTGTAATATAATATAATATTTTTCTAGGAAAATATTGAAAGGTATAAAGCTTTATACTCGTTTTAACCGTTTCAATATATCAGCTTAATCCTAATATCCCTCTTTCTTCTCCTTACAACATATATACATTTCCTCTTCTCCTTACAACATACATGCATTTCCTCTCCTCCTTCAATAGCATCGCTTTTCATATCCATCAATCTTACAATCTTACAATCCTACTCACTATCCACCTCTCCCCTCTCGCGTCGATCGAGAGAGAGAGAAAGAAAGAGAAAGATTCCATACCTCTCACCTCAAGTACATATATCAAATACAAGAGAAATAAAGGGACTCTCTTAATAAATAATAACATCAGGGACTTGTCACTTGTGAAGAAAAAACGAGGTTTAATTTTTGTTTTATACTTTTATACTTTTAACTTGAATTGTATTATACGTAGTATTATATGATTACTTTATGTTTTGTATTATTTGTATTTTTCTATGATTTTGCTATACTTTTTCTATAATCCTACTATGACTTTTAGATTTTATAATATAATTAAATTTAGTTTAGTTTAATTTTATTTACTAAATAATATATATATATATATATTCAA
>NGKJ01000019.1:247466-260366 GCA_002162495.1 Myriosclerotinia curreyana
TATATTTTCAAAATCTATATTTAGTATAAATGCAAAAGTTTCGATATCGGCCTCGGTAGATGATGTGCATGTTCGGAATAGTTTCCCCATAGTTCGGAGGAATATATATGCGCACCAATTAATTGAAAGAGTGGGGGCCGACTTTCCCAACCTTCATACTATGAGCCGATCTCGCCGTATCAGGTGGATACTGAGGAGGGACTTCAGATACGAAAGATAGTGTGCCCCGAGGTATATGCAGCACTTTTATATTGTTTGCGTTTTCATCCCGTGAGGTGCGGAATACTGTAGGGATATCGACAACATGACGACGTTTACGAGAATACCTGATGGAGAAACTCCTTCGATTAGTGTTGATGTATCGAGGAGATTGTCGAAGATTGGTATGCTGGCGAGAATTTCATGAGTCAATTGATACGGTACGAAGCATACTAATTTTGAAATAGATCCTATGATATATGGAGGGTTTATGGAGTGAGTGAAATTTTTGTATATCTTGGGAAGAAGTAGTGCCGCGTGACCACTTGAGAGTACCTTTCGGGGAACCTATCTGGTTTTCCACTTCGCTCAAACTCTCACGCAAGGTCGCAAGATACAAGTCAAAATGGAAAAGATTTTCATGGCAGTCTGCGCAAAAGCTTGGGCGAGAATCATTGAACGATGCCGAGAGCTGGTATGGCCTGAAAGAGGTTCAGATATCAAAGAGCTTTAGACATACCAAGTCGTGCGAGTTTGGTCATCTACCTACCGAGTATCAGAACTTCTCTAGTGAGAAGATCCATGGACCATAGCCGGTTGAAACGTGCAAACTCAGTTTTCTCTCTTCCATTCTACATCACCCGAACTATCTGCATCACGAGTTTGTGCTTTTAGAGACGAGATATCTGTATCTTAACTCGGAGTTATTTGTCCTGCTTTGTCCTGCCCATACATTCTCACACCTGTTAGACACATGGGCCGTTGCATCTACGGAGGCATCTACGACCCGGGAAACCCCCTCTCCGACAAACACGGCTACCGCACCGACGTCCTCAGCGCGCTCCGCGAACTCGACATTCCCGTAATCCGCTACCCAGGTGGAAACTTCATCGCCACATATCACTGGCAAGATGGTATCGGACCTAAAGAAGATAGACCTGCCCGTCCCGAACTGGCCTGGCTAGGGACCGAGACAAACGAATTCGGTATTTGTTCCCTCTTGTTTATTCGTCCATTATTCGGTTTGAAATTGATAAGCTGATGCTATCTAGGCACCGACGAATTCATGCACTATCTCAGTGTTCTCTCGGAGGGAAGGGAAAAACGAGTCGAGCCATATTTCTGTCTTAATATGGGAACGGGGACATTGACCGAAGCATTAGCTTGGGTAGAGTATTGCAACGGTACACGGAATACTTACTATGCCAATCTTCGAAGAAAGAATGGGCATGAAGAACCATACAACATCAAATACTGGGCCCTAGGAAACGAGGTCTGGGGACCATGGCAAGTTGAGCAAATGACTGCCGAAGACTAGTATGCCCATTCCCCCGATCCCAGAAAAAACATGGATTAATCTGTTCCAGCGCGAAAAAAGCTCTCCAATGGTCCAAGGCCCTCCACCTCCTCGACCCAACTCTCCAACTCATTCTCTGTGGCGAAAATGGTCTTTCCCCCTGGGATCTCACCGTGCTTCTCCCCAACATCCATCACATAACCATGCACAGCATTCACATCTACAGCAACTCCTCCCAACACCTCCCCAACGCCCTCTCACCGCTCCAGGCCGAAACCGCCATTGAAACCGCCGCCTCCCTCATCCAAATCGCACGCATCCAAGCCAAAATTCCCCCTTCCGTACCGGTACCCAAAATCTGTTTCGACGAATGGAATGTCTGGGATCCGTGGCGAGCACCTGGAGAAGAAGGTGCAGAGGAAAAATATACATTGAGCGATGCGTTGGCGGTGGGGGTGTGGTTGAATGTTTTTATTAGGCAAAGTCGGTATATTGGGATGGCGAATTTGGCACAGAGCGTGAATGTCATTTCACCATTGATCACGAGTAAGGATGGGATTACCCGACAGACCACTTGGTGGCCATTATGGCTATATAGTAAATACATGCGCGGATGGACGCTGGGGCTCCACGTGAGAGGAGGAGCGTACGAAGGGGTGCAGGAACCGAAGTGGTTGGGAAGTGTGGTTGGGGAGCAGGGAGGAGCAAGTTGGTTGGATGTAGCGGGCAGTGTAGACGAAGATGGGGTTGTGAGTTTGTGCGTTGTGAATGTTAGCGAAGAGGAGAGTTTCGAGACGGATTTGTTGGGGGTGAAGGGGGAAGTGGAAGTTTTTACCATCACCGGGGAGAATGTCAAGGTCACCAATACAGCGGAGAAGGAAGAGGTGGGTGTTAAGGAGAGTAAATGGGATGGGAAGGGCAAATATACCTTTGGGAAACATTCACTTACGATGTTGAGATGGGCGACGGGGCAGAAGGTGGTTGAGGTAAAAAGAGGTGAGGGAGAGAGATTGGATACGAGAAAATTGGCTTGGGCAGGCGATAGGGAACTTGAAAAGTCCTAAGTATGCAGTAACTTTACAATTGCTAGAGGAACCTAAGTAGTCTCAAAAGACCACTCGTGATTCCATTTTGAGTCCACGAACTCACTCCTACCCAGACTCTCAGTCGTGTAATTGGACAGAACAGATCCTAGAAGATGGAGGATGAGAAAGAGTCATTATTAGATCTAAGAAAAGGCCCACTTAGCTCAATCTAGAAGTAAAGTATCCTTTTGGGGTCCTCGACTTCAAAAGACCGTCGAAATTAAGATTGCACTTAGCCATTAAACTTCTGGCCATGGCTAATTTCGGAGCAAGAAACTTTGTGATCCTGATACACATGCTGTGCCTTAAATATAAATACACAATAAAATACCAGAACGGCGCTTCACATACATACAGATATCCGTAACAGTCGTTATACGCCTTATAAGACCCTCACACCCCCATACCCCCATACCCCCATATCCTCATACCCTCATACCCTCTTACGCCCATATCCTACGAGAGAGTCCATTTCCTTATCCAAAACATCCAGAACCTCGCCCAAACTTTCCATAACGTCCATATCCTCATTACAATAGTCGACCTGTCGTTCTATAACATCCATAAAATATCCAATATAAAAATCGTTCCCGTATGTTCATTCAACCATGCTGCATTCGAGCTCTCCGGATCATCTTTCAGATGAGGTTCTACTTTCACTCATCACTCTTCTGGTGAAGCAAACCGATCACGGGCTGTCACTGCGGCAGCTGGCCTGGTGAGATCGGATTGCCCGCCTAGATAAGCCTCGGAGTATGTGGGCGGTCCTAATGGTGGGCGTGTCGAGGTACTTCGACTCAATGGCCTCAGTTCCACATCCTGACTAGACTCTGCTACACTTGTAATCGGCGTTGATGAACCCCCGATAGATGTGCGCCTGTCCAAATTACTCACAATTGCAGCAGTCGGTCGTGAGAGTTCCGCAGATAATCTCGACGCCGAGCCCGATACATCGTGCCCCGTAGTATTATTGTTATTCTCGGCAGCCGCTGAAACTGGTGTATTCGATGTGCCATTGGCATTGCCATGATCTTCGTTAGAAATCATCATCGCGATTCCATCATCACTCCTCAAACTCGGTGGCTTATCGCCCTCCACATATGCCGGGGGTGCTTCTCCCCTTTCATCCAAACCCTCTTGTCCTTCCCTATGTACGCCCGTTGTATGCCCCGTCGTCATTCCCATCAACCCAGGGCCACCTCTCCTCGGCCCAAATCTCGTTCTGAAGTCTGCGAAAGTTTGTACATCGCGTGCCAAAGCACTCTGTCCATTATTTCGTAGAAGCTCGGCCTTCCGCTTTCGACGTCGGGTAATATATAGTAGAAGGAAGAAGACGATAACCACAAAAACGGCGACAATTACAAAATAGTAGTTGTGGACATGGCTCGAAGTATCTTCCACTGACTGGGAATTATCCGGACTTTGATTGTTTAAGTTGCGAGGGGCGATTGATGGAGGGGTAGCCGAAGTGATTGGCACTGCGTTAGAAAATTGGAAAAAGACTATCAAGAGTAAGGGGAGAGATAAGGAGAACGGCTGGCTGTTGCATTGGCAGATGCTTTTCTGATGTCTAGATGGCATATCTACTTGATCAGTTTATCGTATGTGAGGGAAGAAAACAAAATTGCCTGAGGAGGAATAGATATAACGCTATCGAGATAGATTCGTCATCAAAAAGCTTCTATTGTACGCAAAGTAGTTGACAAGAATAATGTTCGCACTGCCACTTTTCTTACAAGAAATCTTGAAGGTACGAGTACGAGTTGATGACAATAATACTGTAGTGAGCAGTAAGTAAGTAGTACGTACTGTTGATAAGCAAAAGCAAAGAGAAATAGGCTAGCAATTTGAAAGGATCAACTGGTTGAATTCAATCGGGAATGATAAGTCCGTTGATGGTTGCTTTTTGTTTTGAAAGGAATAAACAAGAATAACAACAATAAAGAGATGATGATTGTAATTACAATATACAATACTTGAGTATATAATATATAATATATAATATATAATATATAATATACAATATAAAATATAAAATAACTGCGCCTTGCTACTTGCGACTTGCTTACTACTTCATCCTTCATTATTAGCGAAAGGCCATTTCAAGTGGTCACGATCAGAAAAGCATTTTCTGAATAATATAGAGTCAAAAACATAAATTAATAAAAAGAAACCTGAAACAAGTATCAAACTTTGAAATGAATGCTAATGTTTTATATAAATATATAAATATATAATAAATAATTCAAAGTACTTTGAATGTTCGATTCAAATTAGAACAATGAACGACCACCTTCGCTTACGTAGAGGTGGGTCATTATTTTCCCTCTTCGCTCTATGCTCTAAGTAACATGAAAGTCACGAGAATCCCAAGGACTTAAGCAAAGACGAAGACGAATAATCATTATGCCACGAGCTATCAGAGGTATGTTATGTATCCATAGATCGCCCAGGCCGCGAAGTCACAACGATGTCATTCCCTCCACCATCTGAATCATTTGACGGCATCAGTGTGCTAGTCAAGGTCCTAGAACGTTCGGAACATTGAAAGATACACCGACGAATGATTTGCAAGTGAGCATTTTGTCTGATACAAAACCTTCCATACTTAATACAACCATACCAATTCTAACAGAAAACCAAGGTGTCCTCGTTGAGTGCGACCCATCTATCAAATCCATCATTGTCAAAATAGATGCAGATTCATCGCATGCCTATATCGTCGAGGATCTAGATGATGAAACCCTGGTCATCAAAGAGAATATGCTGGGAATGTTGAAGTCTCGTTTGGATGATGTATGTTTTCTTCTACGTTTATGGTCACTTTGGTATGGCTGACTTGGTTTCTTTAGGCACTTAAAGAGACGCAGGTAATAGATGATTCGGGATCTGAGTAGAGTGGGGAGAGTTGATATTGGGAAATATGCACTGGCTGGCGTTAGATGGGGCATGTGTGGCGTTGAGAACGGTCGGGTTGGGAACATCCTCTAGCCCTTGGGGATGGAGTATTTTACGACATCAAATATTAGGCTTCATTGGAATCACAAAGACAATCACAAAGTATCAGCCCTCTTGGATGGCCAACACATATTGATATTGTTATTTAAGACGCCTTGGCTGTCTCTCATGTGATATATTTGGAGAGAAGGATGCCGACTTTCCCGAATAATGAGGAACAGGCGGTATACACCCTTGCCCTCCTCCAACATTTTTCGCGAGTTGGAGTATGGATTTGTACATCTTCAATCCTCGATGGGTTGGAAATGCCAGTATGTTCTATGATACAATCTACTTTTACTTCTACGCATCCGGCGAGGTCGGCGTAGACACAGTAGATGGCGTAGTTTCTGCAGTAGAGCCGAGAGGTATCGAGCCTAATGGTATCTTCCTTCTTGGTCTCTTTAACTCCTCCATTGTGATTCCATCTAACTTCGTAATTCCAACAACCGGGGGATCTCCCATCTTGACAAACTCATACTGACCTAGAATTATCCAAATCAGTATGTGAGAACGATGCGAAGTTAGTGTTTACTGACCCGGCATTTTGTTGCCTGCTAATCGAAATGCATCTCTTGCTACCTGTTCGTGCACATCTCCCTTCAACTCGAATATGATCTTGCTCACAGCAATTCTCGATGCCCAGTGATCAAAGGAACCCTTTCCTTTACCTTGACGAACCTATGAAGCAGTTAAACCTCCATCCTTATAATCCTAGATAAACTCCTGCTTGATATGCTCACCTCATTACCACTGCTGTATACACCAATTTGAGCAGCAACTCTCTTGTACAATCGATATCTCATTCCCTTTAGTCTGACCTTAATAGCATCCTCTCCGACCTTCAATTGCTGCGCACTAACACGGCGATGATGATCGCACATTCGTAAACCATATTCACCCCAAACTAAAGTTGTACCTCTGGCTGATCCTCCTGTCGGCACGCGAGGTCTACCCTTACGCGATCTCTTTTTTTCTGGCTGCGTAGGCAGAAGCCAATTGCCCGAATTGACGGCTGTGCTAGAAAACGGGCGACGGGACTGAGGAGAGGTGTGG
The DNA here is from genome assembly GCA_002162495.1 of Myriosclerotinia curreyana. Classification (NCBI taxonomy): domain Eukaryota; kingdom Fungi; phylum Ascomycota; class Leotiomycetes; order Helotiales; family Sclerotiniaceae; genus Myriosclerotinia; species Myriosclerotinia curreyana. The sequence continues at coordinate 254,100 of NGKJ01000019.1, forward strand.
TTCGAAGGTGTGGAGAAGGCTGAGGCTTGGGCGAGAATGGGACCAAGAGGTCGAACTGTATTGGAGACTAATGAAAGCCTTCCAAATTGTGCCATGAAACTCTGCAGACTTTGAGGCTTCATGATGGATGGCTGTGGACGTTATTGTCGATCGATTCTAGAGAAATGCTGGATCGTCAAATTCGATGTTCAATTATGAAACCTAGGATATAAGGTATCAATATTTCTTAATCAATTTAAAAAGTGGCAACGCGTTAGTTCCGCGTTGGGTCGCGTAGTTCACGTCCCCGTAGGTAACTTTATCAAAAAGAACCCGAGCTTAATTCACAACAACCATTTTCTTTCTGGCAATTGTTTGTATCAACGATTTCCTTTTTAATTGTACTCGTAGTATTTTCATCTAAAACTACCACTGAATCTGCCCAATATGCCTGCGGATATTAGGAGCTTTTTTGGAGGTAAACCTGCAACTTCTACCTCTACACCTATTCGAGGAAAGGAGAATAAGAAGGCGGAAGATTCAAAGAAAAAGAAGAGCAGTAATTTCCCCAGATTGCTTGGTCAGTTGCGTTGCATAGTACTAATAGAATCTAGAAAGTCGTATGATCATCGAAGATAGTGATGATGATGAAGAACCAGTGTATGTTCTTAAAATCATTCCTGCCCAGCATATACTAAAGTCTTCCAGGCCAAAAAAACCAGAACCAAAAAGAGCTGCGCCTAAAAAATCAGTGTATAGTTTACCCAAGCTTTCCTCTTCTTGTACATAATTAACCTATCAATTTTAGAAAAAAGGAAGAGCCTGAAGGGAAGGAAACGACTGCGGATGACTTCTTTGCTTCGAGCAATAAACCCAAAGCTAAACCTGTCAAATCGACCCCTGTCAAAGCAAAGCAATCACCACCTGAAACGAATGGCCGATCATCTACTCGAACGAAGGTACCCTCGCTATTCATCGAAATTAAAGACGATGACGATTTCGACGAGGATGATGATATATTTGCAGCGGATGTGAAAAAGACAGGCAAGCGCAAGGACGATGGCTACGTCGAAGATGACAGCGATGAAGAGGTGCTGCCAAAACCGAAGAGAGTTGTGTCGAAGTCGAAGCCTGCACCGGCCAAAAAGGAAAAAGATGTTGAAATGAAAGATGTGGGCGACGACGACGTTTTTGTTGTGCCTGATGATGACGAGGACGACGATATGATGATCATTGAAAAGCCAGGGAAGAAAACAGCCGTGAACGGAAAGAAACGTAAATCTATTGATTTGGAATCGGATGACGAGGAGGAGGAGGTTGTTCCTGCCAAAAAGTCCTCCAAGGGCAAAAGCGCAAAGCCCCCACCAGCAAAAAAGCGTGCCCCGGCGAAGAAATCAGCTGCGCCAGAGAGCTCGAGTATACAAGCAATCCTTGACAGCATTCCGACTGTTCGGGCCCCAACACCTCCACCAATAGATCCCGACTTTAAATTCGATTGGCGCGCTGGCGGAGGTAATTCTGGGCCTCCGCCAGCTGCTGGCAGTGCAGACATTCCTGTAGGTGCGGAAAATTGTTTGGCAGGTTTGACATTCGTTTTCACCGGAGTGCTCAATACCATCTCAAGAGATGAGGGTCAAGAGCTCGTCAAGCGGTATGGGGGAAAGATCACAGGTGCGCCAAGTGGTAAAACTAGTTATGTTGTGCTTGGAACCGACGCTGGCCCGAGTAAACTCAGGAAGATACAAGCCTTGAAAATCAAGACCATTGATGAGCAAGGACTCTTCGCCCTTATTAAAGCCATGCCTGCTAATGGTGGCGATGGGAAGGCTGCGGAGAAAAATAACGAAAAGAAGGCCGCTGAAGAGAAGAAGATTCGAGAAGACGCAGCGGAAATGGAAAGAGAGGAGCGGAGAAAAGCCATGGAAGCAGAAAAAGCGGAGAAGGATGCTCAAAAACTTGCCGCAGCAAAAGGAAAATCTTCTATACCAGCAGCTCCCCGCAAAGCGATAGTGCCAACTTCATCACAATTGTGGACTACCAAGTATGCTCCGACGCAAATGAATCAAATCTGTGGCAATAAAGGTCAAGTTGAGAAGATTCAATCTTGGCTTAAGGGTTGGGCAAATTCTCACAAGTACAATTTCCAGAAGAAAGGTGCGGATGGACTTGGAGGGTACAGAGCCATCATCATCCATGGTCCACCCGGTATCGGAAAAACGACTGCAGCACACTTGGCTGCCAAACTTGCTGGCTATGATGTTCTAGAGAGAAATGCTAGTGATGTTAGAAGCAAGAAACTTGTTGAAACTGGATTGTCTGATGTACTGAACAATACCTCCGTTTTGGGTTACTTTGCAGGTGATGGGAAAGCTGTCGATGAGACTAAAAAGAAGTTAGTCCTGATCATGGACGAAGTTGACGGTATGTCATCTGGAGATCGGGGTGGTGTGGGAGCTCTCGCCAAAATCTGCAAGACGACCGATATTCCCATGATATTGATCTGTAACGACCGCAAGCTTCCGAAAATGAAGCCATTCGATTTTGTAACGTTCGATATGCCATTCAAGAGACCTACTGTCGATATGGTTCGTTCACGAATCGCCACTATCTGTCATCGAGAAGGCATGAAGCTTCCTGTTCAAGTTATCGATGCTCTTATCGAAGGCAGCAATAAGGATATCAGACAAATTATTAACATGATATCTACCGTAAAGCTTGACCAAACAGCCATGGACTTCGACCAGGGCAAGGAAATGTCAAAGGCATGGGAGAAGCATGTCGTTCTCAAGCCATGGGACATAACCCATCAACTCCTCGGCGGGCATATGTTTGCTCCCAGTAGCAAATCTACCCTGAACGATAAGATTGAGCTTTATTTCAACGATCACGAATTCACACCCCTTATGATTCAGGAAAATTACCTAAATACAAAACCACAATTAGCTAATAGCGCAGGTTCTACAACTAAAGAGCTCAAGCTCAAGGTTTTGCAGCTTGTTGACCAAGCCGCAGAGAGTATCAGCGACGGTGATCTAGTTGATCGAATGATTCACGGATCTCAACAACAATGGTCTCTTATGCCTACGCACGCAGTATTCAGCACAGTTCGACCATCAAGCTTCATATCTGGTTCGATGACCGGAAGAACGAACTTTACATCTTGGCTTGGTAATAACAGCAAGTACGGAAAACTTTCTCGTTATGTGAAAGAAATTCAATCACACATGCGATTACGATCTTCTGGAGATCGCTACGAAATTCGTCAACAATATCTACCCGTTCTTTGGGATAAACTCATCCGCCGACTTGATGTTGAGGGCAGAGATTCCGTGGAAGATGTTATCGATCTCATGGATAGTTACTTCTTAACTAGAGAGGACTGGGACTCTATCAAGGAATTAGGCGTTGGAGAACAAGCTATGGAAAGTATCGAATTGGCATCCCAAACAAAAGCCCATTTCACAAGATCGTAAGCCCCCCCCCCTATCATCCTTCTCAAACTCAACAATACTAACAAACCACAGCTACAATGCACGCTCCCACCCCGTCCCATTCATGAAAGCCAGCAACGTCTTCCAACCCACCAAAGTCGCCGCCGCAAAACCAGATCTGGAAGAAGCATTTGAGGAAGAAGATGATGGTGAACTGCCTGCAGAACCGGTCGATGATGATGAAGATGCAGATTTGAAAAAGGATAAATATATTAAGCAACCTAAGAAGAAGGTGGCTAAGAAACCGGCGAAGAAGAAGGCAAAGAACTCGAATGAGGATGATAGCATGATTGATGATGATGAAGAAGAGGAAGAAGAGAAACCCAAGAAGAAGAAAGCTAGTGCTAGTGCTAGTGCGAAGAAGGGGAAGAAATAAACGGAGGGTGAATTTTGACGAGAGTCTTTGAATCATCTTAGCGGAGGGAGATGAGTTAGAGATAATATTTCCTGGAGAGTTTTTGGTGCTGTATGATGTCGAATATATATTACTGTCTCTTGAGGATATGAAGCGGGAGAGAGATGATGAAATGAAGAGAACTCTAAATGATACGACGGAATCTGGAGTCCAAATGGAGAGGATAGGAGAAGAGAAGATAGCTTAGTTCATTTTGTTTGCAGCTTCTTGCACATATTTAGGTAGCTTTTGGCTCAGATGCCAAATGACATATGAAATAAGTAACAAATACCATAATCTTCAAGATTTCGTTACATTTTATTCGAAGGATTTTGATTCTTTGTGTGGAGTGATGAGAATGTGCACTCAGTGAGACATCGCTATCTGGCGTATTCACACGCTCCCCATCGTTTATCAAGCCTCTGCATCTATCAGGCCTCTACATCCCAAACCTTTCCCCTCAACCCTCTATATCCCCCAACCTTTCCCCTCAACCCTAAACATACCTCTTCGGCAACTCATCAGGTTTATTCCCCAAAATCTCATCAATCTCCTTCATAATCTCGGGCGACAATTTCTCCCTAATCCTCAAGGCCCTCACACTCTCAAAAACCTGCTCGGGTCTACTCGCCCCCGTAATCGCACTACTCACCCTCTCATTCTTCAACACCCAAGCCATGGCCAAATTCGCCATGCTGATGCCCAGTTTCTCCGCCACCGGCATGAGTTTCTCCACGGCGGCAATATCCGCCTTCCAGGAATCGTCGCCGGCTTTGGCTTTCATGCGGGCGGCGAAGGAGTCTTGGGATGTTCCGAGGCGGGAGTCCGAGGGGATGCCGGTGTTGTATTTTCCGGTTAGGAATCCGAATTTCAGGGGTGAGAAGGTGGTTAGGCCGAGGCCGAATTCGTTGTAGAGGGGTAGGAATTCCCCTTCGACTTTTTGGCGGGAGAGGAGGTTGTATTGTGGTTGTTCCATTAGGGGGCCGATTAGATTGAGGCGGCGGGCGATGGAGTGGGCGGAGGCGATTTCGGCGGCGGTCCACTTGGTGGGGGTTAGTTTTGAGGGTGATGGGGATGGTGGGGGCAGCTAATGAAGCTTACCTCGGAAGTTCCCCAGTAGAATGCTTTGCCGGTGTTGATGAGATGATTGAATGCTCGGACTGTCTCTTCCATGGGACAAGCGCGATCGGGTCGGTGGGCGTAGATGAGGTCTACATAGTCGAGTTGGAGACGTTCGAGAGCGAGATGGGTGCCTTCAATGATACGTTTACGGGAGAGACCGAGATTGTTCACGATTTTCTCGCCGTTGGCTTGACCCCAGTATATCTATTTCATCTTGTTAGTTCATGTCGTGGAAATTTAGAGAGGTGGGTTGAGCTTTACTTTGGTAGAGATAACAATGTCATTTCTTTTCCAGCCAAATTTCTTAATGGCTTCACCCATTACCCGTTCGGATTCTCCGCCGGCATAGCCCTCGGCACAATCGAAGAAGTTGATTCCAGCATCATAGGCGGCTTTCATGCATGCAAATGTGTTTTCTAATACATGTTAATCCAGCAATTGACCCGGAGAAGAAAGGAAATTGTACCATTTTCAACGTGCCCACCATAAGTAAGCCAACCACCGAGAGAAATGGCAGATACCTGGAGACCAGATGGGCCTAGGTATCTGTATTCCATCTCTGGGAGATCTTCTGGAACTGGCACCATTTTGAGAGATGATTGTGTTATTTCACCGGAAAAATGGAAAGTGCGAGTGGAGGACTGAGAGATTCTTGAAGATGCTTCAAGGTGTAAAGAAACAGTTTGCAATAATTCGGAAAATATCTACCCTTTGAAATAACCCCGCTATATCACGACATTTCCAAACGGGGCAGGTACTTCTCATTGTCGGAATTTCCCTTATCGTTACCCGAAGAGTGGGATGGGTCGAAAGAACCAGGGGGTGGAATCTTTGCTGCCATTTTTATCATGAATGTTACACTTGTACACAGGACGACGGACGTTGAAATGTTGAGGTTCTTCAGGAATAATATATGCACCGACTGCCGTACCTTAGAGCCAGCCAATTGCAAACGAGTAGCTACTTTTAGTCATAAGCTCCACATATCTTAAACTCCGTCGAAATTGGTTGCAAACCTTCTTTCGACCTCAATAGACGTCCTGTCAACCCACATTTGATTGTTATGAATGTCCTCTGCTGAACTGAAACGATTAGCTGCCTTGAAGTTGCTAGAGAAGACTGTAATTGGTGGAAATCCCATGCAAAAAGATCTTAGTGTATTCTTGCGTTTCCTAGGCCGACAACAGCTAGAGTAATTGCTGAAGAGCATTGACAGCTCGTCGCTATGTTTTCCGGTAGCTGAAGTCTGGGCTTCGTAGTCAGCTCGAGGTTTTGGGGGGG
>NGKJ01000019.1:260466-272564 GCA_002162495.1 Myriosclerotinia curreyana
GGGGGGTACTGGTGCTGATGGAGGCTCACAAGCCTATTCAAGTAAGATGAGATTATAGCAACGAGTGGGATTATTAGTGCAAGTACTGTTAATAAGGATTGGTCAGTTGACTCGGTTATACAGAGAGGGAAGGAGCTTGATCTTAATGCAAAGCTGTGAGGCAACGGAAGGGCAAGGAGTACAGATATTGCCACAGACGACATCGAATGTATCTATCAGAGCAAGCCTTTTCGATATGCTAGCTCAGTGAGTGTGGTACCACTGCATTGAATTGCCAATGTTGGGTTGTAGACAAAGAGGCTGCAGAGGCTTCTTGCCAAAACTTCCTTCAAACACTTGAACGGTGAGTGAGACCTATCTGTTGACACAATCATTCCAGATCAGTCATACTAGCAAAAGAACACAGAGGTAAAAGAAGTCTTTTGTATACCTTTGTAAAGTTTCTAAAGTTCAATAAAAAGTCTTGGTATAATCAAAGAGCATATGCTAAGAAACAATCTTGTGAAGTGGTTTGACAAAAATACATCATATTTTAGTTCTTGAGCCGAAAAAAGTAAGGAGACTTCCAATTATGAAGGAGATCAGAAGGATTTGGGAAGACAATGTTTGAATGTCATTTTCATTTTCATGACTTTTGATATATATCATCCTATCATAATATATTTCGAGTTGGATCTTGAGTTGGATCTCGACTCAAATCTCGACTCAAATCTTGACTCAAATCTTGACTCAAATCTTGACTTGACTCGACTCGACTCGACTCGACTCTTGACTCGGATCATATCACAACCAAGACTCGGAGTATACCCCCGTTATAATTTAACCAGATGGTAATGATTGATAGCTACAATTTCAAGTACGCCGTCAATTATTATAACTAGCTTCCTTTTGAATAGTTATCTGAACTTCTGATTGGAAGAAAGGAAGAAAAGGAAGAAAATCTCAGAATTTTCAAATTTCGCTTGATTCTGCCGACCTCTTACTTTCATCGGCTTCCTCTGCACTTTCCTTTTTCCTCTTCCTCTCTTCCTCTCTTCCCCAACAACACAACAACAACAATAACAACAATAATTCTGTATTCCCCTTTCTCATCTGAACATAGTCAATCTATTCAAGTACCTTTTTTTTCTATTATCAGTACTAAGATCGTAGAGTCCTTCGCGATTTTTCTATCTGATATTCTTTTTTAAAGAAACCTGTGAGTAAACCCATTCATTCATCCTTTCCTCAAGTTTCTCTTCAAGACATCAAATCCAAATCCTCTTGTCTTGTCTTGTCTTGTCTTGTCTTGTCGTGTCGCATTTCACACCACCTTCTCCATTGACACAAAAAGCACACTTCAAAGCCACTTTGGACTTGATATAGTAATAAATAAGGCGGTTAATGATCTCTCAAGTTAAGAGATCAAGTTCATAGGTACTTTCTTCCTTAAGAGGCAGTTAGATCATCTTGTCAAATCAAGAAAGTTCGACTGTCAAATCAAGTCGAACTTTCTTGATTAGGATCCAATTCACTTGAGTTGGACCCCACTCATTCAGCCTTACTTTACATTCACACAACCACAAATCTTTCTTCGAGACTTACAAACTTTTCTTCCTCTTCTACATTCTCTTCCTCTTCCTATTACTCTCCTTTTCGCGCGCTCTTTTGTAGTCTTGCTTATCGGCTTGACTTTTTAAGTACTTTGATTTATTGCTCCTGTCTCAGTCTTCTTCTTGAACTCAAATTCACAAAGTTCTTTGACTTGGAGCAAAACCAAGTTGGTTCATCTTTTGCATTACTCTCACCTTCCTTTCATCAAAGGATTTTAATTTTACATACATGACTAACATATTTGTCTTTCAGATCCAAAACAAAAACTTGCAATCCTCGAATCTTTCAAGATGGCTTGGGAAACTGCACCCGGTGCTGGTGGTGATGATTGGGATACTACCGCAGTTGAGCACCCTGCAGCTGATGCTTTCAATGATGGTGCCGAGGCAGAAAATGGCTATGGTGGCGATTATGGCGGTGGTGAGGAAGCTGGAGGGGGCGGTGGTGGTGGCTTCAGCGGTGGCTGCTTCAACTGTGGTGAAGAAGGGTATGATTCAGAATCTTTCACTTTTTCAATACTCCACTAACTCATTCTCCACTAGTCATGCCAAAGCCGAATGCCCAAATCCTCCAAAGCCACGTCCATGTTTCAACTGTGGTGAGGAAGGTCACACCAAGGCCGATTGCACCAATCCTGCAGTCGCCCGTGAGTTCACTGGTACTTGTCGCATTTGCGAACAACAGGGACATCGCGCCTCTGATTGCCCAAGTGCTCCACCAAGATTGTGCAACAATTGCAAGGAAACTGGTATATAAAATTCACTGCCTCAAAGCTTTCACTGAAGCTGACTTGATTATAGGACATTCAATCCTTGAGTGCAAGAATCCTCGCAAGATCGAACGCAACGATGTCGAGGATGTCGAAGCTGAAGTTGCTTGGGCAAACTTAATCAAACAATCTGAGGAAGGTGACTTTGATGACATGAAGGAGGAAGCCATGAAGTACATCAAGGCCTCTCCAGATGCTACATATCCTCAATTGGAGAAAGCATTCCGTAGCCAGAACATTCCTATCTACCTCATTGCCATGGAGAAGGAGCTGGCTCAAACCTTCACTAACATGGACTTACAAGGTAATCTTGACCGCAAGTACTCTGTTTCTTGGCGCAAGTCAAGCAAGCATAGTCGTCCCAAGGAGAAGGAGAATTGGCCCGCTACTCCAGAGGAGAACCTTGAGCGACTTGCCGATGCTGGTGAGCCTGTTGATCGTGGTGTCCCTCTCTGTTCCCGCTGCCGCGAGCTTGGTCACGTCTCAAAGCATTGCACTGAGGAGGCAGGTGAGAGTGAACGTGTTCAAGTTCAGTGCTTCAACTGTAATGAGATGTAAGTTTGCCTACACTGATTAAACTCCCGTTACGCACACTAAATTTGGAATAGTGGTCACCGTGTCCGTGATTGCCCAATCCCTCGTGAGGATAAGTTCGCTTGCCGCAACTGCAAGAAGTCTGGTCATAGTTCTAAGGAGTGTAAGTTCGACAATGCCCAAGCATATAATGAGGTAAGCTAACATTGAACTTAGGCCCAGAACCACGCTCCGCTGAGGGCGTTGAATGCAAGAATTGCAACGAGAGTACGTTCACCAATTTTTTTCCCTCTTTGATCTGACTAACACAACATAGTCGGCCATTTCTCTCGTGACTGTCCAACTGGCGGTGGCGGTGATGGTGGTCTTTGCAGAAACTGTAACCAAGCTGGTCATAGAGGTAAGTGGCATATCTATCTATCAACAGCTAGTCATAATTCTGACATTATTGTTTATAGCCAAGGATTGTACCAACGAGCGTGTCATGATCTGTCGCAACTGTGATGCTGAGGTTAGTTGAACACATTTCGATTTCTCTCGTACAACTTGAAATCGCTTACTGACTATAAATAGGGCCATACCGGTAAGGAATGCCCAAAGCCTCGTGATTATTCTCGTGTTCAGTGTCAAAACTGCAAGCAGAGTAAGTTGACCTTGACACCTCCCAAGCCTTTGAAGTTCTAAATACTAACACCAAATTAGTGGGTCACACCAAGGTTCGCTGCAAGGAGCCACTCGTTGAAGATGATGCTGCTGGCAATGATGGTGGCTACGGCGGTGATGAAGTTGCAGCTCATGCTGATGATGCAGCTAACGATGAGGAGTATGCTGCTACTGCTACTGGCGGTGACGATAACTGGGGTACGGGCGGTGGCCAAGAAATTTCAGCTGGAGGCGGTTGGTAGATGGCAAGTTGCTATTGACTTCTCTGAAGAAAGCCACTTGCTTGTCTTACGATGAGCTTCAGGTCTTCATCTGAAGAAGTTCACAAAAACTCTGTTGTTTCCGCGCGTCAATAGGTTGGGGTTTACCGTAGTACTGGTTTTGAGTTTTCTTTCATGTCCTTTGGTTGCAATTATTCATGGATACTTCTGCTCTCCAAGGCAAGGATACCATAAAAAAGGGATGAGAACAACATGACTGGTTTTCTAGGGTGGGACACAAGAAAAGATATTGCTGCGATTTGAGATTTCAAGATAGTTACTTAGGTACCTAGATATTTGAAATGAAAATCGAGATTTAACTATATGTTAAAACGTTCGAGATTGCTTCATGATGGTGAGAGTGGTTTTACTGTTGTGACGACTTTGTATTATGACTCAGAAAAAAAAAGATGGCTCCTTTTTGAAACTTTGGATATAAAGTCTTGAAATGAAATGAGATGATTCGATCTTCAAAACAAGTAGCTTAAGAATAAAGTAATAAAAAGAGGTTATGGGGTAAAAGAGATGAGGTTGTTGGGTACTGGTGAATGAGGAATGAGGGATGAGGGATAAGGGATGTGGATTTTTGATGGTGTGGGGTTTTTGGGCGGATTGGATTGGATAAATCTGGGACGTGACGTGACGTGACGTGGAGGTTGGGATGAGATGGAGAGAAGAAAGGGGAAAAGGAGAAAAGGGGAACAGAGAAACAGGGAAACAGGGAAACAGAGGAGGAGCATGGAACTATAATGTGAATCTTTTGGTATATTGATGTGAGGTCGTGTGAGTAAGTCTACCTGGTATACTTCTCTGCGCATCTCTGTTTGGTATCTGTAACTCCTATCCAAACTCCTATCCAAACACCGATCCGATACTTGGAGCTTTAATCCCGTGTACTCTCTTGCCGCAGTGCTCTGTCTCTTCCGGATAGGAACACGGCCTATAATACCTTTGGGAGCAGAAAGGTGATCGCTCTTAGCCGTGAAGCTGGTTATGATCCGCCGTGAAATTAACCCCCCTCTCAAAGTTTCTCAAACGTAGCTTTTCTCTTCTGCAACCCACTCAACATCGCATCCTTCACATCCTTCGTCTGAATCGCCGCACTGTTCCAAACCCCCGTGTACCTCAAACTATCCGCCAACCGATTATCCCTCGCATGATTCAATAATTCCTTCGTCCCCTGTACTGCCACCGGGCTCTTTTCCGCCAACAATTTCGCAATACTTAGGGCTTTTTCTATAGCGTTCTCTTTTGTAGATTCAACGTAACTCACGAATCCTACTCGGAATGCTTCCTCGGCTCCGAATATTCGTGCGGATAGACAGACGTCTTTGACCCAGCTGAATGAACCGACGACTTTGGGGAGACGCGAGAGTGTGCCTATGTCGGCGGCGAGTCCGATGTCTACTTCTTTGACGGACATCTGAACATCTGATGTGCAAATGCGGATATCGGCACAGGTAGATATATCGATTGAGAGACCGAAGGAGTAGCCGTGGAGAACACATATTACGGCTATATTTCATGAGATTGACTGAATTATTCCTCTGCACAAGGGAAGGAAACATACGCTTCTCGCATTTCTCGGCACTGCTTATACATGCTTGAAATTCTTCGACATGGCGCTTGATAGCTTGCGCTTTCCGCGCTACGTCTGTGGTTCTTCCGTCCTTTTCTGCCAAGACTCCATCTTGCGCAGCAGCTTCAACATCGAGTCCTGCGGAGAATGCGCGGTTACCTGCGCCGGATAATATTATTGAGCGGACGTCGGGGGAGTAGGAAAGGGTATCGAAGATGGTGCGGAATTCGAGCCACTAATTAGATTTTCGGGGTTAGCGAATCATCGTCATGGCGGTGGGTGGATGAAGTGGATGAATGGCTTGTTTCTTACCATGGCTTCGAAAAATGCATTTAGTTTCTCTGGGCGGTTGATTTGGACATGTGCAATATATGGTGCTGGATATGTGACGAGGAAATATTTGTAGGTGGGTTTTGAGGAGACCATTTTAAGTAAGAGAGATGCAATGCAATGAACAGGTTCTGCTTGCTTGCTTGTTTGTTTTATGGGCAAGCTACTAACTTGCAGAATATATTTGCAAAAGATTGATATAAGTTCTAGACTTGAAGTTCTAGTCTTAGAATTATGAAAGAAAGCATATATCAAGAAGACATTTGTGAAGGAGATGTCGGTCAACTCGAGTCAACATCACCGAGCCTCGGTAACATCCTGAAGCTCACCAAAACGTGACTTATGAATTTGAGTATATAGTTTTGGTGGGGGTAGCTTTTTGAGCTTCCTTACCTCACACGAGCTTTTCTTTTCGAAAGGCGGCTCAACAATTCGATTGGGGAAACAAGGGGAGAGAGAGAAATGGTTACATAGAAGTCTCAGAAAGATCGTACGATACCTATGATATGATGATCTGCCGAACCTAAAGCATTAAGTATTCCTCGATTGGTCTGGCTATTTGTGGTACCTATTGGCAGTTTGGTCCCCGTTTGGTAGTTTGATCCCCGAATACTACTCTCTGCGAACGGTTTAGCTGAGGCGTGAGGTCTTTGATATGAATATGAACCTTATTAATGTTGTCGATACGTACCCTCTGGTGAAAGCCAATCATGTTGGTCTTTCAACTTTGTCAAACTTTGGTAGATATGGCAAATATGGTAAATATTTCCACATCAATCAATTCTCAAAAGATAGCCGACGAGATGTAAGGTTACGGTAATTTGTTTAAAAACCTTGATCACATCAACAACCAACTTCTTCTTTTCGCAACTTGAGCTGCAGGTAGATCGACAATGGCACTGCAGACTGCAGTAGTGAAAATCATCGATGAAAAGGGTTCGATGAAATCTTGATCATATGATACTTCAGTTTTGAGTGTTGTGGACGTTTTATATCCAATAATTAGTTGAAACTTCCGGCGGCTGTTATAAACAACCTGATTGTGACTCGACTCTATATAGGTGGATGTGTATCACTGGTAGAAAGGGTTTTAGCCTTTCGCTTTATTCCGTCGGATAAGTCCCATTATATGTTGTACCGAATCAGATATTTTGATTTTGATCTCCACCGCTTGGCTTTTGAGCTCTTTATGCGAGGGAGTTTTGTGAATAGTAAGTTCTACGTACATGAAATCCAACCGTTTGCTGCAACTATAGGTGAATAAATGGATGTAGATTCTCGGGGTAAAGTCTTAGGTCTAATTCGTAGACTTGGTATGGTATTTATGGTATGGTATAGATTATGTTGCTTTAATGGTAATATAGGTAAAGAATATTTAGTTATATAACTGGTATGATATACATACAACACAGTATTAATTTCATATATATCGATCTACTAAATATTATTGCAGTATGGAGGTTTATTCATAGCTCGCTAGATCTACCCAGTATTAAAGGGGGGATCAACCTATATTATTAGATTCATCATGTCTTATTATTTATATCCTCATCCAATTATATAGACTAAATATTCTTAAAAGGGATAAGGTCGTCATCATTACACAGGGTTTTGTATTCCCTTGTCTTTTTATTATTATTTTCTATCAGAACGTTTTGTCTACCTAGTAGGTAGGTAACTCATACTTCAACCATCCATCAATAATAATAGGTAATAACGTTTATCGATTCTATCAAGCCAAAAAGTATTCGATTCGCATTATTCGCCAGGCCAGTGTACAAGTTACATATTATTTGTTGTCTGTGTAAGTGCCGGGTTGCCTACGGAATCTTACAGCATTCATGCAGTACTGCATGCACTGCATCCGCATCGATTCGATGTCGCTCCTACCTCTCTGCGGTCTTTCTATTTCTAAATAAATGACCAATGTAAGCAATGAATATTTTTAACATCATATAGAGTCGTGCAGCCAGCCCGTGTCAATCGAGATACCTAGTAATCTTTTAAATCTTTCATTTCCAGAATCTTTAATCCAGTTGGAAACACAGTGGTTGACGTCTATCAATATAGGTTGCCTCAAATGTTTGAGATTGACCAACAGACTATACCGTTCATAAGAACGCGCCAGGCTCTACTTCTCCTAGATCTGCAGAATGATTTCATAGGAGAAGGAAGCTTGTTACCGGTCGAAAACCCCCCGAACTACGTCGACAATATAAGGAATCTAATCGAGCCCTTCCGTCCTTCCGGTGACATAATATGGATATGTAGCGTCTCACTGGAGGGTGTCTCGAGGATAGTTAATCAACCGCGGAGTGATAGTGAGGTTATAATAACGAATAACGAGCTTCCACGACGAAGAGAATACAAGTTGACCTCAGGAATTGAATCTAGTTACAATGGGGAGGAGGGCAAGCTTTCAGTGGCTAGCTATGAGAATGACGCTACGGAAGCTTTTTTAACAGTCCAAATCGCAGAAACGGTGCGCATGTTAAAACCTAATTCGAAGGGTTCACGCATCTCAGATGCATTTACACCTATCTCCGCGAAAGACCTGGTCTTCAAAAAAACATACTATTCTGCATTCAAGGATGATTCTCTAGTCCAGAAATTGCGAGGGAAGTTTGTGACAGAAATCTACATAGCTGGAGCCCTTACGAATATTAGCGTGTTTGCCACAGCAATGGATGCTGCTCGTCATGGCTATGCTATAACCATAATTGAGGATTGTCTGGGGTATAGGAGTAAAGCTAGACATGATGAAGCTCTACGTCAGCTCCGAGCCTATACTGGTTGCGATGTCATAAGTAGCGGAGAACTCATTGAGTGTTTACAGAAGCAAAAGAAGGTCGCTGAAAGGAGAACGACGTCCAGTAAGAAACCTCGTCCCAAACCTAGAGAACCACAACGAAAAGAATCTCGAAATACTGGCATTGAGAATCTAATGGGAAACTTAAAGTTAGATGCAGAAGTTCCACAAGCCACCACTATCTCCGCCCCATCATTGGCAGCGGCCACCGAAGACGATTTCGAAATCACTAGCCAATTATTGCGTGCACAAATTCGACGAGCGAAACCGCCGGCTGAGCTTGAAGCAGCAGCTAGGAAGAGAGAAAAGGTGAAGTCAAAAGTCAAAACACGTCAACCTGATACAAAACCAGCAGAAGCAGCAGGGCCCTCTAGTTTAAAGATAGAAATGAGCCCGACGTCTTCTAAAAGCCCATTACCTGGAGTCTCAGAATCACCAAACCCAGTCGCTAGAGCGACTCTAACTAGCTCAAAATCTCAGGCCACGGAGAATGAGAAAATCCAGCAAAATCCTACGTCAAAAAAGGAAGCCCTTGAGGAGACACGAAAATACGTAGACAACGCATTGATCGACACCCCTGGACTCTGTGAAGGCGATACAACAGTCATCCAGAATCTTCTACCCGAAAAATTGACAAACGGGATCTTCGACAAAATCCGTGATGAGGTGCTATGGCAGAGAATGGGTCACCAGGGTGGTGAAGTACCGAGACTTGTGGCAGTTCAAGGTCAAATTGAGGAAGATGACAGTATTCCAATATACCGTCATCCAGCAGACGAATCACCTGCTCTCCTTTCGTTTTCGCCTACCGTTGATATCATCAGGAGAATTGTCGAGACAAAGCTTGGCCATCCTTTGAACCACGTTCTGATTCAATTTTATCGAGATGGAAATGATAATATATCTGAGCATAGTGACAAAACTTTGGATATCGTTCCCAATACCTTCATCGCCAACGTGAGCCTGGGTGCTCAGCGAACGATGGTATTCCGCAGAAAGATGCCCGTGAAGAGTGCGGGATATCTCGACTCTCAGTCCTCCCCTCGAGAATCTTGCAGGGCAGCTCTTCCGCATAACTCACTGTGCAAGGTGGGATTGGAAACTAATAAGAAATGGTTACATGGCATTCGGCCAGACAAGAGAATGGCGAGTGAGAAATCCGAAGCTGAGTTGGCTTACGATTGCGGGCGGATATCTTTGACATTCAGACACATTGGTACATATCTCGACAAGAGTCAACAAAAGATCTGGGGCCAAGGTGCAACTGCGAAAAGGAAAGAGGACGCCAAGCCGGTCATTAATGGAGATACACCGCAATCACAGGCAATGCTACAAGCTTTTGGAAAAGAGAATCATGACAGCAATTTTGACTGGCTAGATATCTACGGCAAAGGGTTTGACGTACTGCACATCTCCAACTCTAAAAAGCTTTTCTTATCGGGAGAGCCTATCTCCGACTACCGCGTACAGTTTTTACTCAATGAATATAACATCCCTTGGATAGAAGCTACCATTTCGCCATCTTTCCATTGGAAAGGAGAGAGTCCTGGAACCGATGATCCGCCAATACCAGAAACACTACCTATCAAATTTATTGACAATGACACAAGCAAAACTACAATCGAGGGATGCATGCCAATTATGTTTTATCTCGAAGCCATCTATGGCCCCCAGAAGGACTGCAAATCCCCGAGTCACCTCGCCCGGCATTATACCCGCTTCGAACAAGCCAACACCCTACTCAAGATCTGGCAAACGGTACCCTTTAGCGTAAAGCCTCTCCGCGCCGAACTTACTAAATGGAATGCCTACGCCCAAGAAGCACAGTACATAGCAGGTGACGAAATTGGTCTTGCGGATTTCGCAATCATGCCGGTGTTTGAGTTGGTGGCCAAAGAGTGGAGTAATACTACAGGGCTTATACCTTTGGCAGAATATTGGCAGAGAATGATTCAAAGGGAGAGTTTTCTGAGAATTCTTCCAAGGGAAAATATAGAAACTTTGCAGAAGTCGGCTAAGTTGTATGCAATAAAGCAGAAGATTAATGCTTTGGAGGAGGAGAAACAGAAAATAGCGGATAGTGAGGACTCTGATTCTGTTGGGGTAGAAATGGGCAAGGCTAAGGAAATTGAAGAGATATTGGATGGAACTGCAAAATTATGATTTCATACCTCGAGGAGTCGTGATGAGACCTGAAGAATTGGTGTTGGAGATGTATGACCAAATGGGTGCCAATAGAGAAATGGAAATATGCATAGCATTTATAGCAATATCATAAACACTTAGCATCAACCATAATCAACCATAATCATTCAAATCATTGATTTCATCTTTCATCATACCCTTCATACCCTTCATACCCTTCATAATACTTTTCGGCTGGAAACCCATATACCACTCCACCATTGTCTCAACGGCTCAAGATACACATACACGCTAACCACATCCATTCATTCACAAGTCCCCTCCCATTACTTCGAATTCGAATTCATACTGCCTTCCCCCTCCCACACAGTCGTCTCAACCATAAAAGTCCCCTTTCGATCTTTACATCTATTGGCCAATCAATATCAAGATTCAACCCTACTAAACACCCAATTCATCAAAATAGTTAAAACTCACCGTCGAAAAAGTCGTTCCACAGGCTCACAAATTATCGTACCCTGTCCCACAATCCTCCCAGATTTATCCTTCTGGAGATCACAATTATACTGCATCAACTCAAGTAATTCACAGTTCTTGAGGTTTCCGTCGAAACCCTTGCGACGGGTGGATTTGGCGGATAGGCTGGCTTCTGAGGGGAGTGTGAGGGGTGAGAAGTGGAGGAGTGGCGGGGTCATTTTTGAGTCGGAGAGGGAGGGGTTTGGATGAGAGAGGTGTATGTGAGAGGGAGTGAATTGGAAAATTGGGACAGGACAGGACAGGTTAGGATAAGATGGAAGAAATCAAATCGAGCGAAGCGATATTCGGAGGTAGATTATTGAGGGAAGTGGAGGAGAGTGAGGAGAGTTTGGAATCGGTATGTTCTTTATTTGTTATCGATAACATGTCAATGTTCGCTCTTTCAAACACTGCAACAACTCACGCAGTACGAATATGAACTAACAATGACAGCTCCTGACAACTCTAACTAATACCCTTACTCCTCATCCATCTAAAACCCATATACCTTCACTGGATATACTATGGTCTCAGCAAAATCAACCGAAATTATTGGTTGAGGGGAGACAACTACCGTTGTTGGTTAAAATTTTGACGATGCTTCTTAGAGGGGAGGTGGGCAAGGTAGGGAAAAGTGTGGTGTTGATTGATATCCGTTCGAGATTTTCTCCTTCTTTTTTACCGTTTGAGGATGATGATGAAGATGTGGATGTACGGGAGGAGGGCGAGAGAAAATTACAGAAATCGCATCTCAAACATCTGCATATATTTCGGCCTTCGTCAAAGAATCTGGAAGTTACGTTGAGGGGGGTGGAGAAGTATATGTTGTATGGGGAACATGAGAGTTATGGGAGGGAGTTTGGGGGGACGATTTTGTTTGGGTTTGATGGGAGGGATGCT
>NGKJ01000019.1:272734-335314 GCA_002162495.1 Myriosclerotinia curreyana
GGGGGGTCGGAGATAAGGGTGGGGAGGTTGTGTGGATGTTGGAGTAGGAGTGGAAAGGATGGAAAGAGAATGGGAAATGGGAAGTGTTGGTGATGGGTGCGTTTGGCTTTTGCTTGATGTCGCAGACTGGGAGTTTAAATGGGGGACGGTACACGTGATGGATAGTATGCCTATAAGCAATATCAATCATTCGGTCGAGCAATGGGAAACGCCCTGGGCTGATTGGGCTTTCTATGTGCACTAATCAATGATGTGTCGATGGAAAGGTCGGCAATATAAAACCAGTGCCCATATGAAGTATGATCCAAAAAGTACAGCTTTACCGTCAAACGCCTTGTTTTCGACGCAGCATTTCTGTTAAGCTTCCTGATTTGTCAATTTCCACACCCGCTTAAGATCAATGAAGATGGTTTGGCAACAGTGGTTTAGATGCACGTACCATAGCAACTAATGGACCCTACTTCCGAATTGCTTCACAACATCCAAGATCCCACTCATCATTTGCACTCACTTTCGCTCCTACCAAGAAAAAAAGGCACAACTCCCAAAGGCACTCCCCACAGCTCTCCAGAGAAGTTTAGCATGCATTGCCAAAGGACCATCAATATTGGTAATGTACAACTTGCCCCAATCCAGCTCTCAGCATGCAATCTCCCTCCCCCCATCCTTTCCCTCAATCGAGTATCCTCCCATAACAAAACACCCAGCCCAATCTATGCATCCATTAATCTACCCCACTTGTTTATGCAGCAGCATTGGCAGCTCTCTGATCCTCCAACTTTGCGTAGAACAAATCGCGCTTGCGGACGGCTGGGACGTGGTATCCGTACCTATGGCTTTGTTAATATTATTTTCTTTGGGGCTCCGAAGAGCCGATGGAGAGGGTTACCAGAATGCATATCCAAATGTGGTTCCGAGACCTGGGTGGGGTGGTGTTAGTTGACTGATTTGCTTCCTCTGCCCATCCTATCGCTCCCCTATCTCCTTTGATCCTTCACCCCTCAACATTCTCCCGCGACGTTAAATCACCACATACCGAAAGCGACGCTAAGGTCAAGAACGAGCCCTCTTCGGAGCATCTACAGCACAAAAGTCAGCCCATGTTCCCATCCCATCCATTTCAGTTCCACCCTTTCCCAACTTAAACTTCTCATTGAAGCTCCTCACTTCCTCCCGCAGCCAGAAAAACTTACTCCAGTAATTGGTTTGATCGCCATTGTGTATATTTCTTTTGGAGGGGAGAATATCTGTTTCTGAATCTCTAACTTGCCGTTCAAAATCGCATCATGCATCCCACGATAACCGGGAACCTCCAATTTTAGCGCGTTAATACCTGAGGCATTAATTCAGAAACGCCAACTCGACGACCACACGTGATCGACCGTTTTCAACCTTTAATATTCACAAAGCTCTATTGACTTTTAACAACTCGATAGTACAATTAATCGACTTACCGCTACGGCTTTGAATATTACTTCTGACTTAAGGTCTCACGATTGATTAAATTACAGTTGCAACCAACGCGAAAAATCTCACACCACAATTGCCATCATGGTCCCAGTGTCACGAAAGAGATCCACTCCCAATTCCAATTCCAGCGACGACGACGATATGGACGAACCGCACTGCAAACGGCAACGCATGTCGCCCGTCCTCCCACATACCCCTCCACCCGAACACGAGATACCACACATGGATACGATAGAATCCCCGCTCTTCGACAGCGACGTGCGGATGCTGTTGCGCCGAACGATTGTCGAGACGCTGGCACATGTGGGATTTGAACGGGCGACGGAGGAGGCGCTGGAAGCGATGTGTCTGGAGGTCGATACTTGTTTGTATAACCTATTCTGGGAAACATCTACCTGTATTGACGAGTCTATAAGATACCACGCATTTACTCTCGCAAGTTACGGCTTCGATGCTGAATGCAAGGAGAGCGGCACCGATACCGCACGATATTACCTACGCATTTGATCGCTTTCAATTACCTCTCGCATCTCTACAACCGCATCTGCGACCCCCAGTTTCCGCACAAAAATTAAAGCTCGAAGTAGAGCCCGCTCCCGAAGAAGATAAAACGAGTAAGAATATCGTTAGGATATTGGGGGTCGAACTTAATGGTGAAGTGGAAAAAGCACAGAAATCATATATCCCCAAAGGATTTCCCGCATTCCCCAGCAAACATACATTCAAATGGACACCGAAAGAAAGTGAACGCGTAACGGACCCGCGAAAAATCCGCGAAGAAGCAGCCAAGAATGCGAGGATGGGCGAGGAGGCTCTGAGACGCCTGGTGAAGGTGGGAAAGGTTGGAAAAGATAGAAACATGAAGAGGATGGCGGGTAGAGATCCAAGGAGTAAGGAACGACATGAGTTATGGGAACGTACGATGTTGAGTTTGGCCGGCGATAAGGGAAATACATATGTTGGAAATGGGAAAGAAAAGATGGGAGAGCTCGCGTTAGACGAGCGTAGTATGATTGTAAATGCTGAGAAGCAGTATTTTAGAAAGGGAGCGCCGGCGAAGAGGAAAACGCTACATCAGCCTCAGCCTCAGCCTCAGCCTCCACCTTCACCTTCACCCATGGTGGAAGGTTTAGTAGCATTGGAGCCGTAAGGATTGAACTATAGGGAAAAGCAACGGATAATAATTTGGGTTTGGCATGGAGGTATGGCGGTATGGAAGGATGAATATTCAGCGAGGAGTTTTGGGGTCAAATCAACCGGGTCACATTTCCATGAGTGGATAACTCGGAGATGAATGGGCTTCTCCGCGAGCGAGAGGCGTTTCCTTGTATATGTAAAAAATTACATAAATCGTTGCTCACGCGCAACTTTACATACATCTTAGCAACAAGATATACTTTTATAATTCCTATGTCAAGATATGCACCAGTTGTAACGCCAATCTTAGACCGAAACACCATCGCAATGCACCCGGTAGATCTTATACAATAATACGTCTGATATCAAGGCCAAGCACCCGGATCAATTTCCGTCCCCAAATCCCTATCCTCCAAAAACTTCCTACCTCTCAATTCTTCGGGTAGATATTCCTGAACCACTCTCCCCTCCTTATAATTCGGATTATATTTGTACTGATCTCCATATCCCAACTCCTTCATTAACTTCGTCGGCGCATTTCTTAAATGTATAGGGATATCTAAACTAGCCACCCCCGGTTCCTTCAGGGCAGAAAAAGCATTATTCAACCCCCTATATACTCTGGTACTCTTGGGTGCTAAACACAGAGCTACAGCAGCATGAGCCATTGCAATTCGACATTCTGGCATGCCAATCTTCTCGCATGCGGTGTATGTACTGGTTGCGAGGGGTAGCATTGTGTTGTCGGCTAGGCCTACATCTTCGGATGCTATCACTACCATTCGTCGAGCTATGTAGAGAGGATCTTCTCCGGATTGGAGCATTCGTGCCAGGTAATAGAGAGCAGCGTCTGGATCACTGCCTCTTACTGACTTGTGGAAAGCAGAGATGGTGTCGTAGTGTTGATCTCCGGCCCTATCATATACCAGCGTTTTGGTAAGTGAGGCTTTGATGTCTTCCTTGGTGACATTAGGTCTTGTGGATAGACCCATTGCGAGCTCTAAGAGGTTCAGAGCTGTCCGAGCATCGCCGTCAGAGAAAGCAGACAGATACTTCAGGAGCTCTGTATCCACAATATCCGTAGGAGTGTAATTGGGCCCCTCGGTCTTTAGAGCCCTCTCTAATATCTCCAGTATATCGTCATCCGTCAATTTTGACAGCGTGAATGTCCGACACCTAGAAAGTAAAGCATTCTGGACTTTGAAAGACGGATTCTCAGTGGTAGCTCCTATCAAAGTAATCTGCCCACTTTCAACAGGCCCCAGAAAGACATCCTGCTGGCTCTTCGAAAATCGATGTATTTCATCACAGAATATTATTGTCTTCCTCCCAGTAAGACCCAATTCCGCTCTTGCCTCAGCAAATATCTTCTTCACTTCTCCTACCCCAGAAGATGTACTATTGATCTCGACAAATCGACTTTCCACCATCGCAGCTACACATCGTGCAATTGTGGTTTTCCCGGTGCCAGCTCCTCCCCATAGTATCATCGACGGCACACGGTTCTGTTCTATAAGACTTCGCAAAACTCCTTGTGGTCCAACTAACTCCTGCCCACACACTTCGTCTAAACTTCTTGGGCGCATTCGTTCTGCCAATGGGGCAGCCTTTTGAAAGGCATTGGTCTTGGGTTTCTTCGCTGGAGGATCTACAATATCGTCCTCATTCTTTACTTCTGTCCCTGTTCCAATATCGTCCAAAGATCTCTTCCGTTGATCTGTGAAAGATCCACTTGCACCTGCATTTCTATCGACCTGTCGCCGGACAGTCTGATTTCCGGTCGTGTTCCCATGGACCTGTACTTTTTTGTGGAAACTAGGTGTTGGACTGAGTTCTAACTTAGGCGTAGGATGCGATGCTGCCTTCTTAGCTGCAGGGGTTGAGAAGAAGTTCGAGACAGAAGGCTTCTGTGTGGGAATTGGTTTCTGTGAAGTAACTCCATTTTGCTGGGTAAGTGGCGGAGAAATAGTATCAATAAAGTCTTCACATCCTGAATCAATGTGACTGTTAATATCTTTGGCCTTCACCTGTTTTTGGCAGATGGGGCAAGCAACCATGCTGAGGAACTGGTGGTTGTTGAGCAATAGAATTGGTTCATGATCATCATACAAACTAAAAAGTTTGGCGGACATAAAGTGGCGCTAGCTTATCTTTATCGTCTCCTCCCCTTAGCTCATATCTACTTGTACATATATGCATTCGTTCATAAACATGAATTTTCACACTCATAGCATAATGATCATAATGTACAGAGATTACTTTTTACGTTGTTTGGATTTCTCATGTCCATGAGCCTTTTGCTATGCCATGTTTTGAAGTACATCCTGCCAATTGACAAGGAACCACAAACCCCGGAAAAGCCATAAAACCTCAAGATGAATGACACACGCTCTTTACACCACCCCTTTACGCTCTCGACATAACACCCCAAGCCCGAATGATGTTATCTGTGTAACCTGCGAACAAAGTTTGTCCATCCGCGCTCCATGCCAAACTGACACACTCTGGTTCTCTGCTCTTCTTGCCAACAGCTTGGAACTCTGGCTTCAACTCATCAACCTTGCTCTTCTTCTCCAAATCGAAGATGATGATGCTGCTGGAGGTGGCAGCGCACAACCAGTATCTGTTGGGGGAGAAAACGAGGGCGTGGATCTCGTCACCAGCGTTCAAGGAGTAAAGGTGCTTAGACTCGTTCAAGTCCCACAACATGGTGGTTCCGTCCTTTCCACCAGAAGCGCAGAGAGATCCGTCTGGGGAGATGGTGACGGTGTTGATGTAACCGGTGTGTCCGATGTGGTCGGTTTGCAATCTGCAAGAGCTGAGCTCCCAGACCTAAGAAAAAAATTTAACATTAGCATATTGGTTCCAAGCAAGTAAATTTGGTACCAAATGAGTTATGCGAAGTCAATTTCAGGGCAATGGTGTTAGTTGTCTCATGGCTTGGTCTCCCAAGCTCTGAAGTAGCAAATACTTTAAGTTGCAAAACATCATATAGACTTCGCACAACTCAATTTTTTCCCCCAGTGCCATAATAAATAAATATAGCTTACCTTGACGAGCTTGTCCCATCCAGATGAGACAATGACTGGGTTTTGTGGGTTAGGGCTGAATCTAACGCAAGAAACCCAATCGGCGTGTCCCTTCTCAGTGATGGTGAACTTGCAGTCACCGAGGGTATTCCACAACTTAATTGTACGGTCGCGGGATCCGGAGACAATTTGTCTGTTATCGGCAGAGAAGGAAACGGAGAGGACGTCATTGTTGTGTCCAACAAATCGGCGGGTGGTGGTACCAGTGGCAAGCTCCCAAAGGCGGAGAGTCTTGTCCCAGGATGCGGAGAGAGCGTAAGCACCATCGGAGGAGATCACCTAGAAATCAAAATCTCAGCTTTCAATTGCAATTTGCAGATTGCGCTCATAATTCCCAGAAGCACCAATTTCAAGTGAGATAACGTACACAGTCAGAAACAATGTGAGAGTGACCGTGGAGAGATCTCTTTGGGTAACCATAAGAAGTCTCATCGCGGGTCAAGTTCCAGATAATGAGAGACTTGTCGCGAGAACCAGACAAGAGCATGTTTGGGTTCTCAAGAGAAGTCGCAAGAGAAGTGACCCAGCCGCTGTGGCCCTCGAGGGTGCCCTTGAGGATAAGTTGTTCCGCCATGTTGGAGTATTGATCTGGTAGACGGGAAATTGAAAGATTGGGCAACGGTGACAAAGTCGTTGGAAATATTTGAAAAATGGTCCTGGTGGGAGATTTTTCTAAGCGAGATGGTACTAGCGCCTTATTAGAAAATGGACTCTGACCTAGATTTATATTTTGATATGATTTTTGTCGACTTATACCACAACAATTTAAAAATTTAAGAATTCGACTTGTTTGAAAAGATGGATAATAAGTCCTTGATTTCAAATGGAAATTCTTGAAGTTAATTGATTTTATCATCATGTTCATATCCTTACATCTCAGGCACGTTAGTGGTAGGGCTTAAGCTTAAGGTGACGACTTCGTTGCATATATTCTATTAGATGTTGTTGGAGATTCAATTAAACCTATCAAGTGTTCAGCTATCTTCCAGTGAGACAAGTGCTCCTGTTCATCATATCATGTCGTTCTTCAAGCAAAAGAGGAAGCAGCCAACTGTACGAGTAAACTTTCCTCCAAGTATTTCATCACGTGATCATACAGGTTGTTCAATATCGAGAATCGAGATGTTTGAAGTCTGCAACGATAATCAAAGTGATCATAAAATGTTAAGGTAATCATAGATGGCCATTACTTATCATTACATTCATTTCATATACCTAAGCTGCGGTATCACCACCCAAAGCGTCATATGGAGTTCCTCCTGTGGTTCCCTTGTCTCTGGGAAATCCAGCATCACTCGCCAATTGAGCATTTTCCCTCATCATCTTCTGTTCAGCAAGTCGACTTGGATCATTCTTCCCTCCAATTTCCGAAGTAAAACTAGCGTTCTTTGCATCGTTACTCTCAAATCCACCTTCTGTCAGATTCTTTCCCTTTGGTTTGCCGCCAGACTGGTATTGACTTGACACATAGCTCGGTGCCACTCCTGCATTGCTTGTACCCTTTTGTAAATTGGGATTGCCGGCATCTTTCTGGTACGAGCCAGATGCTCCAAGCTTTTTCTCCTCGGCCCAGTCTTCCGTAGCCATTCGTGCTTCAGCGTCTGAAGCGGGATCCAATCGTGTAGCTCCTGATATGTTGGTATTTGCAAATGTTGAATTCGATCCTGCAACACCTAAGGGCTCTCCGTTACGATTTTCAGCAAAGCCTCCTCCGGATCTCGTGGACTCGGCCGCAAGAGAGTCTGATGCTACTGCTCCTGCACCTTCCTTGGTGATCGAGTGTGGATCGTTGACCTAGTAAAAGATGTGTTAACATTCATGATAAAATATAGGAAGTTCAGGCCACGAGGTCATGTCACGATCTCTTCATGCATATTCAATTGAACTGCAATTCAAGAGGCGGTTACAAAAATTGCACGAATTGGGAAGGACATAGTTACCTTTGTACCGGCTCTAGACATTTTGATATTGAATTGATGGGTATATGTACCGAATTCTTGATGTTTGAAGAAGAACAAAAGTATGGCAGACAAGTTGTTTGTGTTCAGTTAGTCCTCGGATATCCTTTGTTCTATACTAAAATAAATAGCTGGCATCAAGCATGACATCATTCCAAGGTTCTCAAGTCAAAGAATTAAGAATAATCGTAGGCTAAGACTAGCCCCCCCTTTGCCCCACCCACTAACCACCTCCCACCTCCAACCTCCCAAAGGGAGTAGGTCCTTTTAATTAGTCCCTCCTTTTAATTAGTCCTCATAACTTTATACTATGCATAGTATAAAGTTGAACGTCACTCCTAGATTAGTAGGGGAATTGAGAGATTGAGGATATAAATATATTATTATTAAATAAGTAGAAGTAATACCAATATGGTTGATTATCAATATCATCAAGTAGGCCGTCTCAAAAGCATATAACTCCCCCAAAAGACCTAAACCCCATCATGTAGGTAGGAAATATTAAGAAAAAGAAGTCCCTCACTCTACCCCCCAGTACTATAGTACCATAGTACCCAAATCCCTTTTTAAAAAACCTTTCAAAACTCTTATTTCGTCCTCCTTTTAACACCTCTTTTAACCCCTGTATATCTAAAACATATAAATCCCACTAACTCATTTTCCATCGTCCTTGTCCTCGTTCTTCTTACCAAACCACTCAATATGGCCAATTGTACCATTGGCTCTACAAAAAACAAGGGCTTTCTTCTGCAGGATCTCGTCAGGCCAGTTTTCGATATATAGAAATGCAATATATACACTTAGAATAAGTTTTGAAAGCTATAGTTGTGGTGCTTTTATATAAAATATGACCCTCAGTACTCCAACTCCAATATAGCTTATTTTTTTTTTTGATATCACGTGTCTAATTTATACTATGCATAACATAAAGTTATAAGGACTAATTAAAAGGATTTACTCCCTTTAGAAGGTTGAAAGTAGAAAGTAGTTAGTGGGTGGGGCAAAGGGAGGGCTAGTCTTAGCCTACGATTAACATGATTCTCTTCTCGTTCCTAAATACTACCCAAAATAGTGTCGGGCTTGTTCCCCGTCAATCAATTAATAGGAATGTGAAACTTGTGGGGTTCTAAAAAATAGTCATGGCAGTGGCATTGCACTTCTGCATATATTGGACGACGTCACCGGGCGGTAAATGGAGGGGTAATTGATCACGTGCTTATATACACCTTCAAAATGTGCATGATTGTCCAATTCTGACTTCTGAGAGCTTTCCGGGGATTAATGTTGGATGGAACATTTGACGGAGAGAATTACCTATCTTTACCAATATCCAAAATTCAAGGAACATTTTAGCTAGAAATTTTATTTGAACAATTCATTACCTGCCAAGCATGGAAATCATTCCCTAGATCTAGTGAACCCCCCAAGTTTTGGGAAGTTGCTTACTCACCTTGTTCTTTGCGAGATATTTAACCAATTCTTGTAGATACGCATTTCCGCAAGAGTATGAAACTATATCCCCTTCTTACTTTCCTAAATTGCATGTATAAGATGAATTGAGAAAGAGATCGAGAAAAGGCTAATAAGAATAATGGTATTGACTTACTTCGCACTTGCAATTGATCACTCCCCATATACCACTCGAGTCTACTATAACATAGCTTCATTGGGCTCTATGCCCTCAATCTCTTTGTGATGTACCATCTCCCTGGAGATAGAGAGATAATACAATGAAGGAACAGGACGTGCAGCTGGTCTGTAGCTGCGTCTTTTGCTATGTCTGCTGTGATGTTGTCGAAGGGATGAATGGGGGATAGGGTTAAAGAATCAATCGTCGCAGTTGTAATGGCTACCCTCTTTTGTGCAACTGGATTGTTTTCAAACACTCACTGATAACAAGATCCGGAAAATTTCCATCCAGTGGCTTGGGCAATCTTAGATGACTTTCACTCAGGAGTCTTTTCTCACTGGGAGTCTGAAATAACAAAGTTAACATGTGTGTAATCTAGATATTCGCAAAGGAGTGACTCAGACGCTCATGTTTGGAAGGTCCAAAGTGAGTACGGACAACCAATCAACTAACGTATTACAATCACAAGCAAAAGGAATAGAAAGGAAGCTAGGGTTTTATAAAAGCTTTGGTAAGGCCGTCTCATATCTCATATCCGATTCCACGATGCGTATGAACAACATCCCATCAAATTTCATCCCAATTCATTTATGCAATATCAATCATAACCCATCAATCATCCCAACAAAAGAAAAGTACACGTGCATAAAATGCTTAGTTCTTCTTCTCAACCCCTTCGCGTCCAATATTGCTCATATCAACACCACCAGCTTGTCTAACACCACTTGGACCGGTAGCAGCACCCTCCAATCCAGATTGTTGAGCATTGCCAGTCGAGGTTTGGCTAGTTACATCTCTACCCGCTCCAACGTTGACTTTGGTGGCATCGGCGGAGTTCCAGTCGCTGGCGACGGGAGGATCTTCTGGGAGAGGGAGTTTGGATTGACGCTCGGAGATGAGGTCGGCTTTGGATTGTTGTCCAGGCATATTGTGTATGAGGTTGTGTTCAGGGAATTGTTAGAGAAGAGAATCTTGAGATTTTGTGAAAGAAAGCTTACTGTGTGGTTTTGAAGTGGAATAGTTTATTTGTGAGGTTATTGTCTGTTGTACGTTGATATATTTTTGTGATATTTGTGGTATGAATAGAGAATTAAAAAGGAGGGGAAAAGGGAGGCTTAAAAGGCCTTCGAACTTTCGAAGACATGTTTAATGACAAAATAAGACTCCACCTTACTCAAGTACTATATCAAGGCAAAATTCAATTTTGCCTGTCAGTTTAGGACATTTTGCTCCGACATCATCAGAGAATTGAAGAAATTTGGTTGTCTCAAAGAAATGTGATGTAATTATGATGTCGATCATCCCAAGCATCCTTCCTGGTGGGACAAATTCCCCTCAACATGACTAAGATAGGGCCGGGATCAAAATCAATATAATTCGGCAAGATTCCATCTCGGATGAAATACCGATTTCTGATCGGTAAAGGATAAAATGGGAGAAAGAAATAGAAACTACTTCTTCTTAATTTGGTATCATTAATCATCCTTGTAAAACGCCAACTTGATCCCTCCCGTCCTTAAATTGTGACCCTTCGACTCCTATACAGTAATGTTCTCCAACCATTCGCTGTAAATGCACATACAATTAAGGAAGTCTTCTATCACTTGCCTCTCCTGCTGGAGCAGCGTTTCCAGTATCAGGACTTAGATAGTCTGCATCTTCTGCAGCTTCATACTCTGAAATAAGATCTGTTACTACTTCCCTTGCTTCATCAAATTCATTGAGATTGTCGGCAAATGGTGCAGTTTTCTTGTAACCTTCCATGAAAGCGTTACGCTTTCGCATTCCATCATATTGTCTTACAATACGTTTAAATAGCTATTGCCTGTTAGTTTTTTAAGCGAGTCAACAACTTCTAGAAAAGACTTACAGTTGCTATACTTGTATGATTCGCCAGCATCAGTCCACTGACTCTGTGATTCATTGGTATATATGGACTCTTTTTTGTCAATGCCACTTGGATACTTGCTGGACCCCAAGGAATAAAAGTCGCAAGTCGTCGCTCACGAATTCGAAGAAGACTTTTATGCACATCGGTTGGATCGACATCTCCTTGAATGACATTCAAAATTGATATGTAACAACTCTTCTTGCCAGGAATTGTAGAGACCATACGGTTTTTTGGTTGCAGAAGTCTTCGCATGACATCTAGAACTGTAGTTTTTCGTACAGTCTTCGCTTGCTCAACATTGTTTCCTGTAAATGGGGTATAGGCTGTCATCAAGAAATGACAACGAGGAGTTGGGATAAGGGAGGCGACTATGCTAACAAGATCATTGTGCATATATCCTGGGTATCTAAGTGTGGTGGTACTAGCTGACATAACAGTAGAAACCTGTACATATGAGTAAAGCAAGCACACTTGGCTCGGGAAAGAGGTATACTGACCAGCTGATTTGTTTGTTGAAATGATGGCTCTTGGACATGTAATCTATCCGCAGCTATTCTAGACAGTGCTCCGTTGTCAAGCACAACCACGGAGTCGGCATTTTGTGTTAGCCTTCGCATCGAAAGTAAACTGTTGTATGGATGTACAACGACATCGCCAGAATTTGTGGTGTCTGGGAATACGGAGTATGTCTGAATAATCTTCTTGGGGAAGCGATCGTTCAGTCTTTCGAGTAGAAAAGATCCCAATCCAGAACCAGTACCACCTGCTATAGAGTGTAACATCATAAAACCCTACTCAGATTAGCTTCGTTGTTTGTACATTGTCTTCCTTAACCCACCTCGAGCGAGTCACTACCATCGGCCTCTCGATCAAGCATTTCCATGATTTCTTCATGTACGGATTCACCCGTTTGATATCCATCTCCCCAGTTGTTTGCGGCACCCGAACCATTCTTTCCAACGAAAAAGTTTTCCGGGTTATAAATATTTCTGTATGGACCGGTTTGAATACCATTGAGGACCTAAATTATCACAAATTAATACCCCCAAAACCCAAACATATAGGATAAAAGTCCAGAAACCACGTACACGAGGCTCTAAATCGATCAAGATAGCTCGGGGAATATATCGTGTGTCGTCCGACTGGTAGAAAAAGACGTCCTTTCTATCCCCTCCTTCAGTTGCAAATTCCTCAAGATTACCATCTTGACTTATGCCATGTTCCTGACATAACTGCTGCCAGAATTGACTACCAACTGCCCAATATCATTATTAGAATTTCTTCCATTGCGCATAACCAAACGAGGGGTTTACTGACTGCTGTTGCCGCACTGGCCGGCCTGGACCGTGATTATTTCTCTGTAAACAAAACTTCATTAGCAGCCATAATGTATAGAAGATGGAAGAATTAGTTACCTTGGCATTACTGCAGCATCAAATGCACAATATCGTTATGATGCACAATATCATACAAGTAGAGTTTTACAATATTCTATGTTTTATATATCTTATCGACGTTCTAGAAATTGTCTATATCGACGCGTGAAATAAGGTTTGGCGCTAGTTATCGCGACAGCTCTTTGAAAATGATTGGACAAGGGGTTTTGTAGGTGAACTTTTGACAATAATAATGAATATATCAACAGTATACAAAAAAATCATTTACGTCGTCGACAAAGCTCAAATTTAATAGCTCAAGCTTACAAATCTTATCAACACATCGCACAATAATTACAAGCTTTCGCCATTGTCAAATACGTTCAATCGAGTGCAAGATGCCTGGTTTTGAGTATTCCTCAAGTCCTCCTTCAACACCAAACAGAAGCACCAATAGCAGATCCAGTTTTAAAACATCACATAATCCATCGACTACACCAGCTGGAGCTCCTCCTTCATCTGCTGGATCATACACTCCTGCTGGACCAGCGCCATCATCATTCTTTGAAAGCACGATGCGAAGCCCAACCCCAAATAAATCGGCCTTTGGATACTCAGAGTACTCAGAGCAATCAGACTTCGACCAGTCTCAATTCCAGTCTCAATTAGATTTCGGGGATTCCACGCTTCAGAGCCCGCAGTTTTCCTCTCCTCTCTTCGCGCGACCAACTTCAAAACCGCAAAGACCGGTATTTGGTAGCAAATCTCAAAAGTCGCAAAGGAACTTACGATCTCCATCGGGTAGTGAGGAAGAAGAAGAAGAGGAGGAGGAGGAGGAAGACGATGAGAATACTGGATTCGAGACAAAGACTCGCCAGCGCTACGCAGATTCATATAATGATGATCAGGATATGGGAAGTGAAGATGGCAGCTACGAGGACGAAGACATGGATGATTATCGATCCGAGTCGCGAGGAACAAAGTCAATGAACCGCAATATATTTAATCAGCACAGTAATTCAGTCCGATTCGCCAGTACATCTGGAGATATGCGACAGGGCAAGGGAAACGAGTTGATAGACTTTCAAAAGTCTTTGGCGCAATCGCAGGGAAACAAAGTACCAGCTTCGGATTTTGCTAGTATCGCGAAAACTTTATCCCAAAGCCAGGGAATTCCCGCTGTGGACGAAGGATACGATCTAATATTGAAGACAGAGGCAATAATCACAAAACTTTACGAACAAGGTGTGGGAACGGCGGATAACGAAGAAAAGCTTCAACGCGCTTTGGCAGTTATACCCAGCGAGTTAACAGCGCTTTGGCAGGAGTACAGCGAACGAAGCGCAGCCTACGATGAGCAAGAATACCCTTCAATCATTGGGCCAGGCCCAACAGC
This sequence comes from Myriosclerotinia curreyana, assembly GCA_002162495.1. Taxonomy (NCBI): domain Eukaryota; kingdom Fungi; phylum Ascomycota; class Leotiomycetes; order Helotiales; family Sclerotiniaceae; genus Myriosclerotinia; species Myriosclerotinia curreyana. Next base: position 286,682 of record NGKJ01000019.1, read on the forward strand.
CTCAGAATTTGCAAAGGCTAACTTCTTGGCTCATGTTGCATTGCAAATCCATCACTCTAAACCGGTGGAAAAAGGATTTGGAACTGTAGTCAAACCTCTTCCCCAAATTTTGCTAGATTGGCTAGAAATGGAACACGATCCATTTCCACGTCAACTTCAAGAGATTCAAGCCGCCAGACCAAGTCCCGCTTCCCATCACTTATTCTGGACCACCGTGCTTAACAACGTTGTTCGTGGAAGACTCATAGCTGTCATAAATTGCCTCAAAAGTGCCGGTTGGAAATATTCATGGTCTGATGCAGATGATATAAATTCTCAAGGCGTAGCAGATGGCGGCTTTACTGGGGTGGCTTTACAGAATGTTGAAAAAGTCATGCATGATGCAACCACTGTTCTCTCCCTATGCCCTGCAGTAAATGGAGATTGGAATATTCATGGAAGCGACTGGAAGCTTTTTCGACTTCGGATATCACAGGCGACGGAAGACCTAAAACAATTTGCAGAAGGGGGTACTCGCGAATCACAAGGGTTTGGCAACCGAGGTGGAGATTATAGTAACCTTGCAAAGAGAGCCGCGAGTAGGGTACCTTGGAATATTTATCAGAATTTACTCACACTTTACAGTTTGGTTATGGGAGAGTCTATTCCTATTATTGAAAACTCCCAGGATTGGTGTGAAGCTACTATCGGTTTGCTTGTATGGCATGATGAGGAGAGAGAAGACAGGCGTTTAGCTCCTGGGCGATCAATAAATAGCCTTCGCGCTTCTGCTATAAATTATGAGTCGGAAAACGATCTTCGCAAACTTCGACGAGCTTTTGAGGTTGTAGCAGCTAGCAATACTGATTTCCATGTCAACAGCAATGATATGGTTGAGGTGGGTCTGGCTTGCCTCTTTCAAGGCGACACTGAATCTCTCATCTGTATTCTACGGGCTTGGTCCGGACCTGTGTCTTCAGCTTTAGCTGAAGTCGCATCATTGGCTGGATGGCTTCCTCGCACGGAACCTCAAAGTCTACTCGCAGCCGGTGAACTCGATCAAGAAGACCTTGACCTCATCAATTTTGGGGCAGCGGCAGTACAAGATGGTGTCAAAGATCTTACTCTCATCACATATGCAAGGTCATTGCAGGAGGTTTCAGAGTTGTCTGCTGTGATTGGACACAGCGAAGTCATAAAGGAAGGATGGGAACTGGCTATAGCTGTACTGGGTAGACTTGACTCAGAAAAACGATCTGAAGAAATGGTGGAGGAAATTATGAGAACAGTCAAGCTTGATAGTGCTGGGATTGTTGATAAACTTTGGCGATTACTCAATGATCTTGGCATGAGTTCTCAAGCTCAGGCCATTGCAATGGTATGTATTTTATGGTCTTTCCACATTCTCCTGTGGAATTAGCTAACACTATGTAGTCATATGCCGACTCACTTGCCCGAGACAATATTTCACCTGGTGAAGCCTTATGGTATTATGCTTTAGCTCATAATTCCGCCAAGGTCAAGGATGTCCTTGATACTCTCATTCAATTATGTCTAGTCTACTCGACGGCGTACCCTCCAGAATCCGAACTCGATGACCACCTACAACGCCTAATCTCATCACCAAAGAACGCGCTAAATGAAATGTCTAGCATGGATCTCGAAGCAGCAGAACTTGTTCACACTTCATTGAGCGGCTACGCAACACTGCGCAGATTTTACAGCCTCAGAGATCAAGAAGTCATGTTATCACCAGGTTCTAAACCATCAATGGGTGCAATCGCCAGAAGATCAGAAGCGGCCAACGCTCTACTGGCATTGATAATCAGTGCTGATGACAATATTCGCGGTGGCATCTACGACGAAGAACGTGGGGCCGTCATTCCCGTCCATTACATCCTTGCACTCCTAGGCGAAGCCATGCCCTTCGTCAACCAACCAGACAGCCTCCTCTCCACGACCCAAATCGACATTCTCCTCCGCACAATCGAAGATATCCAAGGTATCGGACCCCGCATCTACTCCGTGTGCAACGCCTTCCTCGAGACCGTCATCAAAAACGCCTCAGGTCTTAAAGGTTCCACCCCCATGGATTTACTAAGCCAATCTAGCTCCGGTACCAGTGGAAGTTTCTCAATGGTCGGTAGTTCGATGATGGCTTCCCAATTCCATAAATCGGTTACGGCGAGTGGATTGTTGAATAAGGGGAATATTAAAAGGGGATGGGATTGGAGGAGGGGCATTAAGTCGGGGATGACGGATGCGGATATTTTGAGGGTGTTAAGGTTGGGGTTGGCGAAGGATTTGGCGAGGGCTTGGTTGGCGGAGTCGGATGATTTGTTGTGAGGAAGATGAGGAGGATGGGATGGGATGGGATGGGATGGATGGGAATATAAGAGAAATGATGGATGGATGGATGGATGGATGGATAGATGAACAACATGTAAGATCATTGTGCAAGCATGCATGCATGGAGTAATCCCGGGATGGCGATGGCGATGGCGATGCTGATGGCGATGAGGCGTTTCTTTATTAATGTAGATGGGAATACGAATATCAAGGTCGGTAGGTAGTTGGGTCACGCAATGCAATGCACTGCCATGCAATGCTTGATGCATGCATACATGCACATCTAACATACCTACGTAACGTCTATTTCTGGAGCGAGGAGAAATTGAATAGGGATAGGGATAGGAATAGGAATAGGAATAAAAGTCTTGATACCCAGAATTTTTTCTCTCTCTCTTTCTAAATCTTGGAATGCAGAGATGCCTTTTCTGGTGTTGTGGGGTTTTTTTTAAATTTTGTTGTGGTGTTTTTTTGATGAAGTGGATGGAATAGATGAAATGGATGGAATAGATGGAATAGATGCAATGCTAGTAGATAAAAGGGGTAGGTAGAGAAATAAACGAATGTGCTTGTGGGGGACATGGGCATTTGTATGTGCAGGTGGGGATTTTTATTTTTATGTTATATCATCTCTCCCCTTTCGTTTCATGTTGTTTCATTTCAATAAGCATATGAATAGGTATCATTCGATAATCATCAAAAACCAGCCCCCCGCACCATTTATTTTATCCCCCCCAAAACCTATCTAAAACCCATCAACCTTAATTCCCCTCTCCTTCTCTCCCCGGAGTCTCTCTTGATTATACGTCACCCACCACGCATGCGTCTCATCCTTCCCGATGTAATTTCCCTCGGCATCCATCTCATCCCATGGTTTGGGCGCGAGGAGATAGTGGATATTCTTGACGCGCTCATCTCTCCAGATTTGCGGATGCACGCCCTCCCATCTTAATATTTTTAATGCGTTGTAGATGTATGGGAGGGGCACCCAGCGATCTTTGAAGAGATCGGCGAGGAGGGATTGGTCGGCAAAATCCATGTTGATGGCTGCGTCCGAGGAGAGGTGGTCCAGAATGGCCTGGTAGATTTCCGAGGAGGGGTTGACGACTTGGAGACCGCCGTTCATGAAACCGAGGGGGGAGGTATTGGGCGGTGGTCCGGTGGTTTGCGCGATGTCGGGTGTGTTGTGCTGGGATGTGAATGCGCAGTTTTCGGGGATCCTATGAGGGTATTAGTCCATATGTTTACTTTTGGCTATTATCCAAGAAATATATGGGTGGAGGGAGAACATAAACATACCAATCGGCAGGATAATGTTTCTTCTTCAATGGATTACAAACACAGGCATGGCCCGCAGCAAAAACTCTCTCCCCCTTCCCCCCCACCTCGGGCGCATCAAGTTCCATCTCCATCAATTCATCCATATTTTGAAGGGCCATCATATCGCTATCAAGCTGTACCACTCGTTCATATTCAATCAAACTAAATGGCGCGAGTTTGGACCAGCAATCGTAGAAACGAGGATCGTTGGAATAGTCTTTCCCGCCGTTCTTGGGGAGAAGATATTCGATGCGCTGTTTGGGGATCCCGCGGGCTTCGAGAGCAGCGTGACCTTCGGCGGGGAAGGCATCGGTGTAGAGGGCTACGAGGGGGTATTTGGAGTTTTGTTTTTTGAGGGAGTAGTCGAGGGTTAGGAGGCCGGAGAGGTATGCGGTGTTGGTTATGAGGGTTGTCCAGACTGAGGGAGGGGTAAGAGAGGGGTTAGTTTATTTTTCAATTGATGCGCATTAGTGAGATGGGTAGATGGGTAGATGTGAGGATTTTCTTGAATCAGAATCAGAATCAGAATCACAAACATACCCTTCTTAGACTCGGTAACCCTTTTAGAAGAAGTCATTTTCCTGAAATGATATTGGTCCCAAGTTTGAAGAATTGTTGAGAGTGAGGTGAGATTATTTTCAGTTAGATGGAAAAAGAAAAATGGAACAAACGGGTACAAAAGGGTATAAAAGGGTATAAAAGGGTATATATAGCAATAATTTTGTATCTAGATTCAAATATTGAAGCAATCAATAACTTCATTCATATATCAACCAAACCTTCCCACGAACAAAAGGGTGAAAACAAAGTACAGAATTATATTTATAAAGGGAAGGGCTATAGATTCCTCCATCTTTCATATCACATATCATATATATAAGGATTCATATAGGTAAGCTGACCCAATAAGCTTTCTAAGGATAAGTATATATAGGCTTTCTAAAGATCCAATAGGTTTGCTAAGGACTTATATAAGAACAAGTTATATAGGCTAGAAAGGATCCATATAAGCTTAGCAAGCCTATAAGCTTTAGGCTTGCTTATATGTTCAAATCAATCTTAACCCTAATTAAATATAAGTTTCAGGCTTTAATAGCTTATTTTAGTATAAATTTACAGGGCTATTAAAAATCATAATTAAATATATTCTATTATAAGGCCTTTCAACGTATCATCTTATAAGAAGCCTATCTAAGTTTGAACGCACAGACTCTCTTTTTATAACCAATCAAATTATAGTACTCTAATACCTAGGTAGTTAATTAGTTAATTCATGCCCCTCATTTTTTTCCATTATTAATAATACCTTAGTAATTGTGTTTCGGTTATCTACCTACCTAGTAGGTATAATTGCTTATCTAACCAATGAAATTCCTTGTATATCAATAATCAATAATAAACGTCGATCTAAGAACCTTTCCTTTGCGATTGAACAAATCGAGGATTGAGGAATATCTTGTTGATCCATACATATCCTACCAATTCTACCTATCTTCTCTACCCCTCGATCACGGTTTAATAAGCAAACTCAAAAACTTAAATCAGTCCTTTACTCATGTCTAACTCTCGATTTCCCATATTGCACAAACTTCAGACCATACCATACCAGACGAGACGAGACGAGACTTGCAATTGAAGTGACTTACTAGGTACTTGACTTAAATGTTTGAGACGAGGTCGAGGACAAGGACAAGGACGAGAACGAGGACGAGGACGAGGAATTGTGATTGTGATTGTGATTGGTAAGGTTAGGCCTCTACCTATAAGTGTTGTACGGAGTAGATATGGCTACGAGTGAATCTACTGCCATGTCGAGGTTGCAGATAGGAGGGATAGGAGGGGATACAGGACGAGAGGAAAAATTGGTTGAGAAGAAGAGAGAGGCAAAGAATTATCGAGGATTTGTCGCGGGGGTGTTTTCGGGGGTTTCAAAACTTACTGGTATGGTATATTGATGCTCTTTTGCGCTTTGAGAACATTGGTTGAATGATTTGGCAATTGCCGATACCAATTGCTATCTCTGTTTATAAGAAAATCACAATTCTAACAATTTAACACCAACAGTTGGGCATCCATTCGATACCATAAAAGTCCGTCTTCAAACCTCTTCCTCTTCCCAATTCAATGGACCCCTCCAATGTCTTCTCCTCACCCTCCGCAATGAAGGCTTCACTGGTCTCTACAAAGGTGCCACTCCCCCCTTAGTTGGATGGGTATTCATGGATAGCATAATGCTCGGTTCCCTAACCTTCTACCGCAAATTCCTCCACCAAACCCTCTTCTCCCCTGACCGCATGGCCGCCACCCCATCCAGTCTCGCCCGTCGCGATACCTTCCCTCAAGACCTCTCTCAAAACCATAAACTCCCCTCTCTAGGCCATGCACTCGCAGGAGTCATGGCAGGAGCAACTGTTAGTTTCATCGCCGCCCCAGTCGAACATTTAAAAGCACGTCTCCAAATCCAATATTCAAGTAAGAAATCCGAACGTCTATATAGTGGTCCCATCGACTGCGCACGTAAAATCTATCGATATCATGGCCTACCAGGTCTATACCATGGTCTCAGCGCCACCCTCTTCTTTCGCTCCTTTTTCTTCTTTTGGTGGGGTTCCTACGATGTTTTCACACGTCTCTTGTCGGAGAAAACACAGCTGAGTACTCCCGCCATTAATTTCTGGGCTGGGGGTCTTTCGGCCCAAGTTTTCTGGATGACGAGCTACCCGAGCGATGTAGTTAAACAGAGGATTATGACGGATCCATTAGCTGGGGGATTGGGGGATGGTGTGAGGAGATTCCCGAATTGGAAAAGTGCGGCCCAGGAGGTTTATAGGGAAAGTGGATTGAAGGGCTATTGGAGGGGATTCTTACCGTGCTTTTTGCGCGCGTTTCCTGCTAATGCTGTAGCGCTTGTTGCGTTTGAAGGGGTTATGAGGTCATTGCCGTGAGATGTTTCTAAACGAGGTGGATGTGTAAGATATTGTATATTGTGGAATGGGCATGCATGGCGTCGGGGATTCCGATCACTCACTCGATCGAGAGGAAATGAACGAACTATCTTGGGCTAGAATTGAAAATATGGTGGATGAGTCTTCATTGATATATATGGAGATGGAATGAGAGGTATTTTGCATGATACGGCCTGTACACTAACTATATAATTTGATAGATGATATAAATGGATAGATAGATATACCATAGATCTTAGGAACACGAAAACTCGACTCAACTCAACTCAATAATTTTAGAATGTTAACTTGTTTTTGTGAGATTATCGTACGAAGTTGGAGTGTCTGGGTGAGCATTTGGGAGAGAGGATAGTAGGAGAGGTGAGAGGGGTGAGAGTGGTGGAAGTGTGGAAGTGTGGAGGTGTGGAAGTGTGGAAGTGTGGAAGTATGGAAGTGGTGATATGGGTTTTGTTTTCTTTAGAGTTAGATTTATCAGTGTAGAGGAGAGGAGAGGAAAGGAAAGGAAAGGAAAAGGGTTCAAATTAGATTAATAGTAACGTTACGAGTTTGTAGGTGAGGTGGATGAGGTGATTTATCTAGTATGTACATAGTCTGTTCTAGCGGGTGACAAGCGAGATCGTAAGGGGATGAAGTTGGTTATACAATGTGGTGGATTTGTGTAGGGTGTATAGTGGGATGTAGGATATAGGATACAGGATATCAATATATAATAAGGGTTTAGCTTTGTAGTAAATCACAACTAATCACTCACTAACCACCAATCACTCATGAGTTCCCAAAGAAAAGAGTGCTACGACCAACACATGAGTATGAAAATTATATTAGAAAGGAGGCTAAAGCAAGTTATATGTATAGAATGTACTGTATAGATTCATATATACAGTTATATATACAAATTAGGTTACTTAACCTGTTCCTTAAGAGTTGAAACTTTATTAGAGAAGTCAGATCAGTTATGGTAAGTTATGTTATCATCCCTGAGTAACTCCCTCTCTCAAGTCTCTTCTCGCATTTAATCCCATCCACAATCTCCTATCCTTCACCCTCTCCGTCTCTCCCCCTGGAATCTATCTCCCATGCTCCCATCTCCATCACCCATCTCTCTCGCCCACCTAAAAAATTAAAAATTCAACGTCGCGCCGGCCGTCCCCACAACCGCAGAAACAACACTACCACTTCCCAATAGAGAGTATGAGTATGGAACGGAAGTTGCGGTTAATTTTCCTACCGGGGCCGTGTTGGCGTAGCCGCCGAGATCGTTGTCGAATGCGTTTGCGTAGCTAGGGGGGAGGGGGTTAGTATGGGTGGGGATGGGGATGGGAGTGGAGTGGAGAGAAGGGGGATTGGGGTGAGGATTGAGGAGTAAGGGGTAGGATAGGGGGATTAATAGGGTTAAGATATATAGGGGGAATACAAAAAAAACATACCCAGTATTAGCACTATAAAGCGAAGCAATTGGCTCACTAACATTCTTGAAAACATTACTCTGTACCAAGATCTGCGCGCCATCCCTCGTATCAATCCCCGTATTAGCATTCAAGAAATAACTATTATAAACATGACCCGTTCCGAATCGGAGAGAAGGAGTCCGGCTTCCAATATTGGACCAATAGTTGTTATGTTGGGTAACGGTTAGATGACCGGTATCTTCCGCGCCGTTGGTGTCGGAATGTCCGATGAGCGAGGCTTTGTAGTGGTCGTGGAGGTAGCAGTTGGAGACGGTGACCCAGTCCGAGGCGTGCGTTATGTCGATTAGACCATCGTAGTAGTCTTTGCCGTTGTTGAGATCGGAGGATAGTTCGCTATGGGGGTTAGTTATATAAGGGTGTGAAAGGGGGAAGGGGACGAACACATGGTCAATCCAAACATTGGTTGAGGCTTGCACGCCAATACCATCGCCGTTGGCAGCAATCACTTTTTGACTGATGATATTTCGTACAATCACATTTTTGGATTTGTTAATGAAAAGACCAACTCCAACAAGTGCTAGAAATGACGAATATTAGATTTGTGCGAAACATTGAATTTGATTGGAAGAGGAGGATAGAGGGTCTTACTAGCTCCCTTCTGTCCAATAATCGTCTTGTTAGATCCAACTCGAACGCTCACAGACCCAGTAATGGTACCAGAAACAACGATCACTCTTGCAACAGCATCATTAGTCACAGCAGTTGTGAACTGAGCAAGCGTAGAAACGGTGGTTGTTGTGCCTCCTTTTCCTCCCGTGGTTCTGGGAATGTATTAGAAAGTTTCATAGTAAATCTCGTGCAGATCACTCACCCGCCATTCTGAGTTGCATAACCGGTTGAGGCGACATCGGTGATGGAAGCTCTCTTAGCAATATTTGCACGCTCGACAATATCGTCACCTTCTGTTGGTGTTGGCATAGCAGATGCGAATTGCGCAAGAAGCGCGAGGAGGCCCGTGGAGAAGATCGACAGCTTCATCTTGGAAATTCAGACTCGGGAATTGCTTTCGAAGAATCTGCTCGAGAAGATGATTGTAGCTGTTCCAACTTCTGGGTTTGCTTTGAGTTGAAAAGAATGTAATTTACATCTTATAGAATCTCCTCTACTCTTTATATAATTCCAGTTGCTCGTGCAGCCCCCATACAGTTAAACAAAGCTCGAGTCCTTTCAACATCATGCAACTGCAAAATTGTCAATCTTCACTAAACTCACTGCAAGCAAAATGAATCAGATTTCCTCATCGTTGACGGCAATGAAGAACCCACTAGATTCCACGAATGATGTTTCGAACCTTTGACATGCAGTAACGAACTCCTCGAAAGAGTTCAAACAACTTTGTCGAGTGGTGCAACATAGGTATTGCCAGAAGAAGCGAAGAAAGGTAGCTTTTTACATGCCAAGCAATATGGGCAAAAGCTTGTTTAATATTCAGGTTGGTAGAAAAGGAGTTTAGGAGATTTTCCATCCATACAACAGATAGGTGGGTTATGCTGATGAATCTGGAGATAGGTGGGTTATGCTGATGAATCTGGGGACCCAAGGATCCCATGTACGGCACTCAAAATTTAATTTTCCGAACAAAATTCAGACTAGCAAGATTGTGTGTGATGTTACATGTTCTTCACAGATCTTCTGTGAAGAAGTTGCACTATCACATTGATATGGTCAAGTTCCAAGATGGTGTCTTCGAACATTGGCCATCCGTGGAAAATTGAGTTCCGTGACTCAAATCATCTATGCCGGCCACGAAAAGGTACACCGGCGATGTATATTTGCTTCCGCGGTCTGGAATAGATTATGCTTAAGGGAATTAGTCTTCACGAACAATCGTTGACGTTTTAGAGGCAAAACAACTTCATTGAGGTTGTGCAAAGTCTCATGAATTATGAGGCAAAAGCTTATGAAGAAAGGCTTTTACCCATCTACACCAATCACAATATTTGCCGAAGGAAAGGGGCAAATGTCGAAACAATTCTTGGCGCGGAAATTCGATAACATTATTATACCTGCCAAATCCATGATAGGATCTTCAATTGCCAAAGTACCGTATTCATTCCATCTCGCCACCCAAAAACAAACCCCCTGAGCCCTTTGCACCAGTGTATCCATTGATCTCATTTGCTAAAGAAATTCGTAATCTTTTGACTTCCCTTTTCCTGACCCGAAGATTTCTTCGGGCTTGCATGATTGTTGCTCGTAGCACTTCTAGTTTTCCTGGTTGACGATACAGGCGGAGAATCTTTTCGTGGACTCTTATTAGACACGCGTATTGATTTTTTGGCGGGTTCTTCGATATCAACTTCAACATCGTCAAGTTCGCGTTTTATTCCTTGTTTATCCTCTGTTTTGGGCACAGGTAAGGGTGCATTATCTTCAGAGCCATTGCGATCAATAGTTTCACGATCTTCTGTATCTGTAGGTTCTTTCTTAATTGGTGTGTGTTTAGTATCTTCCTCTTTGATTTTCCGAGGTGCATCTGGATTTGATAATTTGGATGTTGCTTTTGCATCGTTCTTCCCGCCTGTGGCAAAGAAATTGGCAATATTGGACTTGTTCTCGGTGCTTGCCACAGGGACAATGAAATTAGGAGAATCATTGCCAACTTTTCCTACCTCCTTGCTCACTGGGTAGATCTCCAACTCTCCCTCATATGGTTTCAAGAGAGATTGAAGTTCTTTCGACCATGATGATCTTTTCGGATCGAGCCAAGTACGAAGGTCTTCCGAACCATTGTCGAGAATGACTGGCATTCTATCATGTAGGAAGTTCAACTGCTTATTCGAACTCGTTGTGATGATGGTGTAAGTGTAGAGTTTCTCATCAGAACCTTCATATTGAACGACATCCCACAACCCCGCCATGCACATCAGTTGTCCATCCTTCCTCTTGATATAATGAGGTACCTTCTCCTTTCCTTTCTTTAGCCACTCATAGAATCCCTCTGCAATAACGATGCATCTTTTCTTTTGTTTCATCGTATTCCACATTCCTTTATTCTCAATCAGAGAATCATCACGGCAATTGATAGTTTTCATCATCGATCCATAATCGGGATTGCGCTTCGTCCAAAATGGTATTAACCCCCACTTCATACTCTGTAGCTTGTAATGAACTGCTTCATTTATATGCTCTTCCTGCTCGATTGTTTCCGGATCAGTAGCTTCAGGCTCAGTGGCGAATCGCTCTTCAGTTCCATACTCGGGGCCAGCATTTTTAAATTGTCTCGATCCTGCACCCCAATCGGGTACATTGGCCCTATATACAATCCCATGGTATCCAGGAGCAAAATTGTAACTCTGCCGTGGTGAGCCAGCACCCTCATCATCAGGAGCTTCTCCGACTGGCATATTCTCATTTTCGAGGTATTGACGAACCTCTGAAGGTCGCTTTTATCATATTAGAAGAAATTCATCAACCTGGTAATCATGAGGCTTACCAAATGTAAGGCGTATCGTCCGCACATCTTGATATATTACATTGTCGCGTTGAAGGTCGCGAGAATTTTTATATAGAGAAATAGAAGAGAATTAGTTTTCGTTTTTTTTTACTTTGTATAACTTTTTATTATATAAAAGTTTAATATCAGACTTGTAATTATTTATTTAGAAAAGAATTTTATTATTATTATTATTATTATTATTATTATTATTAGTTTATCAATTATTTTCTATAAATTAAAATAAATATTTTAAATATTAATAATTATATTAAATGTAATATAATAAAGAGAATTTTTAAAATTTAAAACTATAAAAAAAAATCTATATTATAAATTGTAATTAATATTTTTTAATGAAAAATAGAATTTTAATTTAATTTAATATAATTATATTATTTTGTTATTATAATTAATTAAAAACATATATATAATCTTAATTATAATATTTAATAATATTCAAATACCGATATATCTTAAAATTATATAATTATTCTTAAGATTACGTATTTCGCCGAACTAATACCGCTAAAACTCAAGTATAAGAGAACACATTAAACTCTTTTTAGAATAAAGTTTTGTAGGGGAGGGTCCCGGATTTTTCAAAGTCCGAGATTGATAAGTGTTCTGATTGGAAGAATGATCAAAGTGGATGATAATCTATTTATATAGTTATCCACTTTTTGTTATTTTTCATTCACTTTTCCTTCGATTATAGAAAATAAACTTAACCCGAATCGTATTGGCTACTATTAAGCCATATACCCCTACTTGGGCATATAGGGACTTTTTATTATAACATTTATACTGTAATTAGATTAGCTTTATTATTACCGAGAAGGCTTATTTATAAGTACCCACGAATTATTAATCATTATTTTAATTTTTATATATAAATTTAACTTAATTAAAAAAATTTATTTATATTAATTTATCTTTTATTCTTTATTATTCTTATTTAATTTAATTAATAACTTTTAATTAACTTTGTATTAAACTATTTTAAATTATTTTTATATTTAAACTTTTTATAAATTAAAAACGTTTTATAAAAAACCAAACTAATAAAAAGTTAAAATAGGAATTATACTTAATTTGTATTAATCTATTTAATATTATTTATTTTAATAAATAAGAAATATTAATTTGTTTATATACAATATAATATCGAAATATAAACTGAAAAAAGAATAAATTAAATCGAATTGAATTGTTAAATTTAAAATTTATTGAATTTTAACAAATAAAAATAATTTTTAAATGTTTACAAATTCTATAGATCCAAAAACTAAATTAAGTTTAACAAATCCTAAAAGTTGATTTGTTAAAACTATTAAAAAAAATAAATTATATTAATACTAAAAACCGAAATCGTATTTGTATCTAAAAAACTAGAAAATAAGTTTAACTTGAATCGTATTAACTACTACTAAGCTATATATCCCTACTTGGGTATATAAGAACTTCTTATTATAACATTTATACCGCAACCAGACTAGCTCTATTATTGCTACAAGAAACTTTAAATCAAAAAGGGTTTAGTGTGTTCTCTTATACTTGAGTTTTGGCGGTAGCCAGCGAGTATTTGCACGGACCACCCATTGGAAACTTTTGCTGACTAAGTCGCTAAGACCGCGTAAATAAATAAATAAACAAACTACAGCGCTCATTCTTTATACACCCTCCTTCACACAACACACCTTCACACAACACACCTTCACACAACACACTATTCTTTGTTCTCTTTGCTCTCGTCACAATGCCTCCGAAGAAATCCAAGAGCCGAGTATCGAGTGCCATTGAAGATAAAATCCGTAATAAGTCCGGGCCAAACGCGAAAGCTGCCATAGCCACCAAGAAACCCGTACCCAGTGAGTTCTCTTTAATTTGACTTGCTTGCGCTGCTGATATGATCCCATCGCCAGATACCTCGAAAAAATTGCTCAACAGTACCGTTTCGAATAATGTATCCAAGGGCGCGTCAACTACTTCCACCGCGTTTTCGTCGAAGAAGCGCAAGCCCGCGTCTGAGAGTACAGAAGAATCCGAGACCCTCGAAGGTTCTACAACTAATCTCGCAATCCCTGTACCTGAGCGCCATCCTTCAAAACGATTAAAGACGAGCTGGACACATGATGTCGCCCAGAAAGGAGGTGCTTCATCGAATAAAGGCAAAAAGGCCGGGCCTAAGACTTCTCAGCCTCCAGCTCCTTCCACTTCGCCGCTCCCTATCATCAACAAAGTTCCCACCCAAAGTCTTACAATCATGGTTTTCGGTAGTGGAAGTTACGGTGAGCTTGGTCTTGGTCGCGAGGAAACAGAAGTTACCGTTCCCTCCGTTAATCCGTTCCTCGATCCCAATGATACGTCTAAATTTCATGTCGTTCAGCTCGATTGCGGTGGTATGCACACGATTGCTTTGACAAAAAATAACGAGATCATAACCTGGGGTGTTAACGATAACGGCGCTCTTGGGAGGAACACTAAGTTCCAAGGCGGACTCCGTGATATAGACGCAGGCTCTGATGATGAATCTGTGGACTTGAATCCTTTTGAGTGTACTCCTACTGAAATCCCAGGACACTGTTTCCCCCCAAGAACTGAGTTTGCCCAAGTCGCTGCTGGCGATAGCTGCAGTATCGCGCTTACAAATACTGGTCTTGTTTATGGATGGGGCACATTTGTTGTAAGTGTTTTCACTTTCGACTACATCACCACCTCGCGATTTTTCCTAATAAAATTGTAATAGGATAATGAAGGCGAAAAATGTTTTGGCTATGATGCCAATGAACAGCCCATCGAGGTACAAGAAACGCCGATTCTCATCCAGGGTCTCAAAGATATCATTCAAATTGCTTGTGGCGCCAATCACGCTATTGCGCTCGACAAGTTCGGGAACGTATGGGCCTGGGGTGCCGGCGAACAGAACCAACTTGGCCGCCGCCTCTTCGGACGCCGCTACCTGGAATGCTTCAAACCTCACCGCGTTGAAGTCTGTCGAAATAACGCCAAGTATATCGCATCCGGCCTATATCATTCCTTTATTGTTGACCGGAAGGACAACGTTTGGGCATGGGGCCTCAATAGTTATGGCGAAGCTGGTTATGCTAAGGGTGCTGGTAGCGACTCGGCTCTTCTCCCGTACCCGATGAAGATCCCTGGTCTCTGTAATAAGGGCGTTATAGTTCTGGATGGCGGTGCGCATCACTCTGCCGCAGTCACGGCGGATGGCCAATGCCTTGTTTGGGGTCGACTCGATGGTGGACAGCTCGGCATCAAATTTAGTAGTGATCAACTCGAAGATCCTACCCTTATTCGCCGTGATGAATACAACCGTCCGCGTATCTGCCTCCGCCCTACCGCGGTGCCGAACATCGGACACGCCACTTACGTTGGCTGTGGTACTGATCATACTATCTTTATCAACAAGGAGGGTAAGGCGTACAGTGCTGGGTTTGGAACGATGGGTCAGCTTGGTCTTGGCTCTTCTGACGATGCGGATGTTGCAGAGCAAATTAATGAAGAGGAGGTTACGGGGAATATGTTGACTTGGACTGGTGCTGGCGGACAATTCAGCGTAATCGCTGCACCTGCCAACATCGGTCATAGGTCTTGATTACTGCAATTTAACAAGTTCATTTAAGGAAAATCACAAAACGGAAAATTACATCTTTGAAAAATTGATTTCTATTTATGTTAGATCTTAATTATAGGGATATTTCATTGGATTAGAAGAAAATGCATACAAATAGCAAATGTTAATATCTTATATTTTCTTAATTATTTTTAATTAAAAGGCTTGGTATTAAATTGGGTTTAAAAAATATTTCTAAGCTTTTATTTAAAAGGTTTTAAACCAGGGGCCTGCGAGCCGCCGAACTTTTTCCTTTTGGAGAATTCTCCCGTTCCGTCTAGCATAATTCGTGCTTCTTTGGTTCGGATTGACCCTTGTTCTTCTTGTATCACAGATAAAAACTTGAGCAGCGGCTAAGAATGATTGGACGGCTGATATTCCTAGATTCTATTTCTGGTTTGTGTTTTCTGCTCCATAGAAATGTTTCGGAATGTACAACGCAACATGATACAACCGCCCATCCGTACGTGTCTATGTTGACTGACACCAATCAACTGCATTATAACATCGCGACGTCCAGCTACCAGCCAACCATCACATAGTAATGGCAAAGAAGTGAAACGATACAATTAGGAGGAAGCACTCTCTAGGCGCTCGGTATCGCTTTTCCCACCAATATCATCGTATCTGAGTTCTAATGTCTTCACATAGATCTCTCGCTGAGGCGATGTAGGTATGTATAAGAAGAGACTCCTCTTAGATACTCATAGCAATGATAGAATCACTTCCAGCTTCGTTTTCAACACTACTTTCAGTACTGCTTTCATCCCTATATATGTTCTTTCCCTATTCCTTTAAGCCCTATGTCTAGACCACCCAGTGACACCGAACTTGCGTCCCAGTTCCGCAAAGGCCAACATCGGCACGACAGATTCTCGGCAGAGTACAATAGACTCAATAATGCTTATCCACCCATTGTTCGTAGTCTTCAAGAAAAGCAAAATAGCCTGGACGAGGAGGATCGACTATGCAAGCTTCCAAGCACAAGAAGAGCATATCGTATGTCAACTCTCCCGGAGCTCTCATCTCGCCCCTTCTCATCCTCCATTCTGTAAATTAACTGTTGTGAGATATCAGGTGATAACTTGAGGCGAGAGATATCAGAGCTCCAGTCTCAACGGGACGATATTAGGTGTCGATTGACACGGGTAGAAAGGCCCCTGAGGAGGGCAGAGAGAACCATGCGGGGTTTAAAACGTTACGTGACAGAGTGTGAGCTCTTAGGACATAGGTTAGCTCCCCTTTCCTCAGTGGGAAGCAAGCCTTCGGTTTTCATCGTCTCCAAACTGATCACTGGCTCAAAAGATTCCCACCAGAGATTGCTCGTATGATTGCTGCTTATAATTATCGTCGCATTTTCCCTGAAGATAAAGATCTTTGAATTTGATACCTTTGTTATATAGCCTACATAAGGACGATAATGCTGTATGTTACCTTATTATCTAGAATACAAGCCCTAGCCCTAGGGCTTATCATGTGGGACTATCGAGAAGGATAGAATTAGAGCTGGACTCAATTTCAGTTGGGGTGTTTCCTGTAATTTTAAGCTTTCCTTTAAAATGTGACACTTTTGATTATATCCTAGTTCGAGTGACGTTTAATGAATGACTAAGCATCTTTAGATACACCCAGTTTCATAAGTTTAACTTATAATAACTTTATTAATATAACTTTAATTCAAATAAAAATTGAATTATATTATAAAGAATAATTAAAAGTATAATTATATAAATTCTTAATTAATTATTAATTATAAATTATTAATTAGTTTTTAATTATATTAATAAAATTTAAATTTTAAAAAATTAAAAAATTAAAAAATTAAAATTTTAAACTTTAAATTATCAAAAATTAATTAAAAAATTGTATTACTTTTAATTCAATTAATATAGTTTCAAATTTAAAAAAAAACTTTTGAAATAATATAATATTAATTAAAGAATTATTATTTTAAAAAGTTTTTTTAAATTTAAAGCTATATTGATTGAATTAGAGGTAGTATAATTATTTGAATTTGGAAAAAGTATAAAATTTGTAAGTATATTAAAATTACGTTTTGGAAGCTAGTTATGAAACTGGGTGTAGTTGATTGTCACAAGGATACAGAGGAGGATTATATTCCAGATAATATGGTTAACTACCAATTAATCCCCCTGAAACATCTTCATTCCAAACATTTCTAACTGCAAATCTCATAAAAGAGTATTCAATTTATCCATGTAGAGTCCATTCGTACAAGTACACCGAGAAGACCAGCCAGATTCACACATTTCAAAAAGCCTGGGCAATCAAACGAACGAGTTATCATTTCTTCGTTCATCGGGAAACATTGAGTATCAAAAAATAGGATGGTACAAGTGAGTCAAAACGATGAACATTGTAGGTGCTTTTCCACTACTCGTATGTCTATCTACATACCTCTATGCCCGTGGAATCTCATAAATCTCATAATCTCATAATCTTATGAAATGGATGCCAAATTCTATAATGCCATATATCATGTCCTTCATATCCTCTAAACACTCGCTCGAAACTAATCAGCAAAACAAAACAGCAAGACAAGGCCCGATCAAGCCCCTAAATCCACACCACTCTTCTTCCCACTCCCAACCCTCTCCACTCTTTCTCTTGCCCCCTTCCCCATCTCCCCCTCAAACTCACTTCCCTCCTCCGCACCATAAGCGATTCTCGGATCATCGATTTCGTCGCCCACTTCCATCCACGTATCGCTCGTGGCAGGGATTGGAGCGACTTTACACAAGATCCAATACATGCCCCCGGCGACGATAAATCCACAGAAGAAGTTTAATTTATAGATGTATGTTGCGCCTGCTGGAACATCTTTTCCGATTGCGCCTACGAAACCTACGATGTTGATGAGAATCCCCGCGATGTAGGCGGCGTAACCTCTCCAAGAAATACCCAGGGTGTAATAATATGGTGAGGTTTTCTTGGCCGAATAGAGGTTTCGGACTTGGAGGTAGCCTCGACGGACGACGTAGTAGTCTGATACCATGACACCCGCGATCGAGGATAGGAAGACGGAATAGGCGGAGAGATAGGTGGTGAAGCTGTTGGAGCTAGAGAGCAGGTTCCAGGGGCACATGACGAGGCCGACGAGCGCGCAAACGTAGCCGCCGCGTCGGATGTTGATGTAGCGCGGAAGAAGAGCGGTCATATCTGTTCCGGCGGATACGGAATTGGCTGCGATATTCGTGCCTAGTTGAGCGAGGGCAAATGCACTTGCAATAAAGAATACACCCGCTCGGTTTCCAGATCCACCCTCATCGAGGAATGATTGGAGAAGATCAAGGGGATTCCAGATTGGATCGTTCTTTTTGAAAATGACGGTTGAAGAAGAAGAAACAATGATGCCGATGAAGGATGTGACTGCGAAACCACAAGGGATGGTAATAAGTTGCGACCAGAAAGCATCCCTGGGTTTTCTTGCAAAGCGTGCAAAATCGGGGCTATTCACAATAAGAGTCGCAAAATTAGCGATGGCGGACATGATTCCAGAGACCATAGCCCATGCCATCGTACTTCCGTGAGTGGTGTTTCCCTGTTTGACGATTGGGCCAATGCCCTTTGCGCGAACGATGGCCCAGATGAAGAATGCAATACCTGCAGTTGGTACCACAAAGGCTTTAACGGTAAACAGATGGCGAATCTTATGGACCGGAAACCAAATAGCGGGAAGCGAGCAGAACCAAAAAAGCAAGAAAGATACGAAAGCCACAGTATTCGTTCCAGAATGAGGAATTCCATTGTGGATTTTGGTGTCACTCCAGGATGGCCAGATTGCAGCGATCATCAACTGAACACATTCTCCTCCAATCCAAGCCTGCACTCCGTACCAGATACAGGCCATGGCTGCACGGTTGAAAACGGGCCATAGAGCACCCCAGATACCAAAAGAAGATCGGGCGATAACTGGGAAGGAAAGATGATAAGTGGCACCAATTCTTGCCGTCAAGACAACGAAGCAGGCTGCGATGGAATATCCAATCCATACACAAAGCCATGATTGCCACCACGATAAACCACTGGGAAGAACGATCATGCTTGATGATATCATCCAAGTATTCTATTAAACGAGAATGTTAATGTCACTTCTGGGCAAAGGAAGATTATTGGATGCATGCTCACAATATTGAAAGAATCCGCGACCCAAAATCCTACAAAATTCCAAGCTCCCCATTGTCTACGATCTGGTTCGACTATAAATTATAAATTAGTATTGAGTTATCATTAGACTAAAAGCAAAGACAACTCACCAGGTTTCAAATCATGATTATTTAACATGAGTTGAGAATTTGTCAATCCAGGCTCACTCTCTACTGCCAGTTTGTCGGCCCAGTAGGCAATTTTCGTATTTTTAACTTTCTCCATGATGAAACCAAGAAACCAATCGCCCGATTCGTCTGAAGAATGAAATGTAAAATCTCTCAAATAGATATTCGAAGAAGAAAAAGGGGGGGAGGAGGAGGTGGAGGAGAAACGTCTAAGAAGAGGACAATATGTCGATGAATGTATATTTTGGAACGTTGTACCGGTTGCGCTTTCTTGGCTATTTGACGGACCGATAGTAGAAATCAAGGGCGTGTTTTCGTCGTCTGGTCCAGTACAGGTACCGGTGGTGTTACTGGTTTCTTCACCTCCATAGTTGAAGGCGGGCATTACTTCTATTATATAGATTTTTTGGACGAATAAGGACCCTTGACGCCGTCTATGATTATCTTTGTTTACTCAAGATCTTGTAAGCTCTTTTCTTCCTCTCTGCAGCTGCATGAAAAGATTCTCGAATAATGTCTACAAAATGTGAAAAGGTTGTATGAGTACAGCAGGCTAGATCTCTTTTGTTACCGGTACTTGATTAAGTATATTAGTTTTGATGTCCCAGTTAAGCGGGTTCAAAACCCCTCGGTAGAATTAGCCTATGGCATTTCTTTACGCTGTAGAATCCAGGATCCAGGATTATGATTTCATATCATATCATGATCTCATATCAGATATCCATAATTATTATTATTATTTTCGTGAAGTTGATGGCTCCTGACTCCTGACTCCTGAGGTCCTCCTAAAGTCAGGCGGGGCGGATAGACTACCTAGGTAATATTTGGCGTATGCATTACGACTTAGCGAGACCTATCAACAGCTACATCGTTATCTGTCAGCAGTAGAGTAGTAGTAGTAGTAGTAGTAGTGTCTGATATACAGAGATAGGTAATACAGATAAGGCTGTATCTTATATATCTTACTCGATGTGATCGAGCAATAAATTGAAAAATCGTGGGGAAAATATATGGAGATGAAAGAGGGAGAACGGAGATGCAAAGAATTGCATGCAGGTCTTGAACAGGTCTTGAAAGAGTCAGACTGTTGAAAGATTATTATCGGTGTCTCCGAATGTAAAGTGACCCCCAACTTCATGAAATGCAATCTTTTACACTTCCGAGGGAAAAAGTTATAATCTCTTATTAGGATCCTCCTCACTGGTCGTTGCCATGAAGAATCTTGAGATTGATCATGTTTAAAAAGCGTGATCAGAACCATCACGTGAATTGAGACTTCCGAAGTCGGTGTTAATCACGGGCCGGTTCGGCTCGGCTTTGTGAAACTCATAATTTGTCTCTTATCCCATTCCCTCCTACTCCCATCTCTCCTTATTCCTTCTTCTATTATTACATCTCAAACTTATTTACCAAACCAAATTCACAGAATGCAACAAACGTAACCCCAAATGCCCCCTCTGAAGGAATCGTGCCACTGTTGGATTGCATCTTAAATAGAGACTGATCACGTGGCATAGGTATGATATTAGTGAGACGAGTGGGATTAAGATCGAGACTGTGGACTCTTGGGTCTTGTGGAAAAATCGAGTGTTTATGGCGATATTCATATCGATGAGAGGAAGACAGTTCGAGAGTTCGAATATAGCAATAGTATGCCAGTAACATTGAAATCAGAAAGCTCCAGATTTCCCAAAAATAATTTATCTCTTCAATGTTAGCAATTTCTCTTTACGTATTCTTCCTTCCTTCTTTCTCAGGAAATATACTGAACACATTAGTTCAGAGTCCAGATTGAACATGAGAATTCTTATGTCTATGGTACCTCTTGATATTGCCATATTGGTATCTAATGCTCTTTCTATGTCTTCATTATACCAATCGCAATACCCTCAATTTGAATCTTCAAGCAAACTGATGTACATGTCAGCGGAACTAAGAAGGGTTGATCTTCAGGGGATCGTTGCACTCTATGGTTTTGGATATTCTTTCCATTTCAGTTATCAATATTTTGCCAAAAGTGTTGTCATTTAAAAGTTGCAGAAAACCAGAATATCCAGAGT
Organism: Myriosclerotinia curreyana; assembly: GCA_002162495.1. Classification (NCBI taxonomy): domain Eukaryota; kingdom Fungi; phylum Ascomycota; class Leotiomycetes; order Helotiales; family Sclerotiniaceae; genus Myriosclerotinia; species Myriosclerotinia curreyana. Next base: position 308,190 of record NGKJ01000019.1, read on the forward strand.
CCGCCTGTTAGCTAAGACCTGAGCAGGGAAAGAGGGATTTCAAAGATGAAGCCTAAGCCAACGAAGAAGAGCACAGCAAAAATGGAGTTTACCCAGGTAAATGCAACTGAATTCAACTCAACCTAGACGGACTGAAGTTCGTTATCAGAAAAATGCCTTGGTCGTTAAGCAGGGGTCTTTTTGAGGGTGGGTGAACACTCAGTGGAACCATGTTTAGTCTATCTGGTTCCTCATGATACATATACATATGTGCATCGGTCCAGTATTTGTTCGCATGGTTTCTTATTTCATTTAATGCTTTACATGAGGATAAAGCATTACATGAGGATACGATCTTGGTCTAGCAGCCATCACGTTTCTATGCTGGAGTTGATGATTCGCATGTTGTTTTTGCATTTCTAACCATCGAAACAAGGTTGGTTTTACTATTTTTGTAGATACAGAAAGTCTGCTTCTGGGTGGATGAATGTGGACATCTGTAATATTTGCCCTGTTCGATATCATGGCTATCATCCGAATAATTCTTACCGATTTCATTTTTTTACTGGTGGGGATTTATCATGCACTTTTTGGCGAAAAAAAAAGGAGTTTATTTATTTACATATGCCGACAGTTATTGGATTCTCTATCTAATCCAGTTCTTCTTCTCTGCCTTCGCCCAAGTCGCCGAATCCTGATATAAATTTGGAAATGCTCAATTTCTCATCTCATTTACATGCGCAGATGTGGATTGGAAAGTAAAGGCCAATTTTATTTCATCCCTGCCCTTCTGAACTCTCTACTTCCTATGTATGACGAATGGAATATATACAGTTTCACTTCACTATGCACAGAACCTTATCCAAGCTATCTACCTCCCAACAATCAACCAATCCTCAATACTACGATCGCGTAAGACAGGCAGCGACAAGTGCTTGATCAGTCATATAAGATCCACTTCCTGAAGGTGTCTCCGTTAAAACTATCACATCAATGTCAGTACATGTTCATACCCCAAAGCTTCTCACAGAAGTGGTGAATAGAATACGTTGCACTTACCATAAGTCGTAGCGAAACCTCCAGCCGCCCATCCAATATAACCCAAATATACATCCGAATTCGCACTATTAAATCATGCTGTCAACAACCCTCTCCTCTTCACTCTTCTTTCTCCTCTCCTCTCTTCCCCTTCACCCCTATCAATTTTAGAAAGAAAACACAGAACATACTTCAAGTAAGCAAACTGCTGACACAAATACGTCTCACAACTCGCCGTATTCCCACCACCCGTCTCACTCAAGATAGCTTGTCTCCCATTTGTCCGTAACCAAGTTGCTAAAGGTGCAAATGCCGAATCAATGTTGTTCGTAACGCATTCGGCATTGGTTCCTGAGTTATCGGAGTCGAGGTATTTGTGCACGTCGAAGATGAGATTTGTGGTTGTGCCGTCGGGATTGGTGATTTTGGAGAGGGCAGCGGCGGAACCGTCGGATATAAAGGCCCCGGCGGATGCGTACTATATGGTGAGTGAGGGTTAGTGGGTTGGCTTTGAGTGGGGGTGTTAGGAGTGTGAAGGAGAAAGGTAATAGATTTGGCATGTGTTTAAAAGAAGAGAGCTTGGGAACAAGGCGGTTGGGTTGAAAGGGTGATACACAAGAAGAAATTACACTCACATCACTACCAGGAAGGAGGAGCATAGTAGATGTTGCGCCCGCTTGACGAATAGCAGTAACCACTACTTGTAATGTGGCTGCCCAGGTAGTTATGCTTGTTATATCTGAGAGGTTATGTTAGTCACGCATATCTCTCATTCCGCCTAATTCCAAAGCCAACCGGCAGACACCACTTTACGCCAACCCACTCAAAGGAAAGAAAGAAAGAGAAGATACACACCATGCGGTTCATTCATCAACCCAAAAATGATCTTCGTGTTACCCTTATACTTCGTCGCCAACTGGCTCCACAAACTCGCAAACTGCGCATTGGTCGGTCCACCCTGTCCAATAATCGCTCCATTCCATCTAGCATAATTATGAATATCGATGATGCAACTAGCACCCGTAGCAAGACATCCTTTAACGAGTAAATCGTAGTTGGCGAGGTTGTTGCTGTTGAGGGTTCCGCCGAGAACGTTGTTGACGAGGTATTGCCAACCGACGGGGAGTCGAAATATATTGTGTCCGTCTGCGTTGACGAAGTGCTTCATTTGGCCTAGCCCGTCGGGGCCATTGTTTATACTTGTTAGGGGCTGGGTGAGTGGAAGGTTAGTGGGGTTTCATGTGTGGTATGGCAAGGTAGGTGATTCTTACGGGATAGACGCTTTTGGTAAGGCATGTACCATCCGTGGTGCATCCAAAATCAAAACCTGCAATGTTCGTCCCAACTTGAATGCATCAGCACGAAATCTCAAGTCGAGACTTTCTCTCCAGGAGAAGAGCTGCACTTACTATATTTTGTCTTCCCAGAAGAACTTGGAGTTGCTGATGTACTCGTTGCACTTGCAGTCGTCGTTAAGGTCGCTATATATCCTCATGGTAAGTATTCCCCATATACTCATTTTTTCTTTTTCAGTGAAGATAGACTTACCAGTTCCTGGTATACATTGTGAGTAATATGAATTACTATATGTACACACATAACCAGCAACACAAGCTGTTGCGCCAGTCCATCCTGTACCTCCACATTGCGCATAAGCAGATCCTTGTGCGGCGGCCGTGGATATCAGTGTGAGACTGGTGTATAAGGGTGCTGAGAACCTCATCTTTGCGAAATATGATGGAGGTATCAAGGAGACAAAAGGGAAAGAATGATCAGGACGCGGCAGATATAAGAAGAAATTCAGAATCCAAAAGAACCTCAACTTTATGAAAACGCCAAGATAGCTAAGGGAGGATATATACTACAAATATAGGATAAAAACAATCCATATTCTCTCCCGAACTAACAACATCAAATCCATCATCACTTTCCCATACTCATAACTTCATGATTAAAACCAGACATACCTCATCTCAGATCACATCACATCCCATCACATCAAAAACCAAACGGACCGAAGAACCCGCACATAAGATCTAGATTAAAATATACATGTAAGATCTCTAAGCTTCAAAGTCTCCGTGGCCTACTAAGTTGTATATGATGTACTAGTCATGGTTATCTCGTGATAGCTTGGCGGAAGGATGGTACGGGAATCCGAGACGGGAGTGCGGGAAAGTGTGAGATGGATTGTGGATCTACTATATTTATATGTTAGTGCTTATTATCATGATTGGGAATTCAACACTAGCTTATTGAGATAAGGTTTGAATTTGTATTTATTTCAAGTGTGTAGGACTGTAAGTGTCTATTCATTACAATCATGCGGTAACAAGAAACCATCGCAGAGTCTTTGGGGTAGGTTCCCGCTTTGAGTAAATGCCGTTTTATACCCGTACCCGTACCACTACAACCCACCCACACACCCACCCACCAACGTACCCCTACAGCTCAAGACTCGGAAATTTACATATATACCAAAAAGAATCTGCTATATCTACCATCTATCATATCATTGCTTGAATATACCATGACTAAGAAAAATTTCACTAAAAAGCCTACCCAACCTACACCCATCACCACCGGACCCGCCATCCTATCCCCATGTATATGTATATGCGTGTGTGCCATGCTCGGATAAATTCAGGGGTAATAAATCCATCCCTCCAAATCCCTCCACACACAGCACACAGCACACACACATACAATACAATGCAATACAAACCCCAGATTTCGGCCATAATGTTCCTACCACCTACTTATGTATTCTCCAGCATCCCGGGAAACAATCTAAACTCCATGTAGCTCTTAGGAGATAAATTTCCGGTGTATCACCAGACGACGGTTAATAAAACCCGAGGGATTCCTGCACCTAGTATATTGGTGCATATATACCCTGCTAGAGTTTTAATTTTTATTTGAAATTGAGGTGCTTAATTGATGTACTGTAGATTATACAACGCTTTGGGATTTTTCATCTGTAGTAGGTACTGTATATGGAGGCTCAGTGTGTTTGATAGACCGGATTGTAGTTCGACAATGAAAAGGGTTTGAATATTATAATTAATTGATTGAACATTTTAATTAGATTAAATATTTCAAATGGTTTGAATAATGGATTGTTAGATTGTAATTCGGACAACTGGAAATACTGCAGAGGCTGTTGAGATACCGCCAGATGCAAGCCAACTTTTAGGGGTGCTGATCATATATCTGAGATGTTTTCTGGTTGTTTGTGGAGATGCTCTATGTATGCTATTGTGCGATGGAGTGTAATTGATTGCATCGAGTTTAATTTATAAGATTAAAATCTACAGTTTCAGAAATGCTTTAGAGGAGAATTTATGTGTGCATGTGAAACAATTCAGAAGCTAGAGGGAAGGAAACATATTTTTCACACGCGGGTTCACAGGAACTAAATATCGAAAAGTTCTGCGCGCCAAAAATGGTATTGCATATATACAGTTGAAGAGAAGTAAGGAGTTTATGTACAAATTTTGAGGAAAACGATAGTATAACGATCGGATAAGCAGTTAAAAACTTCTTGTTTCCATGTATTGCGTTTAAAGAATGTATGCAGCAGAGACCATACTCTCCTCCTCTATTTTCATCCTCTCTCGAGCTTAGAAGCTGGGGTTAGCATTGGTGAGTAACTGTGCGAAGTAGGCTTGGAACCAAGTACCGGCCTCAGGGGCAGGTTGGAGCGCATCTGATAGGCCACAATGATAGTCATAACGATCTGCACTGGTGTTGGAAGTACCCTGGATGGTGAGGTTAGTAAATGAGGGAGGATTTCATGGAATGGGAAACTAACGTCACATTCTCCTCCTGGTTTGATCCAAACGAATGCATCTGCCAAGGAATCTCCCGTGTTTGTGGTAGGTCGAACACCGAATCCAGTTCCGACGAGATTGCACCAATCGCCCCAAGCTTTTTGAGATGTAGGTTGGACTCCATTGCGACCTATCCAATGGTTAACATCATCCAAGAAAACCAGAGAATCCTTCACTACTTACTGGTATCAACGATGAAGTGAGCTGGGAAACCTTGTGACGTTAAGAGTGGAGCGAGAGCATTGATATACAATTTCTCGTTACAGTTGGAATCGCCGGAGGTGTACGATGGGCAAGAGTTACTTGTCCACGCATTGTAGTTTGCAACATTAGTAGCTAGACCTCTAACTTGAGATGGGCTTCCTGCTGCTTTATAGACCTTTGCGAAAAGTGCAGCAGCTGGAGTGATATTGGCAGACCATCCTAACCAGCCACCATGTCCAGCATCCAAGTACATAGAGACGTTTGGCAGGTTTAGTTTTGAAATGGCATATTCGGTACATTCGAGATAGGCTGCTTGTGCGTTGGAGCATTTCGAAACAGAAAGATTGGTAACCAGATTGGCCAACGAGTCCGGCTCTATGCAATGGTCAACCACTATTCTACGCATATTTGCGATGCAAAATGTTACGTACCGATGACCAGAATAACGCTAACGTCAGAGTAAGTCTTGAGAATAGCAACGATTGAGTCGATGTAAGCTTTGTAGTTCGCCACGCCATTGTTTGCAATGCTGTATTCTCCATTTGAAGCAGCAGCTGAACAATCTCTATCAGGCAAATCGTAGACCACAAAAGTACCCGCAACAGGTGGGCTTGCCCCTGCCTTGTTTAAGGCTCGAATATTGGCAAGGAAGGTCTCCATCAATGGAACTTTAGATGCGGTGTCACTGAGATCATTAGCTTCCATGTCCATCATCTGATCGAAGAAAATTGACTTACAGCCAAACAAAGGTCGGAACCTTTGCTACCGCAGCAGCTTTGGTAGCCATAGCTCCTGTGAGCGAAGGAATAGCGCTCGAAGAGATCTCAGAAGCATAATATGGATTTGCATAGAGTGCTTTTCCTGAAAATGGATTGCCCGCAACAGCAGCAGCTGTTGTAGTCGCGCTATTACCTGTGCTGGAAACTCTCGTAGTTGAAGTGACAATTGTTGTAGGAGTGGGATTTGTTGGTGCACTTGCAGAGCCTGGTAGACATTGAGAATAGTAAGTATTACTATAGGTACATGTATACCCCGAAACACAACTTGTTACGCCACTCCATCCCGTGCCTCCACCTGAAGTACATGTTAACATAAGATCGATTTCAATTGGAGCTCAATAACTTACATTGTGCATAAGCTGCGCCCTGAGCATACACAGTAGGCGCTACAGCAGCAGCAGCGAAAAGAATATTTCTGAAACCCATTCTGACAGATGAATTATAGAAGTAAAGATTGTGTGTGCTGAGTTGCTGAAAGTTGAGAAGGGTCAAAGGATCCTTTATATCAGTCAAATTGTGACACGACCGGCAACCCTAGGCATGTTCATGTTGGTGAACTAACAGATACCCATCTTTGAGTGATCATCTATACGCATATTGCCTCCCAACATCAATAACGGAATTCCGGCGCCGGCTTGCCAGCAGAGTATGTATAGCCTGAGTAGACGAGTAATAATTTTACGGATTGATTGTGAAGGGCTGTGTCCTTGGCAGGAACTGATGAGATACCATTGGATAGAATAAATGAACCCAGAGGGCTTCTACTCTAAAGTCGAATTAAAGTAGTATCAAGAATTCAATCAAGTCAATGGACGGAATATCATCTAAACCGAAATTAATGAGAAGCTAAGGAACTACGGCCCGTTAGAGAATTCCCTCGCATCATGTGCTATACACTTGCCTTTCTGTCATCTTGACGGAAAATATGGGTACTAACTTACCAAGAGCGTGATTTTTTATATAATTAAAATGCCAAGTACCTAGATCCGGAAGATTCCCAACAATTACCGGATAGGAGGGAGAATTAACCGACAAAGCCAATTTAACTAAAACGCGGAGGGGGAAAAAAAAGGAAAGAAAAACATAGAGCCTAGATGCAAGATTTATACGTTGACTAAAAGTTTACTAGACATCTTGCAACTCTCTGAATTTAAGCCACTCGACAAGTTACACCAAACAGGAAGTATAAGGCTGGTATGAAAATGCGGAGAGAATCTGGGGAAGAGATGAATGTGGAGAAAGGCGTTCGTTTAGCGAGTTTAGCCTATTTTTGGTTGTTTGAGGTTATGGTTGAATCATCTGCCATCAACCTGATCAATGTAATTGTCCTCCTTATCGCCGAGATATATCAAATATGCTACCCGTCCGATCCGCCTACAAGCAAGGCAATATAAAATGTGACCGGAAATTGATGCATTATTGATTTTAGTTAACCAGTACTTCAACCGTATGCACGGAGCAGGATTTCCTACTTCGGCCCGACGGCTATGGACTCGATAGAGTGGACCTAGTCAATCTGGGTGTTAACAGGACTTATGAGTGCTCAAAAGACTTATGAATGTTCATGTTATATCTCCAGGACTTCAATAGCATCGAATTAATCTTCTAGACTTTTTGAGGTTTGAATGCTTCAGAGGATCGGTAATCTTGAAATCTTGCCTTCAATCAATAAGGTTATGCATAAGCAATTAATAGCAAACATGTCCAACTCCATGCACCTTGGCATCCCTGAGAAGAGACGAGAATAAGGTACGTATATATATATACCTAACCGGCTTTTATGTTCTACCGACTGCTTTATAGGTAGGTAGAATGATGATTTTTGTGTATGTGCTAAGCTTGGAAAGAGGGTAGGAAGAGGGTAGGAAAAGAACGAGGAAGAAAAAGAGGAGTATTTATGCTTCTTCCGGAAGGACGCCAGATCTACCTCTTCTATCCCAATGCATATACCATCCAAGCAACTTTTCCAAGCCCGTTTTTCCCCTAAAAGAGCCAGCCAGCAGTTTCTCTCTAACCGGACTCCATGCCGATGTTCATTGCTGTATAATACAATCTAAAGCCCCTCTTTTGCCAGCATATCCGCAATATCCAAATAGAAAGCAATAGCGTTAAACTTCCTCACATTTCCCGTTAACTCCCACATCACCCATCTTAACCTGTTCGTCCAATTAATCAAATCCAAATGACTAACCCCAACCAATGTCCCCTTATAAGTGCCCCATCGACTACTCTCCACACTCACCAGCCCATCGTTCGGGCCCTCCACTTTCTGCACAATCCTATGGCTCTTGCGAAACGCACTCCACAGCTTCGGATCACAGGTCGCCCCATAACTGAAATACCTCACGCGTTCATCATCCGGCGTTTTCGGATTGAATTCCTCGCTCATATATTTCCTCGTCAACTGCGTGAATGCCCCCGTACTAATGCCCACTTCATTCAATTTCCTCGTCAGTCCTGGTATCACCCCATGCCACCAACTCTCATCAAAACAATAATCCGCAAAGGCGCTCCCCCGATGCGGCGTCGCGATCGTTGTCAGACTCAGCACTTCCACATTCTGCGGCTGCAATCTCGATATCATGAATCGGGCATCTAGACCCCCCATACTATGCGCGATAATATTAACGCTCTTGCCATTAGCCTTCGCAGCAATATCTTGACCCAGTACCGCAGCACGCTCTTCGATACTACCAGAGGCGGGTACAGAGGCAATTATTACTTCGATTCCTTTGGCGCGGAGAGCGTCAGTTATGCCGCGCCAGTATTGGACAGCGGGGAGGAGATGTCCTGCTATGCGGAACTCGTCGAAGCCGAAGAGACCATGGGCAAGGACGATTGGATGTTTAGGTGTAGCTAATTGGATTAGTTATTCGATCTACACCGGCAGAAGAGGAGGAATAATACCGTAACAATCTTTAATCGTAGCAAAATCATCCTCAATTGCCCTTCCGATATCACTAACCTTCGGATCCGCATTGCTCATATCCTTTTCCTTCTCATTTTGTCGGACATTGGAAGTATGTAATCGTGCTGTATGGATTAATGAGGTATGTGCTTCCGGAGGACTAGTTTGCGAGGCATGTATGGCTGAGTTATGTATTTGTATTTGTATTTGTATTTGTATTTGTGAAGGTTTGGTAGAAAATTTACGGGGGCGTGAGGTATCGAAGGAGAGCATTATAGGTCGTCTTGCTCGTGGCGCATTGTAGGATAGCCATCTTATCGATGCTACACGAGCGACCTGAATTGTCATATTTGAATATTAAACATTGAGTTTGGCTAAAAATAATTGCCATGTTGAGAAAGTTGAGTTGGAAGGAGCTTGATAATGTTCGCGGGGCGCGATTTTGGTTGTAGAACTATCTACTGTAGTAAGTGACGTAGATGGAATACATGTGATTGGCTTCGAAGAGCGGAACAGATCTTTGCTAAAAATAGTCGTCGACGCTCTATATCCATCTTGTTGCAAGCAATCTCTAGCTTTACAATTGTCGGAATCAACTGGTACAATGGAAAAAACTCTCAATTGTCAAAGTCTCATAGCACTTATTGTTCTTATATAGTACTTTAAGTATATATCATGCAAAACATCGTATTAGGACTCAATCTCAATATAATATCAATAGAGGACTGTATAGAACCCAGAGGTACTCATACTGCCAGAAAGTATGAAAGTTAATTGGACATTCATTCACAGGCTGTAGATTCATACAGAGGATATCTTTGTTGTTGAATCGCAAGCTAATCTATACACAGGTTATCATCAGTTGCCTCTCCCCACAGCGTGACTTCAATGTAACTATCATCACGGCGCAATACCGATAGCCACCATCACCCAGCCCCAACCCCAACCCCATCCCCAAAACCTCATGATCAGTTACTCTATTTTGGTCCCTCGACACGTTCAGGAACAACAGGCTTAACATCGAAGACTGCCTTCAATAGATCCGACACAACTTGACTCTCCCCCTTCTTGCCTGCCTCCTTGATCTCCTTCAACTTGATCTCGGCATCCTTGTTGGCATCCTCTTCTGCTTTCTTGTTGCCGCTAGTGTGCTATATCCAATATATTAGCACTTCCTTTCGTTCCCAACTTGAGTGCCCCCATTATCCTAGGTATAGCATACCTCTGCCTCGAATTTCTTGAACTCGTCTTCCTTTTCCTTTCTATAGGCATCGATTTCCTTCTTTGCCTCGTCTCTTGCTTCCTTTACACGTTTTGTGCGGTCTGCTTCCCATCAGCCCCATTCCCATTCTTCTGACGCTGTATCCTTGTAGCTATCTACTCACATTCTCTAGCTGTAGATTAAAATATTAGCATATGATTCCAATTGTGCCAGAACTCCAAGATCGCAACTCACCTTTCTGAACAATCTTCTGCGCATCTCTCTCTGCCTAACCTCCAAATCAGTATCTCCATCCCAACTGCCATCATCCTCAGAATCCAAACATACATCAAGCAACGTCTGAATACCCGCCGAATTCTGTGCCGACTATCACCACACAATGTTAGCAATACTCCCAATAGTCCAACGTTCATGCCATCCAATATACATATATCCCCTCAACCAAACCACTGGACTTCACATACCATCTTCAAAACCGACTCTGCTCTGCACGAATGATAGATTGAATTAAAAGTATCTGCTATTGCAATTGTCAATCGTGCCCGAGAACCTTTACCAAAGCCGCGCAAGAGTAAAGTGGAGAGTTAACAAGTTAACGTTGGATTTGGGGTGGTCAAGCTATCAACATCGGCGACAAGCTCTCCTGGTGCACTGTAAAAACCCCTGTCCGGTAACTTCCGTCTGCGCCTATCACCTATCGTATCGATTGTAGCTTCTCTATGAATCATGATCACTCCACCATTCTGTGGAATTTTGATATCATTCTGTATTTCACATTCCTTATCTGAAGAAGTCTTGAACTACGTTTAGGATTCATTACAAGAACTTCTACAGATAAACAATTCAATGTCTCGCGCAGCAAAATTAACACTGCTCGGCACTTCCCTCTTCGCCGCCAGCACAATAGTATTCGTACACTATGCGCAAACAGCTGAGAAAGCCGTATGTTATCCCCTGCCAAATTCTTTCCCTCCTTTCTCTCCTCAATAACTGCACATATACTAAATTAACATACAGGCAATGCATGCGGGCGTAATCCGGGACATGGAACAACAGCGCATAAAAAAAGAGCGTCAGTTAGACTTTGAGATACAGCGGGCGATGGAAGAGGAATATAGGAAGGTGCAGAATGTTAGTGATGGAGCTTCGAGGTGACATGCTGCTATGGCTTCGAACTGCTATATAAGTTATACCTAGGTACTACGAGTATTAGGAGTGGTTGAGACATTGAACTCGAGGGAATTGTATATTACGAAACTGGGTACAGGGGCAACTAAAAGCTTATGGGTGGATATGTAAGAGTAGGTATGGAAAGGAAACCTTGACGATTGTGGGAATTTGTGGAATGGTTGCAGGACTTGGGAATGGAAAGACATGACATGAAGTTTATATTGCGTACTGTACAAACGGGTTGTAGAAAGGAACCTGCTTACGGATGTGCATAGAAATTTCAGCAACACGGAATACACACAGGGTCAGATAAATTATCTGTTATTATGTTCTTATTTATGGCCAAAGAGAAGTCCTGATATGATACAACGTAGCAGCACCATCCAAATTCATGATATGTGCCAGATATACCGCTTTTCTGCGCCTCTTCAGCATTAGGTGATGTGAAATATTTGCCAGAATGTTTCTGCGGATGACCAACGCAACCAAACTTCTTCATCTTATGCAAATGGTTCGTATTCCCCTTTTGATTGTCACAATCTTTCACTTTCCTTCCCAAACGCCACGATATGCAAATATGTCTCCCCGCCAGGAAAATCATACTCTAACCCCCACCCAGTCGTAATCAGATCATACAAAATCAGCGCACCGTAATGCCAGATCTCTTGGTGAACATTCTTGTAGCAATGTTCATTGCTGCCAACTCTTGGAAGAGTAATTTGGCGGCGTATGGGATGTGAATTTGTGAGATCTTAGTCTTGTTCTTGCAAGGACGGCACTCGAAGGAACCAGTATTAATTTTACTATAATCAGGTCAGTAAAGCTCTCTTCTTGAATTTCTAACACAAACTTACGCGATCGGTGTCATGAGCCCACAGATGTCACAGATATGAACTCTGAAAGCATCCGAAACCTCAAATAATCTCTCCTTCAAGAAAGCACTTGCACCGTGAGAAATCATACAATCACGTTCCATCTCTCCGAAACGAAGACCACCATCTCTGGCACGACCTTCGACAGGTTGTCTGGTTAGAATCTGAACCGGACCTCTGGCACGGGCATGGATCTTATCATCGACCATATGGCGCAAACGTTGGTAATATGTGGGGCCAAGGAAGACTTGGGCCATCATCTTACGACCAGTATGACCATGGTACATGATCTCGAAACCGCGAGAGTGGTAACCATGTGCACGGAGTAGCTTGGAAACTGAATCGACAGTGACCTCTGTGAATGGTGTAGCATCGCCCTCAAGACCACGCAGAGTAGAAACCTTACTCAATTGACACTCGATCAAATGTGCAATTGTCATACGAGATGGAATGGCGTGGGGATTGATGATAAGATCGGGAACAACTCCCTCTCTAGTGAACGGCATATCCTGTTGCATATATGTGATACCGATGGTTCCCTTTTGTCCGTGACGTGAAGCAAATTTGTCACCAATTTGAGGGATCTTCGTAGTTCTCATTCGAACTTTCACAAATCGGAGACCTTCGGCATTGGTGGTAATGAGTACTTGATCAACAAGACCACTCTCGGTGCTTCGAAGAGGTGTTGACGCATCACGCTTGATATGAGCTTTCGTGCGCTGACCCATCTCCTCGGAATCAGGGGCAATTGGTGCGGTCTTTCCGATAATGATATCGGCACCAGTGACACGAACACCAGGAGCGACAATTCCATCATCATCGAGTTTGTCATATGTCCCCTGCTTAAGTTTGAGAGTATCGGATCTATATGGCTTCTCAAATTGCTCCACCACATTCATACCAATACGCTTTTCTTGATCGGTGTATGCTCGATAGAACAAACTTCGAAATAATCCACGATCAATACTGCTTTGGTTCATGATAACAGAATCTTCTTGGTTGTAACCCGAGTAACACATGATGGCTACAATGGCGTTTTGGCCTGCAGGCAACTCTCTGAATTTTAAGAATTCCATAGAACGTGTTGTAGCGAGAGGTTTTTGAGGATAGTATAAGATGTTGGCCATGGTATCCATGCGAACATCAAAGTTAGTGAGGAAAACTCCCATAGCTTGTTTACCCATAGCAGATTGATAACAGTTACGAGGAGACTTTGTAGCAAGATAATTAGCCTGGAATTAATGAAGTCATTATTGGACTCAAAGCTTACCTGATTATGATCCGGGAAGGGAATGATGCTTGCGCAGATACCGAGGATCATACTTGGATGAATTTCACAATGAGTCCAGATGTGTGCAGTAGGGTTGATAGGTGCTTTGACACGCTTATTCAAATCACCACTCTCATCAGGACGGATCTGATAACCGGCCTGAAGTTGTCGAGAGATATCCAGATCTTCAGGTGTCATGGTAATCATCACAGTCTCTTCTTCTTCGGCGTCTAGGTATTCGACCACACCATCATTAATCAAACCTTGGAAACCATAGTATCCTTGGGCTACTCGTTCTTCCGGATCCATGTTCGCTGGTAGTGACTGATCATCTTCCAAACGGCGAATGTGATCTTTATTCAATACCAAGTTGCCTTTGTTGGGGCTGTCTGGATCATTGTCAATGACCAATAGAGGTCTGCACACTCGTCCTGCATCAGTGAAAATCTTGAATTCTCTGTCTCGAATTTCTCGAATAAGTGAGACTTCATGGGAGATCAAGTGCGATCTACGAAGATCTTGCACACACTTAACCAAATGAGCAGGATCTCGATGAATACCAACCCAAACACCGTTGACGAAAACCTTTGTTGCATTGGGTGCTCGGAGTGGTTCATACTCCTCCAGAACTTCCATGTTTCGCTGAATCATGAACTCAACGATGGGGTCACTTGGCGTACCAACTGTAACGTAACACATCAAAGCCAAATTCTTGACCAAACCACAAGCTTGACCTTCAGGTGTCTCTGCCGGACAAACCAGACCCCAATGAGTGTTATGCAGTTGTCTCGGCTTAGCAATCTTTCCATCACGTCCAATGGGTGTATTGGTTCGGCGCAAATGAGAAAGTGTTGATGCGAAGGTATATCTGTTCAGTACTTGAGACACACCAGCGGTAGAGCTTGCTGCCTTCTTCTGTTCACCCCAGTTTCCTGTAGCCAAAGAATATTTCAGACCGTTCGTGATCGTTGTAGATTTCACACCTAAGGTCAAATTGAACTCTCTGTTGTTTTCTACGCAACGTTGCAAGTATCTGTAGACATCTGTCGTCAATCTACGGAACAAATTTCTGAAAAGCTTTGCAAGTAAAGGTCCAGCTAAATCCAAACGTTTCTTTCCAAAATGATCTCGATCATCAGTCTCTCGACGCCCAAGAGCGCATTGAAGTAGCTTATGAACCATATAGCCCAAGAAGAAGGCCTTTCGAGTCTCGCTACCTTCTTTTTGAGAAATATGAGGTAGTAGCTCCTTCTGCATGATGTCGCGGGCATATTTAATACGCTTATCGCGAGTCAAAGTTGTACCATTACCACGCTTTCCAATGAAATCGAGGGCGACTTCACGATCTTGGATGACAAAAGCTTCCTCGATACATGGCTTTAACATCTCGAGCATTTGCGTGTCGGTGCGATCGTAGCAGATATGATTCAAGATGTCTTCATCGGATACAACACCAAGTGCACGAAAGACGACAGCTATAGGAATGTCTGCCTTGATGTAAGGTAAAGTTGACTTGACAGTTTTACCAAAGCCTCCTCGGTTGCTGTCACCCTTATCAAACAATTTGATTTGCAAAGAAGAAATGAGGCGTGAACCCTTCTCCAGAGCACTTCGAATTTCAGCCAAGTACGATACTGCACTGTTCGCTGGTTTCTTGAAAACTTGAACGATGTTGGCCGCACTGCGCTCTTGTGCGATGAGCACCTTCTCACTTCCGTTGATGATGAAATAGCCTCCTTGGTCGTAAGGACATTCGTTCCATGCGTAGAGCTCGTCTTCATCGAGATCTTTCAATATACAGAACTCCGACTTCAACATCATGGGCAGCTTTCCAATATAAACTCGCTCTGGGGGTGGGGCACCTTTATCAGGATCAGGGTTGCCATCTTCATATTCCCAAACTAATCGTGTAGGATGTTCTCCGCCTCTCGCTAGTTCGGCTTCTTGTTCATCATCAAGCTCGTTGAGGGGAACGGGACGTTCTACCGCGACTTGAGTGCTCTTTGTCATATCTATGTAAAGAGGACTTGAATATGTGAGATTTCGTAAACGGGCTTCTTGTGGTAACATGACTTGTGTGCTGCCATCACCTTCGGTCATAGCTGGTCGAGAAAGCATAATAGTGCCGAACTTGATTTCGTATCGGCGGAGCGCGATGGGATTGGCATCGGAGGATGGTGGATTATTTTGATCAAGTGTGATCTGCGAATTTTCTTCGACGAGCTCTTGCATAGTCGTTTGGACGAACTCATCGAAGGAATCGAGTTGTTGCGAAACTAGACCTTTTGCCTCGAAGAAGGAAGAAATAACCGTCCAGCAGTCCTCCGCCGTAATACCTGCATCCTCCTCTCCATAATCGTCATACTCGTATCCTTCTTCGTATTCAGCCATCTTGTATTAATGTAATTTACACTATCTGTATGCGAATGGGTTGGATATTGTGAAGTTGATAAAATGCGGAGTTGAATTTGTCGCAAAGGCAAAGTTGAGAGCTGTCGCCTCAAACAAAAGATTGGCGCGTCCCCAGGACCAGAAGGACCCCTCAAGAACAAAGAAACAATGGCATAAAGCTCATACAAAGATTGTTTGGAATAGATCTCGAGAGTGATAAGATGGTAATAGTGTTGTCTGTATTAAGACTCAAATCTCAAGATTCAAGGAGAGATTAATGGAGTTACAGAAATGATTTGACGCTGGACAAACTTCAAAGTTGCCCAGGGCATGTAAGCAAAAGTATAGCAATTGAGCTTAACTTTTCGAGACTAGTGTGGGTACTGGAAAAACTACTCTCCGATCCGAAGAAACCCCTTTGTACTCATATTGTCCTCAAAATATCAAAATTGACCATATTGCCAACAACACAAGAAATTGACCTTCTATTAAGTGAACCAATTCAACTAATGGCAGAGGCTTTGTTACTTGCAGAACCTCAATGTCATGTTGTGCTTGTGCTTGTGCTTGGTATCTTTCTTGTTAATCCTGAATATCTGAGAGAGGTAAGTAATCTCATCATAATTCCTCAAACTCAGGGTTTGTATTTTGATGAAAGGAATAGTTTTGCTTGGTAGACTGAGTTTACAAAGTTGTCAAGAGAAAATATGTTTATATAATTTGTCATATTGAGTCTTGCTGGACCGAATACTGGACCGATTGTTGGACATGTTGGACTAAAGGCATCACGACAACTCTTCATCATATTGCATTACTTCCCTATGTATCAATTATCTTTTTCATGTGAATATTTTTATTTGTCTTTTTTTCATATACATTTATATACATCCAAGATTCTTATAAATATAACTTGTTCCTTATTGCTTTAACTCCTTTGCATGCTTTTCATTCACCAAGACATAGCGATAACGAGCCTTTCCATCTTCCATGTCAACAATGGCTTGGTTTGCCTCTGACAATGGCCTCTCCTGAATAAAAGGGTGGATCTTATTTTTGGCAGCAAACTCCAACATCTCACTGATCTCCTTGGGTGTACCGATTGCGCTGCCTCCAAGTTTGACTCCCTTTCCAATAAAGGCGAACATGTTCAAGGCTGGGATGACATCCTCTGGGGCTCCAATTTGAATAAATTCACCTTTTGTTTTCAATAATTGAAGATATCCAGCAATAGGCATCTTGGGGCTGGAGACGGTGCAAATGATCAAGTCAAGAGATCTAGAGTTCTTCTTGGCCCAATCTTGATCTTCGTCGGTAGCAATAAATCTGGTCGCGCCCATCTTCTCTGCGTCGGCCTTTTTCGCGCCCGATCGGGAGATCGCAACAACCTCTTTGCAGCCGAGACCTTTAGCCCAGAGAAGACCAAAGTGGCCCAAACCTCCAATGCCAACGATCCCGACTCGTTTGCCGGGTCCGGCCCCATTATTGACAAGGGGTGACCATGTTGTGACACCTCCACATAACATAGGAGCAGCTTCGGCTAGAGAAAGTTCATCAGGAATCTTGACAACAAAATGCGATGGAGCACGGCAGTAGTCCGCATAACCACCATATGACTTGGAACCATCTGGATACGTTCCGTTATAAGTTCCAACCGTTTTTGTGCAATGATTCTCCATTCCACTTGCGCACTCCTCGCAATCTGGCTTCAGACAAGCGCTTGATTGTGCACCAACACCGCATCGATCACCGAGCTTGATATTCTTGACGTTCTTTCCCACCTTAACTGCGGTACCGACTAATTCATGTCCTACACAAGCTGGATAATTTGTTGCCCCCTATAGACAAGCCGTCAGTCTTCTTCTCAACCTCCTATAACTAGAATTACATACCCATCCAGATCTCAAAGTGTGAATATCAGACCCGCAAATACCACAGTAGGCGATTTTGATATCGACATCATCCTCTGTCCAAGTCTTGGGTTCATATTCTTGCCATACCATGTTTCCCTTGGCAGACTCCTTATCTAATGCCATCCATCCTTGAAATTTATATGAAGATGCCATTTCTGCTTTCTGTAAGTCGTCTGCTGGATTCAAGGAGTCTTGAAAGTGGTTTGTAAGGGAAATAATTCTATCTGTTGCTACAGAAGCAGGAGATTTCGTGGGGTTCGACATGCTATAAGTATGCACTACGCAATGGTACCTATGATATGGAATGTATGTTTGCATCCACTTTTCCCCAAACTATATTCCAGCCAAATGGTCAACGAAAGTCGACGTAACAAGATTTTTTTGAAATCCGCAAAGGGCACCAATCAATTACTTCTCAAGACGACTTCATAAAGTTGATCAACAAGCGTCCTATGTCGGAACAGGAAAAAACCCCAGTCTAGCAAGATCGATGATGTCGATAACGTTGCTAGCGAGTTATGTAGTTTGGTAATCCCGAGTGTTATTCAACGCTAGCACTCGCTCTATAGACAATTGGGGTAGAGAAGAATCTAGATTTGAGGTAATATAATATAAATCCCATGAAATCCAAGTTTTCTATGCAAGTTGCTGGCTGAGCTTTACGGTTTTTAGGGGACATAAAGGGAATGGAGGGGAAAGGGGAGGTTTGCCGATGCCGAGGTATTTCCTTTGGCTGAAGATAACCGAACGACAGATCCATCAAACCTCTGCAATGTTATCATAGGTAATTGGCCAGATTTTCTGAATAGCCAAAGAGTATAACCTGATATAAAATTTATTAAATTCCAAAAAAATAAAAATTGGTATGTATTTGCGTGTCCACAACTCACCAACTGTGCCGCTTTGAATTATTGTCGTATATTTCATCGTTGAATGGTTTGCATCTCCGTTTCGCTGGTAGCCCTTTGTTCCGGGCTTGTCGCGAGCGCCTCCGCAACGCTCAGCTGGCTGCGTGTACCTTCGCTCTTAGTACTGCCTTCGATTAGTATACGACAACCACCCAGCTTCAGTGGCTTTACTTGGCTCTGGTAGCAAGATCGAAGGTTCGTAGAATGAACCACGTACAGGTGATAGGGATCGTATCCCTTGAGAACTTCTTTGGTCGGTACGGTTATTCAAGAAGATTAGACCTCATCTCGAAGAGCATCCACCTAGGTATTTGTTGCGATAACAAGCAAACGATTAGACTTTTGGAGCACGATACTTCACGACTCATCACCAAGCTTCAATATGTAAATATAAATTCTTGCTGGTCACGATAGGAGCAGATTGGCTCACTATGCTAGTCTCTCTCTCTTGGCACATAGACACAGCGTGACTCCACATTCTTCGCCGGAATACCAACAACTTAAGATCCGCCACGCAGAAACACTCTGCATGGATAATGATCAACCGGATGAGCAGCTCCTTCCTCAATTTGATAAGCTCGTTCTCCACGATACGTCATTATCCCCTTCCGTGGGTGCATTCGATCAAACTCATCATAAGCTGGTTTGAAATCAAATTCTCGGACGATACAAGCCAAAATTACCCGCAATTCGACCATAACTAGTCCTTGTGCGATACAGTTTCTGGGGCCATGCTCAAAGGGACGCCATGCTCCGCGCATAGGGTACAATTCGTGGGAAGGGTCGACGAGCCATCTCTCGGGCAGAAATTCTTCGGGACGAACCCACTAGAAAAGAAGATATTAGAGCTGGTTTACGAATTTGCATCAAAGCTGGAACCGCCAAAAAACTCGCCCGAGAAGCGCATAATGGAATGATGGATGTGTAAGTGAACAGAGAAAGAAAATATAATGGATGTACTCACATATTTCGGCGCGCGATGCATCTCCACGTGGACCATCCAAACCATGGCTTGATCAGTAGGACATACATTGCCCAGGTCATCAACAATACTTTCTCCAGGCTTGCCTTGTCGGCTACTACCTGCTGGAGCGAAAAGTCGCAAGGTCTCTTTAATTACGCAGTGTTCTTGATTTCCCCTCCTCAATAATTCCTCTCCTGTCCTGCTCCTAATAGTTGAAAAATAAGCTCTTCCTTTCCTGCTCCTAATAGTTGTTTTCAATGAGCCTTTCCTCTCCTTATAAATAGGATAGGAGAGGAGGGGAAAGGGTTTTGAAAAGAAAGGGGGTATATAATAATAATTTTAATAATAATTTTAATAATAATTTTAATAATAATTTTAATAATAATTTTAATAATAATTTTTTTCAAACACTCCTTCCTACTCCTAATAAAAATTTAGGCTATTCCTCTTCATTCCTAACCTTAATTTTTATTATTCCTCTCCTCTCCTCTCCTACAAATTTTTTTACTACTCCTTCCTACTCCTAATAGTAAGCACCAGCAAGCCTATCCCAGCCTATATAGCAGGCTAGGCTAGGAGGGGAAATCAAGAACACTGTAATTACGGCTGTAGTGTAGAGAAGAGAATTTGACACCTGAGGATCATCTGCAAGCATCGATGGTACTTTATCCAAATCGGTCCCAAGAACAGAGTCGTGTTCAGCACGAAGCTGAGCCAATACCTTGGGATTTTGCGACAGGAGATGCATGCAATAGCATATGGTACTGCTTGTAGAGTCATGACCGACAAACACAAACAGGCAGGCGTATTTGACGAA
The DNA here is from genome assembly GCA_002162495.1 of Myriosclerotinia curreyana. Taxonomy (NCBI): domain Eukaryota; kingdom Fungi; phylum Ascomycota; class Leotiomycetes; order Helotiales; family Sclerotiniaceae; genus Myriosclerotinia; species Myriosclerotinia curreyana. The sequence goes on from NGKJ01000019.1 coordinate 328,455, forward strand.
TGGCGAAAGCGCGAAAGCGCGAAAGGCGGCATCGAGCTTGTCTGGTTTGGTCGTCGCGTCTTCTGGTAGTTATGCTTGAAGTACGAGGTCGATTACCGATCTGCTTCGATAAGCTCCTGGGCTTTCTTTGTATTCCGCGTATTTTCGGTCAAGCTCTTGCCCAATGTAACGGTTCATCTGTCGGCTGTTGGACCAGTGCCTGTATCGGCGGGCAATATTGAAGAACCCGAAAGGATTTACTTCCGCGCCCGGCTGGTGCCATCGGATTTGACTTAACATACAGTCTGCTAATACGTTATATCCGCGCTGAGCTCCCAGCTCGGCGTTCCTATCTGCGTCAGTTAAATTCTCTTGTGGATAGATGGAAGAGATTACAGTATCGTTATACCTGTCAAATCCATAGTGAAGCGAAGGGTAGTCATATCGAGCCGCCACATGGCTTCCTTTCTAGCAAGATCCTTCAACGTTTCCTTAAAGACCATGATTTCCTTAACAATTCCTGGCACCAGAGATAATATGTGCTCCGAACTAAAACCTTTCACAAAGATGGCACGCCATGGCTTCCATTCATTCTCTCTGAGATCAAATAGATTGGCGCCTCCAGCGATGGGCATAAAAAAACGATCAAGCAGATGAGGTCGTTCCATAGACAGACCTGGATTTGTTTGAGTTACGGTAATGGCAGCAGTGGGTGAAATGACGGTCAGAAATAAACCACTCATTGGCCACAAATCGAGGTAGAATACACCCCCATCGAGAAAGTGCTCCCAGGCGATATCCCCAAACATATATTGGTAGTGAGCGCCCGGTGGCAGTTTGTCGTTCAACGTCTTGAGGTACAACAAGTGTCCAAAAAGAAAGTTGTGGTTTGGAGCTAGAGGCTGTTGTCGTTAGAAAAGTTTTGGGCGTCAAAATTTGAACCAGCGTTGCAAAGCTATGTATGACTTATCAAGCCTTTCTTCTTCAGATTGATTGCTAACATACGGGCATGGTATAGCATTGTGAAAAAAAGGACAAGATAGCCTGCCAGAACTGTTCCAACAGCTATAGCAATCGGCCGCGTTTTGAAGAATTCGGAATATAACTTCATGCTGATACTAATGATGTCGTTTGCTTTTTGGGAGGTAAACAAATTTACTGATGGAAAAATTGTACTTCCGCTTAGTTCTGGTTTATATGCTCCAGTATTGCCAACCAAAGATTGAATGGTAATAGCTTTCTCAGTATCACATTGTATTCACTTGTTATTGGTAGGTAAATGAACGAATAAGCCAAGCAGCGCATATCAGTACCAGCTCTGTGCGGCGGCGGCACATAAGATACATCTGCAGTAAGTCGCCGCTTTATTCATAGCATTACAAATCTTGAGGGGAAAACACGCCATAAGGTAACATGCATCTGTAGTTTACTTCCAAAACCAAGAGTGTCAGAAGATATGGGATATTCAGTCACAAGAGGCTGTCAATGGTCTCATTTCTATAGTATCGTGGTTGATAAAATCTAGTATTTCTTAGATTACAAGTTTCTGACGAAACACTAGAATGTCTGGCTGATGCAATAGAAGAGACAAAGCTATTAGCACTAAGGCTACTCATACTTGAAGCTGATGTGGCATTTAAGATGCCTTCAAAATGAATTATGATTCTTTTCGTTGCCTCACCTTGAAAGGTATCTTATTCAGTGGGTGCTGAGTACAAGCCCATAGAATGTCGAGCCTGATTGAATATGCTTCGATGGAGTTAGCAATTCTATATCAAGTCGTTGAGGATAGTGGCACAAAATGCATCGATTTCTCGACGAGCAAAGAAACGACCAGGACAAGTCCGCTCCCCAACACTGTACGTTATAAGAGTATCTGCCATGAGGCTACCTGAGCCAACAAACTTTGGTTTGCCTGGTTGAAAGTCGGCAGGCTGGGTCCATTCTGTGGTAGCTGCTATCACCTTTTCAGAAATAAGCGGGCCACTCAAAGCATCATTTGGGTAAATTAAAAAACGATCGGCCCAGAATCTATCCACGGCATGTTCTCCATTACATGTATTCCAGACTCTCACATCCCGCTGGGCAGGACCCGAAGGTACCAGGATTAAACTACTCTTGGGGAAGCGCCATTCATTGATCTGAACCTCTTCCCTTTGGCTGCAGAGGACAGTCTGTATCTCTACACGGAGACGTAGAACTTCGGCATATACTGACTGTAATAATGGGAGTGAGAGAAGTAGATCGATATCTTCAGGTGAAGTAAACCTCCAGAAACGGGCTGCTTTGAGTTCTTTACGCACTCTCAGCAAGAGCTCGGTATCCTTGAAGATTTCCACGATGTTCCATATTGCTGCAGTGTGAACATCTATGTTGGCACTGCGGCACAATATTGTTCCGAGTACGGTAGAAGTCTGGCTGTATCACCCACTGGTCTTCAATTTCAAGAGCCTGCAAGAGGGTTGCAAACCCCTCGACCAGCGCTTGTAGAGATTGGCAAGACCATATCCGCTTAACAGCTCAACAAATCAAGCGCGAGGAGAAAATATATTCGATTATGGTGGAACCTCGCCAGCTTGAGTGCGAGGTTGATGCAATGCCAGAGTTATCCATCCAACCAGACTATTTCACCAAAGTACCTTGTAACGCTGAGGAATTTGCAGCAAGATGGAAGGAAAGCACACAGTGATTAGAGCTTTAGAAGACATCCAGAATTATAAACAGAAGATCCCTTCCTTGGAGGAGCACCTGATGAACTTTTGGCAGAAACAACATCGCCAAGGATCCCCATACGCAAATTCGTTCCATAAACAGATACATCTGTGCATTGTTCGAGGTTTTGAAATACTCGACAATGATTTGACGCCGCCAACATCTGCCATCGCTGGTATCACAATTCTGTGGATTATTCTTGGAAGCATGTTCTATAATTTGTCTTCAGATACGAATGGCTTTTTCGGCCGTGGTGCCCTGATCTTTTTCATCATATTGACAAACACTTCTCTCGGGGCTTTCGAGGGATGATTGAGACACTCGACCCAAGCGCTGTTAGATCCCCATACCGGATTTGCTCAAATCGAAATGTACCACCACATTGACACGACTTTTGGGCTGAAAGGTATTCAATAAAGAACATTTGGGCTGGAAGTTACCGCAAGAGTTGCTAGATACAGAATCAAGATGACGTGTGAGAATGTCTGATAGGTGTGGTTGAAGCGATGAAAGATAGGGCATATCTATTAGAAGAGCATCGTTGGGCTGCGAAAGCTGAACCGTGTTGTTTTGCTTGTCATGGTTATTGTCACGATCATTGATAGTGAATGATATATCTATGTATCCGACGTATGTGTCTTGACCTTACACCTTACTCCTTACACGTTGCTCATAGATTGCTATTTATTTGTCCACTGTATTATTATACTTTTCAATATTCATATCTTTAGCGCTCAGGTTAAAAGTACGAACTTCTAGGTGACTCAAGTCATACGAAACTATTTCGGGTTAGCATTTCATTAGGCCCCTTTACTGGAACCGAGAAAGCTACAGTTTACAAGGACGCTAGCCCACATTCACTTTTTTCAAAAGTTGGGAATAGTTGAAGAAACAAATCTTTGAGGCATTTCCATAACATCATAACAATCTAAGCGTTGCTCATCGTCGTCATCTTTGTTTTCAGTCCAAACATCACTGCACGAAGCGCCAAATTTTCAATACTCTCATCTTACGTACTCATAGTTGATCTTCCCCCCTGATTTTATCCGAAGATTCATCGTTATAACCCCTCTTTCGCCCAAGCAATGATACTTTTCCCTCCGTCCACGTTCGCCAGTCCTTCTGGTCCCTATTCAAACTATTAGTTTGTTTTCATTGTGTAAATGATATACCAGCAATATATGGGGCCAGAATGAAACACTTGCAGCCCAAAACATCACACCCCCAAAATTGTCAAACTTCTCGCTTGCCACATGGCTCGCTACCGTTTTCATACCACCAGCTCCACCAATATTCGCATATGCCGTTGGTCCTGCAGCGCTCCACTAAAACACCATCTCACCATTAGCATGGTGATACTCCATCTTCTCAGTGAAACGGCGAGTTGGAAGAAAACATACCGCCGGAGCACCCAAATACCACCTCAAGTTTCCCCCTCCTCGTTCTAGCGCACGAGCCCACTGTTTAACACTCGCCTCATATCCATCACTCCCAATTTCACAACCGGGATTGTTGTAAAATTGCACAAATACAAAATCACAGAGAAGAAGCATGCGTGTTGGGTTCGAAGCGTCGGGGAATGGACATTGAGGCGCTGAGGATAGATAGTATGTTTTATCTGAAGCGGCTGAGAAAAGTCGACGGAATGTTCTGGCGAATATGTCGTAGTATTCGGGATGCTTGTCCTCATTATCTACGAGCATTCTTGTGGTCAGTCTTGTTATCTTGAACAGCGCAGGGAGGGAATGGATGGGTATCTATATACCGATATCAAAACCATCCAAGACCGTCTTCCCAAAAGGTCTCAAGTCCTCCTCAACCTTCACCCCCAGCGGTCCGTACAATGGCCCGAACAATCTCCACAGTATCCCCGCAAACCCTACCGCGTCTTCGTTACTCCCGAAAACAATCTGTCCGGTCGATCCCCCTATGCTCAACAGAACCTTCTTCCCCATCCCCTGACATATATCTATCTCCCTCGCTAAATCCGGACAATACAACAAACCCGGGGCTTGTGATGTCATCAAATCTGTCTGTGCAAAATTGCATGCTGCACCGAAATTGACAGTTGGGTATGGACTTTTTCCAGTAGAATCTGTTTGGGAAGTTACAAAAGCGAGGATGACGATATCGATATTGGGATCTGCGCATTGGGCGGAGAGGGATGAGGATGATGTTAGAGGGGATTGCCCGTAATATATTGCTATGTTGGAGTTAGATTTCGCGTTGAATATGTAATGTGAATTCGATGTTGTCGATATGGCTGCCGGACCTGTTTTTGATAATGATGATGCTGCTGGCACGTTAGAACTTTTAGATATTAGGGGCGTCAAAGATTTAGTAGCTCTGATACTTGGAGCTTTTGTGGTCGCTGCTGATGCTATATATTCGGAAGTCTTAGAGAAATACTCTAAATTGGCTGTAACAGTTACCCAATTTTCAACCGCTGTAGTCTTTTTAATCGTTGTGGTAGACGTCGAAGTCATTTCCGCCTGAACTTTCGGATCTTTCTCTTCACTCGTTTCAGAATCGGGAATTCCTCCTACCACATCATCCATCAAATTCAAAAAGTGTGATTCTAGAACTCTGATTTGACTTAGGGTTTCTCGGATCTGGCTCTTATCTATTGTGATGGTTTTGATTTCCTTTCTTTTGTTAACATCGTTTTGGGTTGGGCATACATACTGTACTAGGAAATCTAGATGAGGTATTGTGACTTGTATTTGGGTTGTATCTAGTGGTAATACTGGAGATAGTAATGGGGACTCTGGGAGATATTGAGGTGTAGGTGAAGCGGATATCACTAGGGTGACGTGGAGAAAAAGGGACAGAAGAAGAGTGACTGTGGGGTATGGGGAGTTGAGGATGTATTTCATCATGAAGATAGAGGGTGAGAGATATATTTCTCCCGATTCAAGCGAATAGATGCTGTTGAGATGTCAAGTGGAAGCTGAGAAGATGATTCGGAATACAAATTTCATGTACCCCTATGAGATAATCAGTAAACAGACCCGCTACCCGCACAGCGACCCATTCCACAGCTAGAAAATCCCCGTGAATATGGTGCTGAGTGGCTTTCCATAACGAGGAATGAGGGATTCGGAGATATTGCACATCGGAATGTGAAGCGGGGTATACAATATCAGACCTAGAACCATCTCACAGATCATTTTTATTCTCTCAAACCTGTACTCATAATGTAAACTGCAACAGTCGAGATAAGAAACTGTCTTGAGCCTATCCTCCTTCCATCTGTACCAATGTTTGTTTCTAATAGTCCGGTTTACAGTCCAATAACGCAGATTATTTAATCCCACTTAAAAAACTGGTTTGTTTCAAATGTTCAATCAATTTAAAATTTGGAATGATAGTATGTTAAGATAATCTCAATATTCGAAAGCTTTTTATTGTTGGATTGCAGTCCAAACTATTGGACACACTGGTCTGTATCGCCGCACAAACTTACCCCAGCCTCAAATATGCAAACTCCCAATCATGCTGCTGATGACCTCAAACTGCTCTTCCCTAAAATCATCCGTTATCAAAACATTCTCGGTCTTCCCAAAATTAACCAATTGCTTCCCCTTCCCCCAAGTTGGCCATTGTAATGTCTTATTCCCACTACCATTACCATTACCCCTATTCGGATCCAAAGTATTGATAAAATTGATATAATAGTTTTGGATCGATTGTTGGGGAAATCCAAGGTTTTGTCCGTAAGCAATAGCGACATCTGACCCGTGATATGTGCCTGTAACTGGATTTCCATAATCGTAGGTTGCGAGATATGAATATGTAGATGTCTGAGGATGAACAGCAAGAACATGTGAAAGGAATAATCGTCGCGTAAGGGTAAAAGTCAAATCCCCTACTAGAGCCGCTAGACGTTTATATTGCGGATATATGTTGTTTGCAGTTCCGGTACGAAATGGGCTACCAAAAGCTGGATCATCTGGGTAGGAGGAAATCAGGGTTGATATTTGTGAGGGTGTAGCATCTGGGTAGATGATATGTTGAAAGTAGTTTGTAAGATCTGTGGTTGTTGAGAGATTGGTCGAGGCGAGAGAGAAAACGGTTCCTTCGTCTTCTTGGTCGCCGACTATGAAGGGTACTGGGGCGAAAAGACCACGCTGGGCGAGGAGCTCGGGGGAAAGGGGAAGAGCTCCCCC
>NGKJ01000019.1:335340-355805 GCA_002162495.1 Myriosclerotinia curreyana
GGGATAGGCGATAGCGATGGATTTGTAGGGGGATGTCGAGGGGATGTTCAAAGTGGCGTTGAGCAAGGTCTGGTAGGGGACGTTTCGTAGACAGTTAAGCGTATCAGTGGAATTTGCACAGCCGGCCGCCGAAACGACTTGATCATATACAGTTTGTGCACGAGGGCTATCAACGGCCTCGGCGGGTGTTATAGATCCTGAATCCATGATTGCGCCGCGGAAAAGTGGTTTACCTTTGTAATGGTATTGACCACCAAAAAGGGCCATTTGGTCGAATACAGAAATAGAACCAGCTGATTCCCCCCAAATCGTGACCCTTTCAGGGTCGCCTCCAAAAGCTGCGATATTATCAGCTACCCATTGGAGACCTAGCCGTTGGTCCAATAATCCTAGGTTAGAAGACCCGTCGTGCAGGATTTCAGAACCAGATAGGAATCCGAAACCTCCGACACGGTAGTTGACAGCGACATAGATGATGGGTTGAGATCTGGATATGGAGGCTTGCAGGAGTTGGGTGGCATCAAAACTTTGGGTTGAACCGGCTTGGAAAGAGCCGCCGTAGATCCAGAAAAGTACGGGGAGTCTGGAATTTTCGGTGGCATTCGAAGGTCGTTGGACGTTGAGTGTTAGACAATCTTCGCCGGTTGGAGTGGAGTTTTGAGGAGCTTGGGGACATGCGGTTGGAATATTGGTTGCTTGAATTGTTCCGAGGTCCGAAGTTATGGAGCGAGGAGGTTTTAGACGAAGAGGTCCGATGGGTGGTTGTGCATATGGAATTCCTTTGAAGGTGTCGATGCCTGTTGAACTAGAACCAATTACTTTGGCATGAGAAAGTTGCACGCTAGGTGCTAGTTGGGCTTCTCCTGGGGCGGGTAAGGCTGAAGCAAGTGAAATTAAGAATGACGTGGTTATGGTCAGGAAATACATCTTAGTTGGCCTTGAAGAACAGATGCAGTAGTAAGTGACTCCAAAAGAAAGTTTTCTGGTAACTCAAAAGAAAGTTTTCAGGTTGATCGCTCGTATTTACAGTTCACGAACATGCGAAAACATACATAATTATATACCCCAGATTCTTCCCGTAAATGCAGGGAATATGTCATGACGTCAAATCAGCTCAGGATTCATTGCTGCCCATCTTAGCCAGCATGGGAATCTTTTCGAAAGTGATCTGTAGAACAAACAGCTTGATTGGGATGATAGTACACTTATACTACTACCCCTCCATCTATTCCTCCACATTTGTCTACTTACCTTACTCGTCCCTATATAAGGGTAAATTAAAATGACATGGATGTTCCAGGCGGTACTATTGAACACGAGTCAAAAAGCCTATGGAATTCCTTGTCCTTTCTTTAACGGAAGAGACTCACGGCAGTTCAATGGGTTCAGCAATTCAGCGGAGACGTTGATGTGAAGAAAGTTGATAGGCTAAATTGCGCATCCTAGGCCGCCGCACTTTCCTTCTCCGGACGTTCATGAATTTCATCACAACTAGTAAATGAATTTCAATACAGCAGTCTCCAATATATGAGGCTTATAGATGAGGAGGTAATAGTTCTCATAACTGTATACCTAGGTACAGTGGTACAGTTGGTCTGAGTAATAATGAATGTACGAAGTACCGAAGTAAATAACAAAGTAAATAGCAAATTTGGATTTCAGTTATAGTGACAGAGATAGAATTGTTTGAGATTAAATGCGTAATCTCCAAGCGAGCCTGGACCGGAAATAGTGCTCCCGGTGAGCTCCTGATGAGCCCCGGTGAGCTTTCACAACAACTGTTTAAAGTAGTAAAAACCGTATCATTTATTGTTTATATATAAAGGTTCCGGTCATTATAGTCGAGATTATAGACCTTTATCTTAAAGATAATACACTGAAAGGCTTTATAAAGTCTATATAAGAACTTAATTGGTTTGTTAAAGATTTATATAATAATCTATATAAACTTATTAAGTATATAAGCTTTAAACTTGTTTACACTTTCGAGTTAATTTTAACCATAAGTAAGTGTAAGCTTTAAGTTTTGATGATTTATTATAGTTTATTTAAGTATTAATTTATAGGGATGTTAAAAATCATAACTACATAATGACCGGAACCTCTGTACTTCGTATATACTTTGTACAAAGACTTAAATCGAATTACTCCCGGTGACCTTTAAGATCCAAGCTGAGCTGCATCAGGATCTATTTCCAGATCTTGACTGCTTGCTTGTAATTCAAGAATGCTGATTGGCTGATTGAGCCTCGGTATTTTTTTAACTTGTTCCCCAGGTTTCGTACATTCCCCCATTCCCACCATGAATAAATACAGTAACCGCGGCGCGTTTTCGACAAATCCCCAGGTTATGTTTAATCTGCAGCTCTCTTATTCTTCTTCTTCTTCTTCGTCGCTCCTCTGATTCTCTCATTTCTTGTCTTATCTCGCATTAAAACTCTAAGCTTGTATTGCCATCAATTTACTTTCCTTAAATACTCATGCCACACCACACTCTTACCCGAGACGAAGTCTCCAAAAACAACACTGAAGAATCACTGTGGTTCATTATAGACAGCAAGGTGTACGATGTCTCTGAATTCGTCGATGCCCATCCAGGCGGAGAATCCGTCTTAAAGCAAGTCGCCGGTACGGATGCCACCGAAGCATTTTACAATCTACATCGACAAGAAGTCCTACAAAAATACTCAAATCTATGTATCGGCACTATCGAAGGCGAGAAACCACAAGTCATTGAACAGAATGTTGGGGACTTAAGTGTTGTACCATATGGAGAGCCTACTTGGTTGACTCCACAATTCAAGAGCCCTTATTATAAGGAAAGTCACAGGAGGTTGCAGAAGGCGATGCGAGTGTTTACAGATAAATATGTTACACCAGTTGCGCAGGAGTGCGAGAAGACGGGGGCACATATTCCGCAACATTTGATTGATAGAATGTCTAAGGCGGGGATATTACATATGAGATTGGGTCCGGGTAAACATTTACATGGTGTCGAACTCCTGGATGGTGCTGTTAATGGGGAGGAATTTGATTATTTCCATGATATGATTGTGGGTCAAGAAATGGTACGCGCGAATGCGAGGGGGTTCCAAGATGGTAATATGGTGAGTGGTGATCCTATATTCTCCTGACGAGTTGGCTGAATGTACGACTGACATTTGATCACAGGCTGGTATGACCATTTCCCTGACGGCAGTTCTCCAATTTGCCAATGATGAAAACTGGAAGAACAAAATTGCTGCAGAAGTGTTTAGCGGAAAGAAGAAGATTTGTCTGGCGATCACCGAAGCCTTTGCTGGATCTGATGTTGCAGGAATCAGAACAACCGCGGAGAAGACTAAGGACGGAAAGCATTATATTGTAAACGGTACCAAGAAATGGATCACAAACGGAGTGTTTTCTGATTACTTTGTTACTGGTGTCAAGACAGGTACTATTGACCTTTTCATCTCTCGTTTTGAGCTACATCCTAATATATTCTTTAGATAAGGGGCTCTCTGTCGTTTTGATCGAAAGAGGCGAGGGTGTAGAGACAACACCGATCAAAACATCATATTCTCCTACCGCCGGAACTGCCTACATAACTTTCGATAATGTGAAGGTTCCAGTCGAAAACCTTTTGGGTGTCGAAAATAAGGGTATTTACGTTATCTTGGCTAACTTCAATCATGAACGCTGGATGATGAGTAGTGCTGTCATTCGCATGATGCGACTAGCAACGGAAGAATGCATTAAATGGAGTAATCAACGATTAGTTTTTGGCAAAAAGTTGACTGATCAACCAGTCATCCGTCAAAAGTAAGTTTTGGTCGTTTAAATCTATACGAAGCACTCGATTGACACTTCCAGGCTCGCAAAAATGATCTCACATTGTGAAGCAAATCAAGCTTGGCTTGAGAACATCACATATCAAATGACCTTAATGCCATACAAACAACAATCCACCCATCTAGCTGGCCCAATCGGTCTTCTTAAGATGTTCGCTACACGCTCAGCTCATGAGTGTGCAGATGAAGCTGTGCAGATATTTGGTGGACGTGCACTTACACAAAGTGGTATGGGAAAGACTATTGAGATGTTCCATAGAACGTAAGTATATATGTTTTGATGAATTCAAGTTCGAACATCATACTGACATCATTCAGGTATAAATTTGATGCTATTCTGGGAGGAGCTGAAGAAGTTTTGGGCGATTTGGGAGTGAGACAGGCGCTCAAAAACATGCCCAAGAGTATGTTGTAGATGAAAGAAGCAGATGAGACGGGGATATTGTGAGAACACACTATGTCCAAAAATCTGGACTACCATTTAAGTATTCTAAATTGATTGAATAATCGAGAGTCTTGCATTGTTGGACTGTAGTCCGAATCATTGGAAACACTGGGATAACAGCACGCCCTTGGGATATTTGAGGATTGATATATTTAAGCTATACAGCTAGCTAGCTAGTAGATATAATATACATACCTAGGTAATATGTTTTGTTTTAACGTATAGTAATGTTCGTTCTCGGTAACTGAATAGGGATACCTGAGCTTCAATATGCCCTTGGATCAGAACCGAACGACTTCAACAGCTCAACACATCGGAAATGCAGTATAACAGTGAAACATTTGTAAAAACATTGAGACGATTATTGGGATCTAGAATGCGATCCGAACTATTAAAAGGTTTATTTATGCCTTCCAACTTTTCAGTCTACAAATACGTAACATGTATATAAAAAAAGCAGTTCACGCCCACCATCAAAGCAATGATGGGGGCAATTTTAGTTATCGCTCTTATCCGAAGGACCCCGCCATCCCCATTCCCACCGATGAAATCACAAGTAAGTACTCAAGTAGATGAGACTGGTTACATTCATATATCTTTCTGATTTTCTTGATCACTATTAGAAGGGCGTGGAGTTTCATTGTTTGAACTTCTTAAATTCTTCACAAATAGCTTCATTAGCTCGTCATCTCAGCTGTTTCTTCCCCAACAACTCTCAACCTCGAGCTCGTAATCATGTCCAGAGTAAAAGATCTCCCGTGGCCTTCTCAAATACCAGATGATGAATATGCCGAAATATCTGCCGGGCTTCCTGCAAAAGATGAACCGTTTATTAACAAGTATCTCGGTGGAAGAGAAGCACTGATAGATCAAGAAAAGCAGCAGCGAAGTGGTTCGTAACAGTCTCACATGCTATAGCTACTCTAGCTGTCTGCATTTACTTACATCTTTTCAATAGACTATGCATTCAAATCCACCCTCTCACCTCTCGCGCAAGAAGCCTGCGATATCGTCTCTCGTATCCGTCTTGAAGAACAAGCCTCTACCTGGACATCCGAATTTGAAAACCATGTTGCGCAAGAAACAGGCAAGAATGTATATCCAGGAATGATGTTCAGTTTGGCAAAGGAGAGAATGGAGAAGACGAAATTATGGAAGATTGTGAAGAAGATGCCTAAAGGTGCGCTTTTGCATGCGCATATGGATGCTATGGTTGATTACGATTTCTTGTTTGAGGAGTTGTTAAAGACAGAGGGGATGTGCATATTTTGTGATAGAGCTTTGGATTCGCCAGAGAGTAGGGAGGCTGGCCCGGTTAAGTTCAGATGGAGGAAGAAGGGGGATGGGGAGGGTGCTGGAATTTGGAAGGGGGGTTATAAACCGTTTTCTTTTGTGCCCCTAAAGGATGCTGCGGAGGCGTTTCCTGATGGTGGGCGAGAGGGATTCTTGCGCTGGCTTAGGAGTCGTTGCACGATTACTGATACCGAGTCTATCGAACATCATCACGGCGTCGATGCAGTATGGAGAAAGTTTTCTTCGGTATTCACGATTTTGAACTCGGTCATATTTTATGAGCCCATATTTAGGGCTTTCATGAAGAGAATGATGCAGTCATTACTTGCTGATGGTGTCAGGTGGGTTGATTTACGATTAGCTTTCACCTTCTTTTACTATAGTGAAGGACAGGAGAAAGCAGACGATACATATAGCAATATGTTTAAGGTATTTGGAGAAGAAATCGAGAAATTCAAGGCATCGGAAGAGGGGAAGGGATTTTGGGGCGCAAGGATGATCTGGACTGGTCTTCGAGTCCTGGATACAAGGAAAATTGTCGAAGATATGGATGCTTGCTTAACCATCAAGATGACTTATCCAGATCTCATCTCTGGATACGACCTTGTCGGCCAAGAAGATGCTGGAAGACCATTAAAAGATCTCCTCCCAGAGCTTTTCTGGTTCAAAAAACAGTGTGCCCAAGAAGGAGTCGAGATACCATTTTTCTTCCACGCAGGAGAATGTCTCGGTGACGGTAGTGATACGGATCAGAATCTTTTTGATGCCGTCCTACTCGGAACTCGTCGAATTGGCCACGGGTTTTCTTTATACAAGCATCCTCTATTAATCGACTTGGTCAAAGAGAAGAAAATCCTTGTAGAGAGTTGTCCAATCTCAAACGAAGTTCTTCGGCTTTGTGCTTCCATCATGTCACATCCTCTCCCGGCACTCCTCGCTAGGGGTGTTTCCTGTTCTCTCTGTAATGACGACCCTTCGATCCTCGGCCAAGATGTTAATGGTATGACGCATGATTTCTGGCAAGCACTGCAGGGCTGGGATAATCTTGGGCTTGCGGGTTTGGGTTCGCTGGCCGAGAATAGTGTAAGATGGGCAGCATTCGAGGATCAAAGCAGTACGAAGTGGTTGGAGGATGTTAAGGATGCTTCGTTAGGAAGTGGTGTGAGAGCTAAGAGGTTACAAGAATGGAGTGTGGAGTGGGAACAATTTTGCTTGTGGATCGTAACGGAGTTTGGGGATGACGAGGATAGCGCGAGGAAGATTAGAGAGGATGGGGATGGCCCTTTGGCTGCTCAGGATTAATTCAATCGAATAAGTCAAAATATGAGATGATACTTCTCCGGAGTTGACGGGAACTGGAACTCGTCGAGGGAAAGGGAAGCATGATCATTCAACACGGCGATTTGGGATGTTCAAAATACCTTGGGTCATGGTCGGAATTCAACATTAAAAGCATATATAAAGTGGTCAAAATTAACTCGGTTTCATGTATTTTTACGTGACAATCTCATCTGATGTCATGAACATGATCTGGAGAGGTTGTATAACGTTCTCCCCCTTGTAAAACAAAAAGTGTCTATAGATATCACCATCCGGACTTTGACCGAGTATATGTATATAATGATCATGCATGCATGTAGTATGTGCTGACTCGCGCGAATCCTGTTGAACTCATCGATAACAATCGAAAGGATAGAAATGTAAGAAATATATACGATATCCTTACACAATAAATGGCTAAATACATGTGCTGCCGTCCATCAATCCACGGCAGAAGTCAAAAGCCATACCCGCAGCTTGTGATTTCTTATCGATAAGGAATACTACTACTACCCCCCCCACCCCCCGAAAACAATACAATCAAACTACAAACGGCATCCAGACAATCTAATCTTCTACCTAAATAAATCAACCTCTTCCCATCTACAATCCCTAGCTAGATATTTGAATCTCTCAAATGGTACGGTAGGGAACTGTCAACAACTACGAAAGTGGTTACTGATTCACTGACTTATCAGTATTTCCGATACATTCGAGCTGTAGTGATCAAGATATATCACGTACGGTCAAGTATGATGCCAATCTTGCCCCCAGACAATATTCGTGCACGAGGTTAATGTCAGGAGCCGCCGTCTTTAAAACAACATTTTCGACACGCAGTTCCCGGAACTTCTTACTTATTTTCTTACTGGTGTTATTTAAGACATTCTTGCTTGGAGGCTTTCTTCTACCTTACAACGATTACTTTTAATAGGAATTACAAAAACGCAAGCAAATATGGCGTCTTATTTCCAAAGTTACTTTCAAGCATCCTCGATGCCCAAACGACTCCTACAATATGCGCTCTCGAGACTAGAGATCCTTGATACCGATGCACTGGATCTGGAGAACCTGGATATTGCGTGGGGAAAGAATAGCACATTTGAATTTAAGGATGTCGGGCTGAGGTTAAAGGTAGTTATTGCCGTCCTTTTGGGGTTCGAGGAGTAGGAGTAGGAGTAGGAGTAAGATGAGGATGTGATACTAACATGCGATGTTTAGAAACTCGAGACTTTACTGCAACTTCCTACTACGATCGCATTGAGCAAGGCAAAAGTGCTGTTGCTAAAACTTACGATACCGGTGGATATATATAGTAGCCCGATATTGGTGGAGGTTGAGGGGGTTGATTGTCAGTTGAGGGTACGGGAGGAGAAGGGTGCATATAGTTCAAGGACGAACCATGACCGGTTAAGAAAGAAGTCGATATCAAGGAACCCGGGCTCAGATCCTACCCTTCCAACAGCAGCAGATCTCGCGGCATCATTTCTACAAACGGAGCCGAGAGAGGAGAAAGCAGAGCTAGAGGCAGCAATACTCGGGGAGACACAAGATACATCAGATTCTGTAATATCTAGTGAGGATGGAGATTTGGAAGCACCTGTTGGGACCGGAGCAGCCCTGTCGCTCCCAGCATTCATGGCTAGATTCCTACAGGGGATCGTGGACCGGCTACAAGTACGAGTTCATGGAATTACCTTTAATGTGGACGTCGATATTCCTACGGAAGGCCCAGCTCCAAATCATGCGACGGATCCGGTCACAGTCCAATTAATGATTGACGATGTCGATATAGAGGGAGTTACACACGATATTGAGTCTGCCCAGACAAGAGGGGGAAAGGACATAACGTCATTATTCAAAGAGGGCAAAAGACTCATTTGTCTGAGTAACATACGGGGAGCGCTGATCTCGGAAGCAAACCTATTTCAAACTCTATCTCGGTCGTCCTCCGTAGTATCGCCAGTAGCTACGCACTCTGATATATCCGAATCCAGGCGTGCTACTGAGAAGCAGCGATCTTCTGATGAAACCCAAGTCATATCTTTAGAAAGTGTGCGCGCGTTTGATGGGGCAGCTTCCCCTAGCCCGCCTTCGTCGCTCGCTTCATCACGGAGAACCTCGGAATTTTCTCTGCCCGAAATTCGACGTCCATCACCACCCTCGAGAACCGCACCGCCTTTGAAAGCTTCGACAGTTGCTAGTGAAAGTGGACAGTTTGATGACGCATCAGAAGATGGGCACTCCAATCATTCTGGCAGTGTGCACGGGGATATCGACAGTGAGATGGGAGATAGTATACTCCAGAATTCGGCCTATATGGATCAGATCACAGAATCCCAATTTCTGGACGATCATGAGAAAAATGATATGAGGCCTTCTTCACGGTCTGCAAACAAGGGGCGAAACACATTCGGGGAAAATTCGCGGACATCAACTCCCAGGGCCTCGACTCATATTTCCCCTTCCTCTAGCCAGGCCCTGGAGATCAATAAATTCCCTAGCCTTAACAGAGCCCACAACATGTTGCAGTCTACCATGCTACCACCGAGAGCCCACACCAGGTTCTCCACGGAACGAGTGTCTCACTCACAACCGTCATTACCACCTATGATACCACTTGATCGGAGTTATCCAGTCCAGCAACCTAGGTCTCCCTTGGATTTTGATGGCATGAGCGAGAGCAACAGCTCAGTAAGCTTAATTGCTAACGAGGAGGTCGGAGAGGATCTTGCTCAATCTCAGTTCTTCAGCCACGAAGATGCTGAGAGCATGTACATGAGTGCCGTCTCATATGCTCCCGCTGCTCCAATCCCTGGTGGCTGGACAGATTCGGGTACCGAT
The DNA here is from genome assembly GCA_002162495.1 of Myriosclerotinia curreyana. Classification (NCBI taxonomy): domain Eukaryota; kingdom Fungi; phylum Ascomycota; class Leotiomycetes; order Helotiales; family Sclerotiniaceae; genus Myriosclerotinia; species Myriosclerotinia curreyana. The sequence continues at coordinate 345,073 of NGKJ01000019.1, forward strand.
AGCGAAGATGCAGGGTCACCACCAACCACGCCAAAAGGCTCTAACTCACGAGAGATGCTGGACAATCTCGAGAATGCTCGTCATGCTATCAATGTAGATGGTGCTTCGGATTTTGACCATTTAGAACAATCTACGATTCTTCCCTCAAAATCACTACATGAGCCGACTAGGAGTATTGGTTCCATTCACCCGGAAACTATGCGTCAATCTCCGCCCTTGCACCAGGTTCCAAGTGAGATTTCGGTGAAGACGACTGCTTCCAATGACTATAGCAGAATGACAAAGCATATTTTCAGCCTCGATCAAGTCGCTATTTACATACCTGCGATGAACGACCCTTCTTCAGATCCAGTAGATGCTGTCGCTGAATCTGCACTATTCAGCAGTACCTTTGATGGACACAACGATTCCTCGCACTCAGCGTCCGTAAATCTTCCCGGGGCATTCTCTACACATTTACCCAGAGAACAGCCTACTCGATCATTGCCCAAACCAGCATCACGGGCTCCCACACAGCTGCCAAAGAAGCCCGAGGAGGGTAAGTCGATTGAGGTTGACGCGGGTGATCTACTGGCTCAATTTGACGTATCTGTGGGTAGACTCATCTATAAGCTTGTTTGTCAAATTCAGGAATCCATAAAGCAAGAGCCGCAAGTCACCACAAACAAATCTAAATCCAGCTCTCCTGAACCATTGATTAAGATCAGCGCTAAGGAGATCTCACTTAAGTTCTTGGAACAGCTTGAGGGTACATTGGGCTCACGCATCGCGCAATCAGAGACAAAGACTTCAGATTCGGATGTTCTTCTCAGGACTACATTGAAGGGGCTTAATGTTTCCAGAAAATCTTTGGATTCTACTATCAAAACGGGAATCACTCTCCAAAAGTTCCTCTTCGGCTATGCTCAAGAAAATATCGTTTCATTCAATGCTGGCCTTCAAATGAGAGCTTCTGTTCGTGACCTCGCTGCTTCTGCTGGCATCGATGTTTCTGTCGATATATACCAAAGTCTTGACAGTACTCGATTTGATGTACAGACATTGCCATTGCATGTGGCGGTAGATTTACAACGGCTTGATGAGACCTTTAGCTGGTTTGGAGGATTGAGCAGTGTGCTGAATCTTGGTAGCTCAATGGCAACAAATGCGACGGTTACTTCTAGTCCTGTGTTAAAGCCGAAGTCGAAAGGTGTACGATTCAATACGCCCATTGAACCTGATGATCAAACAGTGACAGTGCAGAATAAAGCAGATTTGAGAATTGGTGGATTGATTCTCGACTTGGTGGGAACTGAATGCAGTGTTGGAGTTGAAACATCTGCTGTGAAGATAGTCAGCCGCGAGGAAGGAATCGGGATCGCAATCAACAAGATTAGGCTGTCTGGGCCGCACCTCAAACATTCGAACGAAGATCCTGCTATCTCAGTGGATGTTTCTACGACACGTGTTGAGCTCCTAAACTCGCCTAAGGATAACGACATTGAACGATTATTGGCATTGATAGCACCATCCAAGTCAAAGTATGATCAAGATGATGATATCCTTCTGGATACTCTTCTGCGTCAACGTCAACAAGGTTCCGTTTTACGACTTACTGTTGATGATCTACAAGTCAAGCTGGGTAGACTGGATGAGCTTAGCTACCTGCCAGAATTAGGCGAGGAGGTTGCCAGATTATCGACAGTTGCCAAGTACCTACCTGACGATGACCGACCGGGTCTTTTATCTTTAGTACAGGTTAAAAGCTTTGGTGCCAATGTGGACGTTAATAACACTGTGGGCAGCATCCAGGTGAAGGCTACAGATATAGAGGTGGCACAAATCCCGATACCATCGTTAGTAGCTTTTAGTATTGCTACGATCTCCGCTCACCGAAACCGTTCCGAGGAATTGATTGGTGCAGGCACCGATCAAGTTTTTAAAGAGCCAGCTCTAAAAACACCCATGTTAATGGCTCGACTAATTGGTGACGAGATGGAGCCCATTGTAAGGATTAAGCTATGGAATCTAAGGATCGAATATCGGGTACCCACACTAATCGTACTGCTCGGGTTGGCGGATAATGCAACTGGTGATGACTTGTCCGCTAGTCTAACTGCTTCAGTCGCAACCTTGAGGGATCTGGCACAACCACGAAGTCTACAGAACAAGGGAAAAAGTGTCGAAAAGAGCACTATACCTAATAATAGTCCTGCTAAGCCAATGACGATTGATGTTGTTCTAACAGACTGCATAATGGGTCTCAATCCTCTTGGCCTACCTTCGAAAATACTCGTCGTATTTACCGAAGCACATGTCGCTGCTGTTTTGCCAAAAGACCAGAACGCAAGTGCCACAGCCGAGTTGAGCAAGGCCTCTCTCTTAGTCATCGACAATGTTGCACACCTTTCAAGTACTGTGTCATCAAACCGAAAGAGAAATTCGTTCGATGGTGGAAGTAACCAAGTTGCCGATCTCAGTGCAATGGGATATGTATCAGTCAGTTACATATCATCTGCAAAAGCTACCGTTCTCCTTTCTGTCGATGATGATGGCCAGAGTTGTCTTGATGTTGAGTTGCGAGATGATCTCTTCGTCCTGGAATCGTGTGCCGACTCGACACAAACATTGATCAGTGCACTCGGCAAATTGGCCCCGCCAGCACCACCTCCGAGCAAGGAAACAAAGTATCGCACGAAAATCATTCCAGTTAAGGATCTTTTGGCTTCTTTGTCGGGTGATGCTTTTGGAACTGCTGAGGGGAACTACGATTTTGACAATGACTTCGGTGATCTTACGGATGTAGCTGAAGAGGAAGATGGCGAGCTTGGCTTCGACTCCGATTACTACAAAGACGAATCAGATGAAGGGTACAGACAAGCAGTTCTTGAAGATTTGGGGGAGTCTTTGGCATCTCTGAATCTCACCACACGCGATACTCGAGATGGAGTCTTGCTGGATAGCTTTGTGGAAGAGCCTGAAGTTGAAAACGAAGCCTTATCGTTTCACGAGGATCACTTCGGCACGGGATCAATACTCGAGGGCACAGCTCATAGATGGAACTCCGCGAGGAACACCTATGATAAGTCTAACGAGAGCAGGGTAAAAAAGAGCCCACTGAAGGTTTGCGTTCGAGATGTGCACATCATTTGGAATTTGTTTGATGGCTACGATTGGCAAGCTACTCGGGATGCAATCTCCAAGGCTGTACAAGATGTTGAATCGAAAGCTATTGAAAAGCGAGCCCGCAAAGAAAGGCGGCCAACGTTCGAGCAGGATATCGATGACGACGAAGACACTGAGATTGGAGACTTTTTGTTTAATTCGATCTGGGTCGGTATCCCTAATAATCGGGATCCTCGAGAACTTGCTGCTGCAATAAATCAGGAGGTGAATGACAACGCAACTGAAACAGAGTCAATAGCCACTACGAACTATACCATCACCCCGAGCAAACAAGGAAGTATTCGAAAGTCTAAGAAACTTCGACTCAATCGAAGTAAACAACATAAGATCACTTTCGAGCTAAGGGGAGTTTGTGTCGACCTTGTAACGTTCCCTCCTTTTAGTGGCGAGACCCAAAGTTCTATCGACGTTCGTGTTCATGATCTCGAGGTTTTTGATCATGTTCCTACTTCAACCTGGAGAAAATTCGCCACATACATGCAAGATGCAGGAGAGAGAGAAAAGGGGTCGGATATGGTTCATATCGAGATTCTCAACGTCAAGCCTGTTTCATATCTCGCTGCATCTGAGATTGTACTGAAAGTAACCATCCTACCACTTCGTCTGCATGTTGATCAAGACGCGCTCGACTTTATCACTAGATTCTTCGAGTTCAAGGAGGAGTCAGGTATCGCACCCGGAGCACCGAGCGAGGAACCATTCTTGCAAAGAGTCGAAGTCAATTCAGTACAAATCAAATTGGACTTCAAGCCAAAACGCGTGGATTATGCAGGTCTTCGTTCCGGTCACACAACCGAATTCATGAACTTTTTGATCCTAGACGAAGCAGATTTGACCCTTAGACATACCATTATTTATGGTATCTCGGGATTCGAAAAGATGGGTAAATGCCTCAATGACATTTGGACGCCCGATGTCAAACGTCATCAATTACCTGGTATCTTGGCCGGCTTAGCTCCAGTGCGTTCGATTGTCAACGTTGGAGGTGGTTTCAAAGATCTTGTGGTGATACCTATGCACGAGTATAAAAAAGATGGTCGTATAGTGCGCAGCATATCCAAAGGCGCTGCGGCATTTGCCAAAACCACTGGCACTGAACTCGTGAAGCTCGGCGCAAAAGTCGCCATTGGCGTACAAACAGTCCTACAAGGAGCAGAAGATTTTCTCGGTCCTCAGGACACCTCTTTCCCTCACGCCGACTCTAGCGAGGAAGAAGAGGAGCGCAAACAAATTTCGCTCTACGCAAATCAACCCGTTGGTGTATTGCAAGGTCTCAGAGGCGGATATGCGGGCTTACAGAGAGATTTGGTCATGGCTCGAGATGCAATTATTGCAGTGCCTGGAGAAGTCATGGAAGGGGGTAGTGCGAAGGGAGTCTTGAGAGCAGTAAGAAAACATGCTCCGACTGTGATTTTGAGGCCGGCGATTGGTGTTGCGAAGGGGGCGGGGCAGGTGTTAATGGGGGCTACGAATAGTTTGGATCGGCGGAATTTGGAGAGGGCTGATGCTGTAAGTTTTATTTGTCTTTTGATTATGTGCTTCGTTCTGGGAATGATGACTAACTTGTTCGACAGAAATATAAAAAACATTAAGCCTTTCTACATAGCCAACTATCTGCACACACCGCGAGAAGGAACGAATTTCTGAAGGAGCAGGAATATTACGAAGCCTACCAAATGGTTCGAAATTGATATGATGATACAGTGATTTTACATTGCAAGAAAGCAATCAAGCATAGCGGGGTAGTTTATATATGAGCATTGAGAATTTTTCAATTTGAGGCTTTGGGATGGAGTCACTTGATGGTTTTAGCATGGGTGTAGGGTGCTAGGAGTTATACTCGTGAATTTGGTGCTGAGGAATGGATTGGGGGATGGGATGGGATGGGATGGGATGGGATGGGATTGTTTGGACAGCTAAATACATGCAGGACCTAGATTGATTTCTTTAATGATTGAATGAGGAGATGGGGATGGGGTTATGAATGGGGATGGGGGTTGTGAATAGGGATGAATATACAATAAATATACATACATAATTATTCGAAATGAAAATATCTAGTAGGACTTGAATGGATTGATTTGAATTCTTTCTAGTGATATTTGAGTGGTTTTTGTTTTTCTATTATGTATCTTGAATGTTTTATCAATCTTATCATAAAAAGGGTTCTTTAGGAACCCTTTTCCCTTTTACGCTGTAGCTAGGTAGGTAGGTATAGGGTGTTTGAGAGGGGTTGGAGTGGTTGGAGTTGGTACCGGTGGGTTTGGGGTTGATGGGAAAGTTGGATATTGATTTGTTTGATGTTTGATGTAGGGGGGTTCTAGGGGATACAGGGGATATAGGGCTATATGGCTATAGGGGATATAGGGGATATTGGGGCTTTTAGGGCATGAGAAGTTTGTAATAGTAAATGTAGATGTAGATGTAGAGAGTATTAGAGAGAGTATTAGAGATAGTATTAGAAATAGTAAATAGTAATAGAATATTAATAGAGAAGGTATTAAGGTTAATTATCTAATTGCGCGCTTCTTTCTTCTTTTCTTTCTTTTATTTACAATTGCGGTAAAAAATTGACGGGGGATTAGATGAGTAAGGGAAAAGGGAGAGGAGAGGGAGAAAAGGGGTAAAGCGATGATAATATATATAAGCGATGAAATCTAAGGTTAATATGCAGATTCTGATTTTTTGGGGGGGGGTGAAGTAATTTGAATTGGGATTTTCGGGTTATGAATGATAAGATTAGTGATTTATAGTTAATATCAATATCAATGTTAATATTAATATCATCATTTCCAACTCTTTATCTCTTTCTTTCTCTATCTCTATCTGATAATACATTAATCCTATTTATACCTCATCTAGACATCGCCTTTTAAAAATAACTCACTCATTTACTCATTTACTCATTTACTGAGTTCGGGTTCCCGGATTCGATCGTGGAGGATTTAGGGCGTTTATTGCGGCACAGCACAGCACGGCATGGTTTGGCTGATGGCTGGTGGCTGATGGCTGTTAGTTATTTGATGGTTGTTGATTATTGTAACTGTTGGCCGTTGGCTATTGGCTTCTAGCTCCTGGCTCCTGGCTGTTGGCTGTTGGCTGTTGGCTGTTGGCTGCTGGCTGTTGATTGTGCATGACAGGCCCATCTGCAATGGAATGTCGGGAGATTATGCTGGGATTTTATGGTATATAGTATGGTATGGGTAGTTGATACCGATCGAATCGGGTTGTGCGTGCGAGGTGGGCGAAGGGGGGGTTGTATTATGCAGGATGATCGGGTCAAGGGCTCGTACTTGTCGGTCCTGGATAGCGAGCGCATCGGGATTCGGAGGTTGCTTGTCAATAATGCTTAGAATAAAGTTTTTGATGTATATGTGTGGCGTGGAAGTGGCTGGAATTAGTCATGTATGGAGTAAGTAGCGCAGCATGAGTCAGGGTGACTGTATCACGCATGGTATTATGCTCGTGTTCGTGAGATGGTGTTTCGTTTTGTATGGGATGAGAACTGATCTTGACTTCAGGATTAAACATCTTTCGGAAGGGTGGAAGTTCGGGGTTCTCTTGGTTAGACGGTGCTAGTACTAGCTAGTTATTGATAGTGGTAAATCAATATTGTGACTAATGGCTAATCTGGTACAAGTACTAATAATGGTTTGTTCTGTTCTTTTCTACTCTAGCTTTGATGTTTCTTGATAAAATGGGGTTGGAGATTTAGATTTAGTTGTACGCCATGAACTTTTCTTTGAGGAGAGAAGGAGAAGGAGAAGGAGAAGGAGAAGGAGAAGGAGAAGGAGAAGGAGAAGGAGAAGGAGATGTTAAGATATGAAGATATCATTTTAGCTAACCAAAAATTGATGATTATTGGTAATGTAATTTAAAGTCATTGTTGGTACTCTGTATGTATGTATGTAGGTAGGTAGGTAGGTATGATTAGTTACAAATAAAGAATGAATAAATAAAGAGTAAGGGAGATAGTATATAATATATAGTTACTGTTACATAGAGAAGAGAGAGATGAGGATGGAGATGGATATGGATATGAAGAAGGCGAGAATTTATAGGAGTGAAGAAGAGAAGGAGTCGGGTCGTGCATTTAAAATATGTATGTTAACCGAATGGTGTGCTTCTAGTAGATATTCTAGATGATATTAGGACTAGCTCCTAACTGATTCAAGGGGTGTAAGCGAAAGTGGAACTGGAAGTGGAACTAAAAGGGATATTTGATACATTCACGATGGGTGTTTATTCATTAATTAATTACTAATTTCACTTAATAGATGATGGCATTCATATTCATATAATGAACTTGAACTTCTGAATGAAGCCGTATACTTTAGAAAGTCCTTCTTGATTCATATATATATATTATAATACGGTGCTATTATTATATATATATATATATATATATAAGTAGTTATTTCATCAAAGATTCTTTCTCAATCCATTTTACATTCCAAACAACTCAAACCAACAATATCTTAAAGTTAACTTCTTTCATCCATCAAGGAATAAGAACTCGACAACAAACAGTTGCATTGACCGAATACTATTTAAAGGATAATCAGACTATCAAAGTATACCCATACAGGCCATACTCCATTCCGTACCCATACTCATACCCGATACCGCCTCAGACTCGTCCAGATAAGAATAAGAGTAAGGACTTACTACCTTAAGTTCTCCTCTTCAATCCTCGTCCCTCGTCACAAGACAGCCAAACTCAATCTTGTCAAACCAGTCATCTATTGTTATTGTCACTAAGACCTTCGATTACTTTCTTCTTACGAATACAGTACAACGAATAGAACGAATAGAACGAATACAACGAATACTTGAAAATCCCGAAACTCCTTTCATCTCAATCTACAATCTACAATCTGCAAACTATCATCTATTTACAATCAGTTACTCTTCAATTCAGTATTACTCTCACAGATAACGCCATATCCTCAAAGTACTGATAATCATCATGTCTACTCCTTCAAGCACATCATCCTCTAGATCCGCCTCTCCAGAGTTACAATCACAATCAATGCAACTCTTTGTTAAGGTCTTATCAGGCGACAGTATGTCTATTCCCAAATTCATTCATTCTCATACTTCTCAACTAACTCGACATTTAGCTATTCCCATAACCGTCCCTGAAGATACCACCATATCAAACCTCGCACACCTACTCTCCCTTCGCACATCATCTCCGTCATCTACCCTTCGTCTCGTACACGCCGGACGACATTTATCACCCTCTTCAACTCTCACTTCCAATAACATCACTCGAGACTCGACGATCCACGTCGCAGGAACACTAAGAGGTGGTATGCCACCCAAAAAGATCAAGTGTAATTATAAAGACTGCGGGGTGGCGGCACAAAGAATAGTAGGACATTGTGGGTTCTGCGAAGGGGAATTCTGTGGAAAGCACAGGATGTTGGAGGATCATAAGTGTGTCAAATTAGAAGACGTGAGTATCCCTCCTCCTTCCGATGATGTATCACCCGAGTCCGAGTTCGGGGGGTCTGTTCTTCGAGGGGTAGTTGGTGGGTTTAAGGAGGAAGAACAGATTCCATGGTGGCAAATTGGTTTGGGAGATGTACTTTCGGAAATCATGCATGAAGATGGAATTGTGGGCTGACTCATTTCATTACAGTGCAAGAAGGAATGTCATGATCGAAATGCCGCCCAGCTAAATGCCGAACGAACACAAGTTATCAAAGGCATCTAGACATCTTATCGTCTTGAGGATGCGCTTCCCTTGAGGTTATATGGGAGGATAAATATCCCCTTGAGGTTATATCGGAGGATAAATGATATACCTGTTAGAGAGTCATTTCGACATCCAGTCCCTATCAGTATTTCAGGTTCCCCAACCTCTCTGATTACCAAAGTCGTTACCGCATCTCGACTTCAAATCATCCCACCACTCAACATTTCACTTCGTTCATATCTTCGTTCATATAATTGTTCTTAGCGGGCGTAAGGAACTGGCATATTTTCTATCTTCGCTTGCTTCTCAAGTCCATCCATATCTCCTTCCTAGCGATTGTTGGGGAGTTTTGATGGGTTTTGATGTAATGCGAGGGGTGATTTGGTATGGGTGGTAATATAGTTGAGGTTTATCTTTCGTGGGAGAGATAGGGTTGATTTGTTATATAGTTTTTGAGGCAATTACATATTAGTTTCTTTGATCTTTGATCTTTGTTTCGAGAGTTGATGGCATGCATTCTCATGGCTTCTCGTTGTGATTGCGAATCGGTTACAGTATTTGCTGGCATTTACTAGCCGTCCGGTGTATTGCGGTACTAGATTTTTGTATGAGTACTAGTACTCTGTATAAAAACTATTTTATTAACCCGTCGTCTACTCTTCCTCCCTCTTAGTCCTGCCTTCCTGATTCCGATACTCATTTGCAAGTAAATCTCCTATTGCACTTTCTTATTAGTAATCGGGGGTGACGATCCTTTTATCTTCTATTAAGCAATTCGTTACTTTTATAGCAATTCGTTGTGTTTGAATATAAGTTAATCGTGGATGGCTCCACTTTCGCTTTCTTTTGAATTAAAACTCTTGCTTTAGTAAACGAAAGGTTTTTTACGCGCATAAGCTTTTTTATATCGAAATCTAGAAAAATATATTTATTTGATACATTTCATAGCAAAAAACATATAATATAACTATCAAAATTATATACTTAAAAAGCTAATCTTCTTCGCTATCTAAAAAAAAATAAAAAATTATTTGTACTTGCAATACTTAATTCTATAAAATCAGTATTCTTTTAATATTGTAAATTGAAAAAATTCTATTTAACTATATTAACCTTCTCCTCTCTTTTTTTTAAACTATATAATTTCAATTTTATAAATCTTATTCTATTTAGTAGTATTTTTTGAAAGATTAAGATTTAATACTACTTATTATTTCAGTAGAATTCTTTTTTGTTTAGTAATATACATTAATTAATCGATCGAAGTCGTTTTTCGTTATTGTTAAATTATTTCGATTAAGTTTTAATGTAGTTTTCTTATAAATTTAATAAAAATTATATATTAAGATGTAAAAAAGCTTACATACGTAAAAAAAACCTTTTGCTTATTGAAGCAAAAGTTTCAACTCAAAAGAAAGCGAAAGTGGGGCCACTCACGATTATATAATTTTATAATTATAGAATATTTAACTTTCAGAAATATAATTTGAAATTAATTTAGTATTGAAATATATTAAAGAATTAAAGTAAGTTAAATATGTTTTTATATTTTTATTATTTTATAATAAAAGTTTATAGAAATTTAATAAATAAAAACTATTAAAAACTCTTTTTATATTAAAAAAAGAACAATAAACTATTATAAAAATAACGGTTTTAGAAGTTTAAAAGCGGGGAGCAGGGTTAAAATTTTTTATTTTAAATGATTGATAAAAACTAAATTATATTTTAAACAGTTAAAGAAGATTATATCACTAGTAGTATTTCTAAAGTATTAGGAGTTAATTAAACGAAATAATAATGACTTCGAACCATTACGCATTATATACTCTCCCTAAACGCTCCCCCCACACTCCCCCCATAC
>NGKJ01000019.1:367488-399886 GCA_002162495.1 Myriosclerotinia curreyana
TCCTCCTCCTCATCATCATCAAATCCCATAAACCTCCTTCCAAAAATTTCCCCCTCTCCCCTCTCCTCTCCCACACACCATCATCCCTATAAATTATCATAGCATCAACAAGGAGAATGCCTCATCGACTCGTATAACATCATATCATAGTACTGTATATCATCGTGATCCATCGTAGTCTGTAGATATATTTCTTTCATCTCAAAGACTAAGATTTGCCTCCAAAAGTTTCCCCTAAAAGTCCTCAAGGTTCCAAAAGTGTGTAAAACATGACCAAAAAAAACTCTTCTCTCATAAATAACGTCGGTGTAATCATAAGGATTGTCGTATTTTCATATTTCTCCTTTCTTCCCCATCTTTCCCTCGTTCATTATGTGGGCAGACGAACAGAAAGATAGATGAACAGACGAATGAATTATAAAAACCAAGCGACCACAGCTCCTACAGCCGCAAGCCCACCTGCGCTGAGAATATGCGCAGCGCCTGTATATTCTGGTGCCCCGGTTCCAGTGCCGGTTTTGCTGGGTCCGACGGGTGTTGCGGTTGCGCTTCCGCTTGTGCTGGAACCTTCTGTTCCGTTGTGAATTCCTGAGCTGCCGGATCCAGATCCACCGGTTCCGATTGCTGTACCGGAGGAGAGTATAGTGAGGATACCGGATGGAAGAATGACAGGGGTTGTTGGGATGGAGGAAGAAGTGATGACTGGAGAAATCACGGGGGTGGTGGAAATTGTTGGGGGTGTGGTTGAGGATGGGTTTGGAATAGGAGTGCAGTTTGGAAGGGTAAATGTTCCGTTGAAGTTTCCGGAGGAGCCTTCGACAATGCAGCTAGGGTTTTGTTAGTTAAGTGATTTTATGTATGGGAGCAAAGGATTGACATGAGATGGTCGGTGATGGATTGGATGGACGAGAGGAGTTGTAGACATGAGAGATAGAATGAAAGTTGTAAGGCAAAGACGTACTTCTTAGAACAAGCAGCATCACCACTCTTATCACTAGTCTCCCAGCATGGTGAATAGTTCACACCAAAAGGGAAATCGCCTGCAAGATTATCATCACAGTTCCCAGGTTGACCAATGCCATTTGTGCAACGAATGATGATGGGACCGCTGAGGGATGGACTTGCGCAGTAGGCACCATTGGAGATAGGGCATGAGAAGGTTCCGGTCGTCGAGTTACTATAGTGATGTTAGTTAAATTGTGCTCGGTGAATGATGAGTAGATTCAGAGTATTGATCCATGGTTGGAGGGGGAACCGACTAGGTAACTTGAGCACTGGTGATACCTGCGAGAGCAGCTGCTGCAGTAAGAGTAGCGAACGACTTCATTGTTTTTGGTTTTTTGAATGTGTACGTTATGGATTGATTAACTTGTAACCAAAAGTTTCTTCCAGTATGTATCGAAGTTCCAAGAGTTAGGTATTGTAGGATTGAGCGTGAGACAAAAACGATTGTGTAAATGATTGATGTTTTTGTTTACTTGAAAAATTAACGACAGTAAGATGCTACTATGCGCTTTACTTTGTAATATCTCTTTTGGAAGGCGATATGTACATTAATGTAGGATATTTTTCTTTGGGAAAGAGGGGATTTCAATTTTATATGTACATTGTATTGTGTGGGAGGCAAGAAGTAACTGCTGATCAAATTGACTGGCAGGCGCATTCTACTCAAAGTGGAAATATCATGTCTCTCCTCGTACTTTACTTGCACTACAAGCGAAACCAAGAGAGAAGGAGCACCTGCATTTTCCCGTTGTTTCCGTAATCCCCTGCAGAAAAAAGTACCGGAATGGAAGAAAAGCAGAGCGCAAGAAACGTGGCCAAGTAAGCAAGTAAGCAAGCACAGAAAAGAAGATACCATGCAAGTACTCAATTAGCTTTCACCGAAAACGATCGAATCTCACGACTCACAAACTAAGCCTCTGACCCAAAATTCGGTACTTCCAAATATAGGGCTAGTAACCTCTTTTCTTTTGTAACTATTTGTCTCAGATATGAAACTATTTTCAGTGAGATGGCTGATTGATTCTTCGTATACTGAAAAAGAGACACCGAGTTATACCGAAGAATCATCAATAGGTAGGTAGTGTCATGATATGGTATGCTACGTATACCTCGTACTATCATCATTGTTTATATTGGATATTGAATTAGACCATACTGGCCAGATCAGTTAGGTTATACGGGTTGATCCAGCCGATGAATAGATTGAAAAGATATCTTGGCATCCTGATAATTTTGTTGGCAGGGTTGTACTGCATTTGAGATGTACATATATACAGTATCGTACGTACGTATTGAGATATTTGTAAGACGTGATGGATGTTCGCTTGAGCGGAACGAGGTGTGGCTGCAATGCAATATCTTTGGTCAGCCACACCTTCTCTACATAGGTATCATCGCGGGGTAAGTTCTTGGACTCGACTGAGGAATGGCGTGAAATACCTACCCATTTTAACATCATATCATTTCTACTACTCGAGTACAGTTTTCCCCTTCATTCAACTTACTACTTGAGGAGTTCTTATCATTCCCTCAATATATCCCACGTTTCCCATCCTCACAAAGAACAAAGACAACCCCGGGTCCAACAACGAATTAACCTCGGTCACATCGCTCCAAAAAGATCTCCAGCCAGACCTCGTATTCTCCTCGCCAACGCCATGTACGATTCTACAATCACATTTACCTTTGATACCATTTGTCCATGGTGAGTCGTCTCCAGGCTTTTGTTTTCATTCATTCCCTTTTGCTCTTTCATTTTTTGTGATTTTCATCAATACATTGCATCATGCGGGTGATTGTTCAAGAAATAGTTGAAGAATACGAGATGAACAGTATGACTGACTGTGTTCGGTCATAATTAGGACTTATCTTGCCAAGAAGAGGTAAGGGTATTCAACATTTCATCCAGATATTATTGAAAGCATGGGAAAAATGGTTTACTAACTACAGATGTTGCTTAGATTGGATGAAGGTAAGAATTATGCTTTTGCTCCATGTTAGAAGCCGGTCGGACTCAAGATGTGGAAAATGGGAACTTAGAAAGAGTTGGGAGAAATGATATCACACACGTGATGAATCACCAACGTTACCTCTTCTTTTGCCCTAACCCCGCACTCCTCACTTAGGTCCATATAGACATCTCCTATTTACTAACGACCCCCTACAGCACTTCGAATCGTCCGTTCCAAAGATGCGTCTTTGAAAGTAAACTTTACTATCAAGTTCTCGCCATATCAACTGTATCCTGGAGCCAGTAAAGAAGGCGAAGATAAATATGCCTGGTATCGAAAATCCCGCTACGGAGACTCCGAAGAGAAGATGGAGATGTATATGAAGTTGATGACCGCTTATGGTCAATCAGCTGGTATAAACTATAAATTTGGGGGTATTGTTGCCAATACCATCGATGCCCATCGAGTCGTCCAACACTTCCAACAAGAAGATGTAAAAGGTGGCGGACCCGAAACTGCCGATAAGATTGTCATGGCGCTGTATCGGATGTATTTTGAAGAGGAGAAACACCCGAGTAGTGAAGAGACATTGGTTGCGGCTTGTAAGGAAGCGGGAGTGGATGAAGGGGAAGTGAGAAAGATTATTGGAGATCAATATGAGGGGTTGATGGAGGTGAAGAATATGATTAGGGAGGCCGAAGGGAATGGGGTGGATAGTGTACCGGTTGTTGTAGTTGAAGGAAGGAGAAGAGATATCACGTTGACGGGAGCGCAAGAGGTAGGGGAATATGTAAAGACGTTGGAGAGGATTGTGAAGGAGAGTGAGTAGATGCGAGGCACAGATGAACATTTGGAAGTGATTATGCATGCATCTTACTCGAAATTAAAGTAGTTCATCTGGCAGAAAGGACTGTACTGTGTTTCTCTCATTTCAGTTATCATTGTTCTTCTTACAGTCTCTGCTATTTGATATGAAGAGTATCGTTCTCATGCATTTGTACTGTATTATGTTTTTCATCCCGACTTGGATTTTATCATGCCGCCACCCGCACTACAAATAAAGTAGTGGAATAGTCTAGCAGTACCAATTTTCTTCTCTCAGCACACATTGATTATCACGCCAAGCATTCATTACCGGTTTGTTAGTAGCCATCATCAACCGTTCTTTGTGTACATCTGCTTTTCGGGTCAAATCATAGGTAGCTTTACTTTCTTCTGAATTCACTTTTTCGATATCAAAAGTCTCCGACAAGTCTGGGGAGTGTATATGGTCTGGGAAGAGATGTCTTGTTATGATAGGCAGTAAAAACTTTGGGTGTAGCTATTAGCGAGTTTGGGAGGTTCAGATTCGTCTTTTTTGACTTTAAACCAATACAGCATTCGCGTTTCGCTCTGCTATGATTAGAATTCTGCATGATATTATAGATTTGCTATTTTTGAATCTATCTACAAAATCTTGTAAAGTTTTGAGTTGTTGGAGATGTTGCAGATGGGGGTTGAAAAAGGGGCATCAAAATCACCTCCAGATGTGCAACAAGACTTTTGGGTAGCCAATGGAAGACTTATATTCAACGCTAGCTCTTCAAAAACTGTCAGTTTTGTTTTTGATGTATTGTCAGCCATCAACCGTATGGTCGATACCTGTGAGTTTTGGTAGGAGTATACATTAGCTATTTTCAGATCGATCTACAAAATCTTGTAAGATTAGGGATTACTTGAAGGTTGATACTGTGGTTCTAAGAAGAGGTCTCTAAAATACCCTTAGGTGTGCAACAAAACTTCTGGATAACCAGTAGAAAGCTTTGATTCTAGATTGTCATTCTAAAAACCATCAATTTTGTCTTTGGAAAGATATCACTCCTCAACCACGAAATCATTGCCTTTAAGGTTTGGCGGAAGTATATATTGGCTATTTTGGAATCTGACTACAACTTTTTTATATCGATTGGAGTGTCTTGGAAGATGTTACTTAGATTCTAAAAGTCAGCACCTAAAACACTCTTAGATATGCAACAATACTTCTTGTTGACCAGTCAAATGGCTGGAAATGACTAGTGTCAAAGTACATCTTCCAAATTGAAGTTGAATAATCATGACTTTTGTCTTTGAACCGGTACAAATAGTCACGCAGATACTCTATACTGTTGAATCTTGAGCATATCATACATCAGCTATTTTGGAACCTATCTACCGAATTTTGAAGCAGTCCGGCCATATCAAAGAAGCTGGAGAAAGCATTGAAAAACTAGTAGCAAAAAAGCTGTAGATATGCAACAATACTTCTTGTTGACTAGTCAGATCGTTAAAGTGGCTAGTGAGAAAGGGTGTATTCCTTAAATAGCCGTCACAAACCTATCATATTTCACTTTGAAGAAGTACCCATAGCTAACACGATTACTTACACTTCTCAAGCTCAAGACATACCTACATTGGCTATTTTCAAACCTAATTACTAAATTTGAAGGACTTAGACCGGATCTAAAAGGCAGGAGATGGGATCGAAAAAGAGGTCCCAAAAAAGCCTTAGACATGCTACATAAATAAGGAGACACACTAGTGAAGATATACCTAGGTATTTCTCCAAAATCCATCAGTTTTGAGTTCGATACAATATTAGTCCTCAACGGTTGGAGCCTTGTGTTATTTGTTTTCGTATAATTGTATATCCAGTATTTATCTGTATGTTTGGAAAATTCCAAATGGTTCGAGTCAGTGTAAAATAAAATAAATTAGTTTGAAGATAGAGTGTCAGAAGTGCATCAGATATGCAACCAAACTGGGAGTAGAAGCGCTAGTGGAAGTGTGTTTTTCTCACCTGCATCTCAAATCCATCATTTTCAACTTTGAGGAAGTGCCGGTCTTCAGTGACTTCAGATCTCGGGGTGATTTCTTCGTACACTCGTGTATTAGCTAATTTTATCTCTCTCTGCTAATTTTATCTCTCTCTGCAAAGTTTCAAAAGGCTTTGCCAAATGCTGATGGTTGGAAACGGGATTCAAAACCTAGTATCTAAAAGGCATTAGATATGCAACAGGACGAAGAAAAAAGGCTACTAGTGAGGATATATGGTCTCTCAAATCCATCAATCTTGACTTCGAAATAATACCAGCATTCAACGACTCAAGGCTTCTAAATTCTTTTTTGGTAGAACCGTGTATATGCTATTTCTTAATCTAATTGAAGAGTCTCAGAACATTCGAAATCAACCTAGATAGTCATAACTAGGGATTGAAAATTAGGCATCAAAAAACTACCACAGATATGCAACAAATTTTTTGATATTCACTGATACCACTAATAGAAGTATACCTTCAAAATTGATCTCCAAAATCATCAATTTCTGTCTTTGATGAAGTAACCAATGCCAACGATTCGATATTACTCATTGATCTCTTGATATATTTGTTCATCTACTATTTTCAAATCTACGTACAAGATCTCCCCAACTTCTAGCATGTCTGAAAGATTGAAACTGGGGTTGACAAAAAAGGCACATAAAATAGCATTAGACGTGCAACAAAGGTGTTTGATTAGAGCTAGTGAGCCTGAAGTTAGCACATATATAAGTCAGTATGGCTCAAACCATCAATTCTGAGTTTGACAAGGTGCTGGCAGCCAAGCAATGTAGTCTTTTACATTTTTGCTTAGTAGAATTGTATATTGGCTATTTCTGAACCCAATTACAAAGTTTGGTGTAGTTTATAATAAGACAAGGACCTGTGAACTTGTCTGAAAAATTAGTATTAGATATGCAACACAACTATTTGGTTTGGGAACTGGTGAAGCGAAGCGAAGCGAAGCTCCTAATTAGATTTTGAGGTACTTAGAACTTCTATTTTTGGGTTTCGAAGAGAATGGTTTATTGTGTGTTAGGTCTTTACGCTGGATATTTTGTTTTTATTGTAGATGTACTATTTTCAAATCTTTTCATATGGTTTTCATTTGATTTGGCCAACCCTATAGGGTCGAGATAGTGATTTGGAAAAGGGGTGTTAAAACCACCTAATATATGCAACAATACCAATTAATTGTTCACTATTAGATCCTAGGTTCTTGGACCTAAAAATGCTACTTTTTGTCTTTGTTCAAGAATAACATCTTAATTACTGAAGACAAGCTTTGTTTCCTTGGTATAGTCATACATTAGCTATTTTTGAATCATTCTATATAAATTTTGTCTGATTTCGCTATGTCTTTGTATTTATATTGAGCGCGCAAAAAGCAGTATTAAAAACAGCATAGATGTGCAACAAAACTATAGATTTGAAGCTAGTGGATCCAAGATAAAGGATCCAACCATTATTTTCGACTTTGAGACATAACTGCATAAAAGTCATTTGATCTACTCGTCTACTTTTTGGATATTGTTATAGATCTACTATTTCTAAATCTACCTAGAAAGTTTGGGGACATTTGAGTTGTAGATCACCTCATCATTGGAGTTCAAAGAAAGGGTCTCAAAACCTGTACAGATATGCAACAATTCTATTCCTGACGCGCTAGTTAACCTTATATTGAGATCCAAACCCAAAACTTTCATCTTGAAGAGCCCCTAGCACATCGAGTATTCAATATTTCCGGGTAAAAGCTAGATGTACTTGTAAATTGCCTTCTTTTTAATCTACCTCTCAATTCATAGAACGTTTAAGTTTGTCCAGTGGATCGAAATGAGGCTTAAGAAAGGGGGTATCAGAAATGGCATCAGATGAGCAGATGATATATTTAGAATGCCTAGCTTCCTTCTGGAAAAGCTTCAAGTTGAATAATAAAAACCTACAATTTCCATTTCAAATATATACAGCAAGTCAAGCACCCAGCTATTTCATATAGAAATCAGATGCATTTGTAATTTGACTTCTTCTTTATCTGCTTACCAAATTTCGGAGATTTCGAGCTCCTCTGGATGATCAAGAAAGGATTTGGAAAAAGGAGACTTAAAAAAGGTTAGATATGCAACAAAATGAAATGATTTGGTTAGCTTCTTTAGATAGATATCCAAGTTGAAGAACGAAAATGACAATTTCTGATTTAAAACATATACAGCATATGTTCCATGCGTTGTCACTAGATGAAAGTTGGATGTGCTTGTAGTATCCCTTCTTTTCCACCTGCTTGCTTATATTCTGTTGGTTTAAATGTACCTGGATTTTCAATATCGAGTTTTCCAAAGAGGGTAAGTTACTTAGATGTGCAACACAACTATCTGTTAGTCTACTGCTAGCCAGTCAACCACATTTGATTGATCAGCCATCAAGTTGAAGGATGACGAACTATGCACTCAGACATATATAACACATTGCGCAGTAAATATTTCAGGTCGCATCTTGTATGGAAAGATAGCCTGCCTTTTCCTTAACCTGTTCATCAACTTACAGAGTATTCCTGCACATCCGACTATTTAAACTTCATATTAAAAACGAGGATATCGAAACTCTATCAAAAGTGCGATAACACATTCTTATACAACTACCTAGCTTGCTGGCAATGTACTGTAGTAGCAGCCTTCAACCCTAGTATCAGATTTACATCTTCTCACTTCAAACGTTTATAACAAACAAACCATAGAAGATCTCAAGTTGCGTTTAAATATACAGATATATTGTCATCTTTAGAACTTACTTACCAACTATTAGGAAGTTTGTATATATATGCATGATTAAAAATCATTCTGGAAAAGGAGGTATCAAGCTGACCCCAAACATACAACATAAACCATTTGATCTTCCCAAAACACTGACGCACATGCTGATTCTCCAAGTCGAGGAGGCAGAAACCACCATTTTTCACTTCAACGAGGAATATCAAATGTATTAAGTAGTACCTCTGTATATATCCTGAATAGATATGTAGGCTGGCTTCTTTTGAGTCTTTCTTCATGTTTCTAGATGCTGGATTACAAAACCATCTGGGTTTCCTAAATCACTATTGCCAAGCTGGAAGAGTCCCGCATCTGCAATTTGGGGCTGAAAATCACATATTTTGACTTTGAAAACCAATAGTAGTTTAACCATGCGGTACCTATATTTCAATATTAGATACACAGATAATTCATCTAATCCCGAAGGCATTCATACCACCTTTGATATTCAAGAGTATGTCGACGGAGAGAAATCCAGATTCCATAAAGTGATCCCAACATGAGCCCTAGATGTAACACAAAACTCTTTGACTCAAATCAGCCTCACTGCTAGTCTCATTCTTAGCCTCATTTACAACTCCCATCTAAGCAGTCTCAAAAACCACAATTTTTGACTTCAACAACATGCAAACCACGAACCACATAAGATAACAATGCAATTTCTCGAAATTGTTGAACTTGTGCTTCTTCTCATTATATATATCAACTTTTGGTAATCTAAAAGTCTCGCGGAGACGAGTAATATTACTTCCAAAAACATGTGTTTAAAAGGTCTTTAGACGTGCAACAAGACTTTTTATATCCAGCCTTGTTTTCTATCTTCAACCCGGATCTTCATTCAAGCGGTTTTCGAAAAGTATAATGCTTGACTTCAACAATTTGTATACAACCAGCAGCGTAATATTCCTATGATATTTTTGTCGCGTGTTAAACCTGGTCTTCTGCTTAAGCTGCTTCTTTATTCTTGAAAGGTTTAATTTATTCTAGACATTTGAAATTGTGAGTCGCATAATAGGTACCAAAAGATTTCAGACGTGCCACCATATTTCTGGGGTCAGTCTCCACTTCTAGCTCCTACTTGATCAAAACTAACCCACGGTTTTCCATCTCAAGGAGATAGCAATAACCACCAAATTATTCAATACGATGATCTTCTGTTGTAATAGTCGGCTCTCCATGGATCGGCCGTCTAGTTCCCAGTCGGGGAAAGCGTTTGTCCCCTGCAACTAGTTATCCCTTATCAATTCAATATATTTTATAATTTTAATTATTAAAATAATGAAAAATTACTATATTTTGGAAAATTTTAAATTTATTATATATAGTTTGATTAGTAGAATTCAATAATAATTTTTTTTTAAATTATATTATAAATTGATAAATATATATTAATAATAAGATTTAAATTCTGTTAATTTTGTTGATTTTGATGATTTAATAATTAAATATATCTAATCAAAATTAATAGGGAATAACTAGTTGCAGAGGATAAGCACTTTCCCCGACTAGGAACTAGACGGCTGATCCATAGAGAGCCGACTATTAGTGAGAGTGTTGTAGTTCTGCTCATTCAGCATTGTTTAAAGCCTTCTGCACATGTGAAAGTGTGAACCCTTCGCATGAGCTTCAAGCGGCGATCTTACCAGTTACTTCAAGAACCACTTCTACGTCTTCTAACATTCCAAAACTCTGTGTGATCATCAAAATGGAGAGAACAAAAGACTTCAAATAAGAGGGAAAAAAAGCACTCGGAATAGGAAATAAACAAAACCGAGGCCACTGGCGCACGCCAGTGGGGGAAACCCAGGATCCATCTGGGTTTTTTCTATTACATCTCTCACCCCCCGATGGGTTGGTTACCGTCGGGGAAAGCAATGTAGCTATAGTGTACTATAACCACTGCACCAGAGGCGCAGTTGTTGCTAATGAGAGATACTGTTCATGACGAAATTTTGAGTTATATTGTTAAGCGAAAGGGGTCGGTGAGTAACGTATTAGTAAGCAGGTTGGGCTAAAAAGTTTTGAAAATCAACATTTTCGACTTTGAGGGGAAGTATCTAAGGAATGAAGGATTTCTTTTCTTCGTTATAACGAGGGATTGTAGTTTTGCTTCTTTTAAACATACTAGTAGGGTTTCATGCCCTCTCCTTTTTGTTTTGTATTTTAAATTTGAATTTCAAAAACTTTATCCACCTACGACTTTTCAAATAAGTCCAGAAGGCTTGGGCAATTCTTACACAATTTCTAAATGGAGTCTGAAAACCACTTGAGAGATGCAACAAGACTTGCGCTGAGCTATGTTTGAGCCAATAAGGGTTGGCGACAGTCAAATATTCACTTCCAACACCATCACTTTTGGTCTTTGCGAGAGTATATCAAGATCATTCATACTATATCCGTTATGAAAGTACGTAATTTTGGCTTCTTTTCTGCATGCTATTAGATTTCCAGATGTATCTGAAATGGTTAAGTAGTTTTAAACGCTCTGCAAAAAGTATGATCCAGAGTCAGAATTTGTACCAGGGCCCACCAGATCGAACAATTGACAAAAGAAGATATTGAACTTTTCAATGAATATGAAAGTGGTGTAGATACTGCTATGTTAGTTCAACTACAATCATTCCTAGATTCACCTGCGAGGTTTCAACTCATGCTAAAGTTCGATCATCATATGAAGCTTTATGATGTAGAAAATGGCATCGAAGCTTTTATGGAGAATGGTCCGTATCCAGTGTTGACACTGGAATAAATGTTTTGCGGTTTTTTTACGTCGATTTTGATTGGTGGTTGTGGAGGAAGAAGGAGGGAGATAATTATCCATTATCTTGTCGCATTTCGATTTGAGGTGCTTACTATACAGATCTTGCACTTGGAAAAGCAATAACTGCAATTAGAGAAGCTAGATAGCAATGAAATCTGCCGTCGTTACAGTTGAATACTCAATCTTGACTCTGTAAGTTGGTCCTCGCCGCGGTTTAGAAGTGAGAATAGCGGAGGATAATCGGAGGATTAATGGAGGATTGCGGAGGAATGTCGGAGGATTAGGTCTTCAGACGTGCAACATATTGGAGGTGATGGTGTGTGCTGTATAGCATGGGACGGTAGTCAAGACAATGTTCGAGCAAAGTCTACTGTGGCTCAGAGACTGCGAACTGGGCTTTTAGGTTTCCAAGTTCTGGTTCTTGGATCACAGGTTCTACAATGGAGAGTTATACAGTACATTCTAAACGGAAGGAGGACTGAGCGAGGATGTAGTTTTCATTCGTATGAGTGTCAAGAACTTCGTCAAATGTGATATGACTCCAAATATGGATAGGTTGAACGAGAAGCTGCAGAAATTAACCGCTGGTATCTGAAAATGTAAGCATTGACTGGCTCCCTACTCAAGTTCTCTACACCTTCCTCTTTCCAAAAGATTGTCAACCATTTTCAAGAAGACTCCTGGTAGTTCCCTTTCTTATCCTCCCTGTCTGTACTTCACAGAAAGCTCCAAGAATTATTGAAGATTAGTCACCGTATGTACCTTCATCAAAAATTTCGCCAAGTTCCTCCTCAAAAATATCATCAAAACGAACAGTTTGCAACTACAAAAGATATATCAAACCAACCACTGAACTATCTCGTCTACATTCTGGATAGAAATCTAGCCTTGCTTTTTCTTCAATTGCTCAAAGAATCCTAGAAAGTTCCGAATGGGAAAAGAGGTTGTTATAGGGTGTTGAAAAAGAAGCCTTTTAAAAGGCCAGACGTGCAACAAAACTTTTGCTCATGAATATAGGATTGTGTATCCAGCCGCAGCCTTATCGATTTTGAGTGACGTGATTCACTTTTTTTCCTATCAATGACTGATCTCAACTTCGGCTTTTACTTCAGCCTTGAGAGGTTCCAGACCTCTTTCTCGCTTTCTGATTCTCTTACTCTTCTTGGATCTCTGAAAATTATCGCAACAA
The DNA here is from genome assembly GCA_002162495.1 of Myriosclerotinia curreyana. Classification (NCBI taxonomy): domain Eukaryota; kingdom Fungi; phylum Ascomycota; class Leotiomycetes; order Helotiales; family Sclerotiniaceae; genus Myriosclerotinia; species Myriosclerotinia curreyana. Next base: position 380,034 of record NGKJ01000019.1, read on the forward strand.
CAGCTCATACCCTCAACCCTCTGTTCTAACCACTTCGATCTGCAACAATTTTCGTAACTACCATCATCGACTTTAGCCCTTCGATTTCTAACACTAATCTTAATCTCACCTGCAGTTTATAATCCTCTACCTCTTTACAATGGCACCCGCTCGCAGCACTGATCTTTCCGAAAATCCAAATACTCCCGGTTATACGGGGTATCCCGATTCATGGCACGCTGAGACTCAAAGTACCCCAAGAGCTCCTCCTGTCATTCCACGCAAGTTCGAACATCATCCACCAGGAAGAGAGGCCGAAAGTTACAACTCAAATCCTACCTGGACACCAATTGCGCATCCATGGCCATCACACATCACATCTCCTACTAATTCCCGCACACCTCATCCATCTGAGCTACCTCTCCGAACAACTGATCAAGAGTATTCTGGTGCGTGGGATCTGAATGCGAATACACAACCTTTACCCGTTGCGGGTGCACGATTCGAGAACTTTGGTCGCGCTCGGGGAGCTCGTGGACCTAGCGGATTATCAAGTGTGGTTTCTAGCAGCGATCATACATACGGGAGCTACCAGCGCAATCAAGAGACCAGTACCAAGAGTCCGGATTACTATCCTACAACATCCCCTGGTCCTATGCCATCAACCGAACATGCACATGAAAATACCCAACGCAAAAGAAGTTCTAAGGACGCTTTCATAACACCCGATAGACCTATACCAGTGGAATCCCCATCTCCACCTTCCACAGATCAAACACTAACTCAAGCATCGATGGGTCACTATCAACGATCCGGGAAGATGAATACGAGTATGAATGATCGAAAGCCAACACTGCTAGCCACGGACAAATTATGGGAAAACATGTATGGAAGAGACGATGCTGCCAAGAAAAACGACTTGGCACTTATAGGCGAAGGCGGTTCCGATATTGAGATTGAGGGGAGGAAACTTCATTAATAGGCTAAGGGGAATGAGATGCCTAGATAATAAAGGGATGTGAGTGTGTAAGGGAATGATAAAAGGACGAATGCGAGAGGTTCCACGAGGGTAGTTCACGATGGGTCGCATAGCTCCTGCTTCGACCCGAACTGATTGCGAGTTTTGCGTTGCGTTGCGTTGCGTTGAAATAGATAGCTTGGTGGCTGACAGGGGCAAGAGATTCAATAAAACACGGGTTTCTTCGCCCACGAGAGATAGATAAACTGGAGACTTAACGGTGGCTACAAGTCAAGAACGAGAGCAAAAGCACCAATAAAAATGAAGACAGTAAGAAGGGAAAGCTCATTAATGAGAAACCCAGAACTTTGTCAGCCATAAGAACTGTGAACCACCTCCTCCACCCCCCTAGCCCCCATCCCATACAAATATACGTAACAATAAAAAGCCCCAACTACTCTTGTCTACTTCCAAATCTTCCCTCAGCAGCTCCCTAAAGTAACCCTAAGATAGGTATTCAAGCTATCTTGTCAACATGAAAAAACAACATAATGGCCCATGTTCAGGGTTCCCATCCTAACTGTCGAAGAGTTGTGCAATCAAATCTTCATTTAAGTCATGAAGATATGAAGAGACTTGGGAATTGACGAGATGAGACAGAAGTTGTAGTTCGTACTTTGGAGGATGTCACGCTCCTTCAACTATTGTCATCAGGCATTGCCACAACATCATACACTGGGCAAAAAGTGGGTTCCATTAAGAGCAGACGTCCCACATCATTTTGTCACGATGTATATCGAGTTCCATTCTGTAATCTTTGAAACACAAGAAGAAAGGTTACTTTATATCTAACTCTAACATCTCTATCTACTTGAAATGCGTAATGACCTGTTTTTACTACAGCGGCAATTGATCAAATCCATGGTAACGCCGACAAAATCATCGAATCTGCCTCAAAGGACTAAAATTTTGAACGCAGTAAGCACCGTATGCCTTACGGTGGGACAGAGCTCGAACGGCTCTATGAAGAGGCATATATACGCAGTTTTATTCTTCCCATAGTTTAGAAATCATTCGAGTATTGAAATTAATGGTCATATCAGTAGATCCTCTACTCGACTCCAATCCTTTCACCCAAATCCTATATGTTGAAACAGAACCTGGAGAGTGGGAGCATGTATATTACCAATCAGTGAGATTACTATCAGGTATATAAAATGAGAATCAAGGTTCGACATTGTCCTTGAAGGAAAAAAGAGGACCTGTTCAAGTGAACCTTCATGTGCAACGTTTCGATGCCGGAGACGAGTTCAATGCTGAAAGGGATGATCATCTTGAAAGGGTGGCCAATCTTAAAGCAAAATACCGACTACATCAACCAGGTGAATCAAACAACAGCAGATAATTACTTGCAGACCGTTTCTGCGTCGAATTCTATTCGCCAAACAGAAGGGTAAGTCATGATGATTTCTGGGAACCGTTGAGAGTAAGTTGCGAGATAGCTAACGAGATAAAATAGTGCGGAGCGATTGAAAAATTGAGAAATAATATAGTTGAAATTTCTGAGGGACTTCGCTGATGCATAGTGTAGTCACAACATTCGTTTCCATTAGCCTTTCTGCTGCATTATTGTGAGTGCACTTGCTAAGTAAGCTTATGGGCCCAAAGTGGCAGCTGACGACTAGTCAAATAGCTCAATGAATGGCAAATTTGCTCCTGGAGGCTCTATATTTTGGTAAAGTTACCGTTTATTCATATCGAAACTTCAATGAATTCACCTCGAGCAGTGTAACCTCAATATTTCAATTAGCATCGGATATTGACCTTCATCGTACAGTTTGACGCTGGCTAATGGAATGTCAACATCCACAGCCAAATTTAAGTATTCGCTGATTTGAACTTCGACTCTTATATTGATATACCACACATTGTTTTGAAGGTAAAGGACCACCGGATAGACATCTTTCGATAGCTCGGGAACCTCAGTCTCTTGTATAAGTAATGCACCGGATTATGATATAGATTTTGCCCACACCAAGGAGCATAGCTTTCATATAAATTTTGAATTTAGGACGAGAATATATGAATCCTCAAAAGAATTCAAATGATTTTGGGTCTTGCTCATCCAAAACATGAAGGAGTAAGCGCTGAGCCGAACGGAACCCGCCGAAAATCTCACCATACCCTATCAAGTCTAGTCTCACCTAAGAAATGAGTCGATTTAGATCCTTCGTCACACCACCATCAATCACCTCACAACCAAATCTCAATATGTTTCTCATTTCTTTTTTCCCCCTAAAATTCCCATTATGAGTTTTCATTGGGTGCCACAAGCGATCCCAAGCGAAAACATCAGGAGATATTACACAAAAATATCCGCACACGTGCTGACCTTCGCTGACAACTCGTTAACTTTCGTATGATGTTCTTCCTTCATGAGACCACCATGGTTCGTTTTGCTCTTCAGCTATGCGATTTATGACGTTTTTTGAGGCTGTGATGTTAGCTGGAAATTTCTTTCGGGATCTTTTGATGGGATGTGTGGGTATGATACGTAGGTTTTAGTTAGGTAGCAGATATTGATATATTCACTGGAAGACTTGTATATAAATTCATGCTTGCTGTCGTGTTACTGTTTTTGCATATCATATCATCCATCATACAGTACAATCATATAGTACATGCAATATCACGAGCACCAACTCCACTCAATCACAACGTACCACTCAACCCAACTTAACTCAAATCTACTCAATCCAACCAATTCAATCAACACTTCCCTCTCACAATCTCCAACCAACCAACAAAAAACCATGTCTCCCATAATCCGCCAAGTTGCCTCCCGCCGCACCTTCTCCATCCTCACACGAGCCCGTCAACTAGCACGGGGTTTCGAACCTCATCCTTTCGAACGCTATCCTATCTCACAACAAGCTGCTAAAGCTGATTGGGGTAGATTGGTTAAACAAACTGCTGGGAATGCTGTCTTGTAAGTTTTTTTCCTTTGCTCTAGGTCATCTAGGCTTGAATTGGGCTGGATGAGCTTGATGCTAATACAAATCAAATAGTTATTTCCCCGGCTTCGCACTTGTGCTTGGATGGCCTTTGATGGCAGAGAAAGTTGTTGGGGCATTTCAGTCGTAGAGCTCGAGGATGTGATGGAAGATGGAAGATAGGTGATGAACTGTAAATATGGGACGAATAACAGGGTAGGGTGGTTATCTATCAAGCATAGTCGACGGAGTCTTGGTTGAGAATTTGGGAGACTCATAACGATCTGGATAGACGGTAGAGAAACAATAAAATACGAAGCAAACACGATGTTTCGAACTCATTTGATGATAACAAATGCATTGGTGATGAAAGGCAATACACACGTAAATCAAGAAACGGACTTTTGTATTTCGAATGTAGCCACTGAGCTTGGATATGGAAATCTCTCTATTATGCCAGAATATACAAGAAAACTACGCAAATAATACACATATAATACAATGTCGAGGTTTGCAAAAAATATTCTCATCTCCTCTTTCGTTTCGGTGTCTTCTTTAGTTCTCCGGGTGCATTCGCAATCTCCGCCAACATTGCGCCCTCTTCCTCTTGCTTGATGAAGCCAGCCTCGGATGTGATTTGAGCTTTCTCTTCAGGATTCAGTGGTATATCTTTACTATCCTCCTCGGCCTTGACCTTTTTCGTTCGCTCGACCACATTACCATCTGGATCCGTCTTGATCTTTTCCTCTTTAATCTTTCTTCCAATTGTGACTTTACTTCTATCGGCAGCCTTACACAATCCATTCATGCCCAACTCACAGCTTCCACACTTCTTTCCAACCGGCAGACAGATAGTTTGTCCGAATCCAACAAGTAACCAATTGATCTCATGCCATAGTTCTTTCGGTAACCAGGCTTGCAGTGCGAGTCTTGTTTCCTCTGGTCCTTTAGTCGTGTGCCAACCCCACATATTTGTGATGCGATGAACATGTACGTCAACACCAATCCCCTCCGTTCTACCCCACGCACTACTCATACACAAATATGCCATCTTCGGACCAACTCCCGGTAACGACATCAGACCCTCTATTGTATCCGGTATATCGCCATTCCATTGATCCCTAAGAATCTCTGCCGCAGCTTTGATATACTTCGTCTTATTATTATGAAATCCAACCACCCAAATCAACTCATTCAACAGCTTTGGATCCACAGCCAATATATTATCCAGAGTTAACCCAATCGGCGCACCCTCCTTGTAAGCAGGCAATTCGGTATAAAGTCGATTCATAGCAACTGCGTTCGTAGTATCCTTGGTCTGCGAAGACAACATCAAAGCAGTCAAAGTATGATATCTCTTCGTTTTTGGATCAACAGTCTCTTGTCCCAATTTATCACAGCCCATTGTATCCACAGCAGCATTTTGTGCCAGGCCCAATTTTCGCATCTGCATTACTATATCATAGACCTCTCTCCAATCGTTGGGAGGTTTAACCTCCAGCTCTCCGGTATCTTCATTCTTGACTTTTCGCGCGGGTTTGCGCACTCGGCTTGTTTTTGAGGGAGGGGAGAATGCGACAGTATCTTCAATTTCGGTCTTTTTAGTCGTTTCTTCAAGAGCTTGTTTTTTTATTGAAGGTTTTGAAGTAGCAACCCTCTTTCTTTTGAGGGTGGAAGTTGAAGGGACCGCATCTTCAATATCTGGGGTTGGAGATTGATCTTCGTCTTTGACCGAAGTATTCAGAGCAAACCGAGACAGAGAGCGCGTGGAACGTCGTGGCGAAGAGGATGCCGCATTGAATATCTTCGCAGTATCTTTAGATATTCTCGATGTCCGCATAATTGAAATTCGAAAATTGAAGACCGAATTTGGCTTCAATTTGAGGACGGATTTGGGTGGCCATTTTGTTCTAGATTATCTTCCGGTAGGCTAGCACGAGAATGATGCGTGAGCTCGTGGTTCAACTCTCGCTTACATAATTAACCTATCTAATCATCTCACCAATGAAATTTCTCTCATTGGAAATCTGAGAGTAAGAATCACAACACTGGATAGGGTAGCAAGAAAGATAGAATTGAAGGGAAAGGAGTTGGATATGAAAGCCGAAAATATACCTACGACAGGTATGATTGCCTTTCTTCTCTGTCATTATGACGCTTGTCGATTCATGTAACACTATGTATACCATTGGACCATGGGCAAAACATCTGCAGCCATTCCAAAATGAATATCTTCCTACAAGTTTTTCCTGTAACTCTGATCTTCTAAAGTCAATTTGCTAGAAATCGAAAAGGTGTATTACTTCTTTCATCTTGCTTTTCTGAAAGACCCACGTAATGACGATTGCCTCTCATCGTCTACGCATAGTCCAGGGTTTGGAGATGAGGTTAGCTTTGTCCTTGGAGCAAGTGCTCGTTTTCTCCTCGTGGTACTGAGCTCGCAACAGATATTAGGAACTATAAATGAGTCATGTTTCGATGTTTGATGGTCGTCAGTATTGTCGATTGGGCCTGCTTTCGTGCGTAGTTTCTGGAGACCGTGAATATTGAAGCGAGACCCCTTTGCTGTCACCCCCATCTTGACTTCATCACTATCAATGTATACATAATTTGCGTACCTAGGTGTACATTTGTACTCCCCCTTATGGTTAATCTTTCCTCTCTACCTGTACCGTCTACTACTTTCGTTCTCATGGATGCCTTTTCAATAACTCACACTGCCTACTTAGACAGGGGTTTATCAAAAATATATCGGGATTTGTATTCTTGTCGGCATAGTGCACTCAAGTCTGATAACATGCCATTACCGTCGAATTCCTCCATTAAGGTTAGTCTAAAGGCATTCAAATACCTCTTCCAAATGCACAATTGATCAGATACAATGAATGAAAAGCATGGATTTAGAATGTCATCCAAGATTAGTTCTGATACTAATGTCCCTCCCTTCGAAGGTCCGCAAGCAAAATCCTTCATCGCCACCAAAGATCTGTATCATCGGTGCCGGGCTTTCTGGTCTTCGATGCGCCGACATATTACTCCAGCATGGTTTCGACGTCACTATATTAGAAGGCCGTGATCGAATCGGCGGAAGAGTGCACCAAATCAACCTACCATCCGGTCCCTTGGTTGATTTAGGAGCAAATTGGCTCCATGGAAGTGATGATCAACCTCTATTAGATATCGCTAAAAAGACAAACACGGAAGTACATACCTGGGCTGAAAAGGGAATATGGTTTGGAGAAGATGGGAAACCTCTTACTGATGGAGATGCAATGATGAATGAAGTGTGGGAAATCATCCACGGAGCTTTCAAGTATTCGGAAAAGAATTCGGAAAATATTGATCCTGATAAGAGTCTTTATGATTTTATAGAAGAAAAGCTTTTAGAGGCGTATCCTAATGATGCTGAAAAGAGAAGAATCTCGATACAGTTTGCTGATATTTGGGGAACTTTTGTTGGAAGTTCGGTTAAGAAACAAAGTTTGAAATACTTTTGGCTCGAGGAGTGTATTGACGGTGGTGAGCCAACATTTCCTTGCCCTCAAGACGCCGAGAATAATACTCAAAATGATGACTACCTTGACGTCTCCGCAGAGTGTTCGAATGATCATCATTTACGTTTCCGAGGAAGCTAACATCCGCCAGAAAACATTTTCGTCGCCGGAACATACAAAAATATCCTGGCTCATGTCGCCAAACCAGCTCTAGAGAAAGCTAAAATCCATTTCTTAAAAAAAGTGACTCGTGTGGAAACAAATCTAGACAAAGCCACCGCAATCACAGACGATGGGGAAAAACTTGAGTTTGACGAGGTAGTAATGACCACACCACTCGGATGGTTAAAAAACAACAAACTCGCATTCCAACCACCACTCCCAGAACGCTTTGTTTCCGCCGTCGATTCTCTTGGCTTTGGTTGTCTCGAAAAGGTTCGCAATCCATCCCTACCCATATCCATTACAAAATTATCATATCTAACAGCGAGTTTAAATTCAGGTCTACATAACCTTCCCCCGCGCCTTCTGGAGTAACCCCCTCCTCTCCCGCTCCTCCCAAACCTTCGACGGTTTCACCCAATGGCTCTCTCCAACCTACACCCCAGAAACAAATCCGCATCAATGGCATCAAGAAATCGTGCCCCTCTCTTCTTTCACCCCTGCAAACGCACATCCCACACTCCTCCTCTACATCTACGGCGAGCAATCCCATCGCTTCGCCCAAGACCTCTCCACACTCCAAACACAGACGGAAAAAAGTAAATATCTGATTAAGTTTTTTAAACCGTATTATTCACTCCTACCGAATTTTAAAGAGGGGGATGAGGGGTGTGAACCGCTGAGTTGTGTGGGGACGACGTGGGTTAATGATGAATTGGCTGGGAATGGAAGTTATACGAATTTTCAAATTGGGTTGAAGTGTGGTGATGAGGATGTGAGGGTTCTCCGAGAAGGTCTTCCGGATAGGGGGTTGTGGTTTGCGGGGGAGCATACGGCGCCATTTATTGCGTTGGGGACGACGACGGGGGCTTATTGGAGTGGGGAGGCGGTGGGGAAGAGGATTGTGGAGGCGTATGGTGGGTGTGGAAAGGAGGTGTGAGGATGGTGGGGGTTGGTAGATATGGGGTTGTGTGAGGGTGGTTTGTAGGTTGTCAAAAGCGGTGGATGGATTTGTAGATATTGGGTTGTGTGAGTGTGGTTTGTAGGTTTTAGATTGAGGTGGATGGCTTTGATGTGTATTTTGGATGGATTTGCAGAGGATATGCATAGAATTTATATAGGGCAGATTAAATGTATTCAAAATGCTTAGAGATTCTAGTATTTTTCTCGTTCTTGTTAGTACCATTGACAATGCTGGGATTGTCCTCTGAACAGCAAAGTTTATGTAGTGGAAGATCGCATTCGGATCTTGGGTGTTGAGAGTGATTGCATTTTTGAGACTGCAAGAATATTTTGAATACTGCTCTAGGCTCTGGAGAAAGGTAAGGAGATCCACAATAAAGGACTGGTGGAATTAGAGCCATATTTTGTGCCACGGATACTTTTCAACATGGCGTGGCGCAAATATGAGAGTTAGGGATGGTGCTATTGGCCCCTTCTCAAGTGAGAAGGGCTATGCATAACATTTTTCCAAAGTCCCGAGGGGGAATGGGAGTTTGGAAGTTGTGAAGGGGTGCGAAAATCATGGTGGGGAAGAAAGGAGGGTGGTAGAAGTGAGAAGTTGACCTTGGCGTTGTTGAGGGAGGGAAGTGAGAGGGGCAGGACGCCGGTTGCAAGAGGAATGAGCTTGGCAGTGTAAGATTTTGTTAGGTGCTAATCCAGAGGTCAAGGCCGGATGTCATAATATTTGAGGTGATTACCAGGGAGTCGTGATCGAATTGAATTCCATTATCCATCTTGTTTTTGTCCGATCGTCATAGAAACGATAGAAACGATCCAAGGTTTGTATCCGCGACTAATAATCTTGATCAGACGGATAACTCTAAGATCTTCAAGATCTTGACGATCAGGTTGTTAATAACTGTTCACATGACATTGTGTACAGCCATGATCAGCGTGTTATGGCTTCATAACAACTTGTGCAATCCACAGTTATCAACTTGTACTTCTGTTCCTCACTTGAGACAATTTGTTCAAGTAGCAACTTGTGCTGTGGAGATGAATGGCGATATTATGTTTATCCACTGCCGCTGTGCCGGTTCCTCATCCACGGCTGTTTCCTCATCCACGGCTGTTTCCTCATCCACAGCTCCATTATCTGTTCACTCAACGACATGTGTAATCCAGGATACTACTTCGTAATCCCGCTTTCAATCCTCAACTCGAGGCTTGACAAATATGTTCACATATTCACATAACAACATGTGCTACTGGCGTTGATCTGGATCTGAATCATAGCTGACTCGTGATCTCCATGATCCAAATGTCTCGGGTCGAAGTGTAGGTAATAATAAGTAGGTATTCACAGTATTTCACAAACACCAAATTTCGTTTGACCGACTTTCTTTTTCCTCTTCTGTATTTGGTGATATATATATATATATATATATATCTATATGTATTTATATGTATATATATTTAATTGGTGGTACTGAGTAGATTAGTTTACCAACTAAAGAACTTAAAGAACTCCTCGGCGCCAATCATTTAGCGGACGTACCTGATTAAAAATGATCCGGGCCCGGCCCCAACAAGTCACGATGGATGATTCCTTAAGGATCTATACCAATCATTAACATCCATCCATCCATCCATATATATATATATATATATTTTCTAAATTATGGGAAATTACCAACCTCTTCTAAGTCTTCTTACAATCACACACATCAGAATTAACTACCCCTTTCTACTCGTACATTGTGTCGCATACTTTGCCTTTCCCTTTCCCTTTCCGTGAACAACCATAAATAATCACAGAGCGACGATACAATACAAACAACAATACAAACAAATCGCGACGATGGTACCCGGAGTACGACGCTCCACCAAGACGGACTTTCTGAAAAGTTTACAGTAACCTAAAGTTACAAACAACCCTGAAACCAAGAATTATTCTTCAAGGAGAAACAAAACAACGCAGCCCAACGCAGCCACTTGCCTCCAGCCTCCCATACCAAGGCTGTACGAAGAAAAAGCCCCAATTATGGCAGATTTATCAGATCTAATAGGCCACATTCCAGAGCCAGAGAGTAATGAAGAACAACACCGTAGCACACTCAAATGTTGTTGCGGCCGCAAAGATTGCGCATTTCTCCTTCATAATGGGGAGATTTTGAATAAACTTGAAGGGGATGTGACGTTGGCAGCTCAAATGGGCCAGGTACGATCTCTCTTATGTCTCTCATTTTTGTGTTTATGTTACTATTGATCCTCCACATTCCTAACTATCTCTTCTTTTTCCTTCACACTGTCAAACCCAGAGGAGATTAAGGTAGCAGAGATTTTTACTTGGGGGAGGGTGGATACTGAGATATTGGTGTTGTCGATATTTACTATTGATTTAAATTAATTTAATCTTCTTTTTGTTTACAGCCCCGCGTTATCCCGCGCGCCTATATAATTAAATGGATGTGAAGGAGTGGGGGAGATATAAATGTTAGGAAGATGAATCAATCATTGACTTTCGCTTTGCAGGCTTTATTAGAGAGGCACGAACACTACATGGTCGATGCGGAACGAGAACGAGCGAAGATGACCGCGAAGATCGAGCAGTTGGAGGCTGATAAGAGGGAGTTGGAGGTTAAAAATGAAAAGACGATTGAGGAAAATAAAGGGCTGCTCGATCAACTAGACGGACTCAATGGTAGTTATGAGGAATCAGAAATACAAATCAAATTACTCGAGACGACCTTACAGAGTACGCACACCGAAATGAAACGCCTAGAGACTTTGGCCTCGAGAACGAATCAACTGGAGAAAGAATTAACAATCTTGGAGGAAGAACAAGAAGCTTTACGAAAGACGATTGCACATACAGAAGTACAAGAGCGCACTGCAGTACTGAGGTGGAAGAGGGCGGAACGAGAACTGTGTGATCTGCAGGATCAACTTGAGGGAATTGAAAGAGAGGCACGAGGGGAGAGAGAACGCCATGTAGAAATTTTGGGTCGCATTGAGCGTCAACGCACAGTCGAAAGAGAATTAGACATAGCCGCCTGTCGCTTGAAGGGTGCCGCTGCTATCACAGCTGGGAAAAGCAAGCATGGTACCAGTGTTGTATCACATTTTGTGAAGGATATCCTAAAAGATAATACGAACCTACAACTTGGAATTGTGGAATTGAGGGAGATGTTGATGAACTCGAACGATGAAGTGCAGTTATTGCGGGAACAGTTATCGATGCACCAACCAATGTACGAGAACGATGCCAACAACGAAACTCAGCAGCGGACTTTAGGGGCGGAACTTGCGCCAAGCGAGCAAGAATCCGAATCACGACCACAAGAACCACAAGTTGTAGCTCAAACACTTCACATACATCATCATTACCATACACCGAAGAGAGAAGAAGCACGGAAGCCGAAAAAGAAGCGAACTTCTTTGAATTCAAGTATCTTCCCTCCACTCCATAGAAGTCCACAATCTTCACGGATTTCTAGGGGCGCAGAGAATGCCATACTATCCCACACAGCAGTCACAGTCCCAAGTCCTATCAACAAGAACAATCGATGGTCAGTTCAATCAAACCAACTGTCAGAATTCGCTCCTTCATCAGTGCCATCATCCCCGCAATCCATGTATCGTAACAGTGCTCTATTCGATCGAAACTTCGATATCGACTCTTCACGTCCGACATCACCTACCTCAAGTATTGACCCATTGTCCCCTCAAATCCATCCTTCATATCACAGAAAACGCCCATCCGAAGTGTCAACTCGAAGCTTTGCTGCCATTACTAATTTTCAGCCACATCATATAATTCATGAAGAGGAGGATGATACTGCTCGTGTTGTTTCAGATTCACAGATTAACGACGTTCCTTCCCTTACAGATGATTCTACAAACCCTACCAATTCGGATGTTTCTGACAATACGGTTGAGGAATGGATGTCCCATTTTGGTTCTAGATTACACCGTTCTTCGTCCCATGAATCAATAGTCTCAATTTCAGGCATCGACATTCATATGTCGAAAGCACGACCTTCACAAATACATATGAACCCAGCAGGGGCAGTAATAGGACCACGATCCAGAGTTTCAGTCCCAACTACGACGTATTCCACGGAAACCATTACAAGCGCATCTATTATTACAGCACGACCTACACTATCTCGCACTGGACATAGTAGTACAAGTTATCTTCGCTCAAACATCGGGTACGCAGACTCAACAAGATCCCTCAGCAACGACGGAAGTTCCATTCGATCCAGCTCATCCAATGAAAGCAACAACAATGGTAATGGCCTAGGAAAGAAAGTCGGTGGCTGGGTCTTTGGTCGTTGGGGAATGTCGCCTGTTAAATCAACCAATGATCTTAGAAGTACCTCGGAAGGTCAAACACCCACTCCTCCGCCAACAGTTCGAGCTTTTAGTACACCATCCATCTCAATAAATTCAGACCCATTAAGGGCTATTATGGGGAGAGCTGCTGGTGTTAATCAGAAAGGTCCGATTCCTGGGTTTCGACAAAGGGAAAAGGCACCTAGTAAGGTCATTCCGGATACCATTGATCGTGATGCGCTGGCTGAGGTGCTCGAGGAATGAGTTAACCAGTCTGGGCGATAAGATATTGGGAATCTGGCTTCAACATAATATAATCCGATATCGAAATATAGATATCGATGATTTTAACACGATATGAAGTTTTCTTTTGTCGACATTTCCTTCACAACCTGGGTAGATTTTTGGGGGTTGGATACTGGTAGTACGCTATGGATGGATTGTATACCTATCTATACGCAATTTGCAGGGCGTTTATGGGATTTAATAGATGGATGGATCTATTAAAGGGTCGGGATGGATGTTTATGAAATACCCAGTTTGCGCTTTGTATATACTCTACATTCTCTCAAATGTGTGTATCTATTTATCTACAATATGGGATGTGCAATAGGATAGGATAGGATAGGAAAGGATAGGATAGGATAGGATAGGATGAGATAATCAGATGAAAAGAGAAGAGAAGAGAAGAGGATAGATAAATTCCTTTCTTAGAAAGGTTTCATTTAGATTAATTAGTTTATGATATCTATTTAAACTTAATACTCAATGCCGGTTTTAATGATTCGGTTGATTGAGGAGAAGGGAATAGAAATGTAGGAGGCGTAAGGCGTAAGGTGATATTACTTTTTCCGCTTTATAGATGTTTACAGCGAGGTGCTGGGTATATAATACAGGCGGATTTTTATATGTATATGTATATGTATATATTTATATATATATATATTTGAGAGGGGGGAAAGGGGGGGAGGGGGGAAGTTAAACTAATAAATTTTTACTTTTCACTAACCTACTCCGTAGTCGGATTTTTTAAATCTATTCGGTTAAATACGTTTTATATTTATTAATTAAAAATAGTACCTATTCTATAAGGATTATATTATTACAACTTAAGGCCTATTTGGCAGCCGCAAGAAATCAACCCCGCCCGCAGTCAAACCCAGATGCCTACCGGCTGATCCGCCTCATCTTCTTGCTTTACGATGATGCTTTCTTGACTCGAGAATCTTGAGATAAGTAGCGTAATGTAGCTGGCCCTCGAGATTGAATCACCTGAATTTTAAACCTGCAGGTTTGAAATTCACAAACGGAAACGCCAAGGCAGAATTCATTTGTATGCAATATTACTTGCATAGCCTTGAAATGGGCGAAATAATAGGCGGAATTCGACTATTGGAATCGATACACTTACCTTAATCTTATGTTTTCTTGAACAATAGTATAATATTATCGATTGATTGGATATAATACGTGAAAGCCACCCTACGCGGTAGATTTAAAAGACATAATTTAGCATTTCCTAACTTGGAAAATAACAAATATATATATATTTCAATTCATATATAGTCAATCCCACCTGATCTTCTTTCGCGTTTGTAGAGATAGCCTAAAACCATGCGAACTCACGAGTCACATCACATTCACATCATCTCATATCGAGAAGGTAATATCAACGGAAAGGAACCAGCAGAGATTGGTTGACTAAAAGACATCCATCCATGATCCAACTTCTCAATTTGGTGAATCGATTTCCCTTTCGCAAATATGTATGGCTCATTATATCTCCATAAGCTTTTAACGATGAGATCAGGATAAAATTCGTCACTTATCGATGTTGTCTTCAGTTCGTCCGTTATAATAAAGTTTGCGTACGAAAACTTGGTCACGTCTTACGCCTAAATCTGAGACAATACTACAGCGCCCGATAGTGGCTTATGCTTCCTCTCCTCATCAATATATTAACGGCGTGCACCCGTACCGAAAGATGAGGGTTAAAAAATGAAGCTATTCATCAAAGCGATAAGTAACCTTTGATGAAATCGAAAGGAATCAGAATCAGAATCAGAATCTTAGACTTCAATAATGGATAACCTGTGAAGGTTAGGGGAAAAGAGCTTATTTCTACTCCGGCCCTCGTTCCAGTCAGCTTGCATCCCCCGCTTCTCATGATTTGATTCTCCTTGCATACTAAATTGACAACATTTGTATGCACTTACATAAAAATGAGCCAAAAGTATATACTTCTGGTAGATGATGATTTACGGTACGAACTGAAAGAGAAACGTACGTACATAAATACCTCAAACGCTGGCCAGTACAGTATTTTTCGTACAACGGTAACTCGTAACCATTGATTAAATGTAACAAATTAGAGGGTAGTAAGGAGTTAATCCGCACGTGATTAGTGCAACTATTTAGACCTTCCTTTCCTGATTAGACCCTTGAAGTGTTGTGAGATTATTTTTCCCTGGCGAGACTAATGTGACTCTGTGAGTGAGTTTGTTCATCTGACCAGGTATTATTCAAAGATAAGGAGAACTTCCGATCGGTCAGTAGGTTGGATCCGAGAAAAAAGTTAACGGTTGGGTTGGCCTAAGCCAACTAATCTCGCCGCGAGATTATTCTTCGGGGTTTGTCCAGCAAAAAGTCTAAAGTTATCGATCGATCTCCAAGCCGCTTCGAGCCGTTTTCTAGAAGTTCTATAGAAGTTCTAATGCTTCTTCATGGAAGGTTTATACGTTGCTTCACACGAAATATCTTGGCAAACAAGAAGTTGTAGAAATGGAGGGTAAAACGATCTTGTCATTCGTCTAATTCTTATTAACCATATCTTGGCGAGGTTGAGGCGATGAAGCTTGCTTTCGTAGAGAGACGAAGAAAAGGTCCCTTGTATCCTGTCAGTGTCGTATGAGGCTTGAACAATGTCGCCACGGAAACAATAATGCCTTCGGTGCATAAGTTCCAGAAGTTTGCCTTATTTGGTGGGTTGCAACATTATTACCTGTTGGTGTAATGTCGAGTTCCGGACGATGTGTCCTGTCCTATCGAGAAGCTCTTGTGTTTTTCTTATCTGCCTATTAATATAACGGGAAAATCAATGCATCCAGCATGTATTTTTTCTAAGAGCGTGGCTTCTTCTCGTTTGACGAATGGTTTCTCGTACTGTATGGTCAGACGGAAAGATTTTGGATTGGTAAGCTGTAGTCCTATATACTCGTAATGTAACTCGTAATTTATCGGGTTATTCTTGAGATGAGAAGGTTGTTTCGCTAGAATCGCTACTTCCCTGCTTTGATTTGAAGAATCTGTATGTTTCAACTCTCGAGGCCTAGATTTTTTGGTAAAGATTAATGTGAGTGAGAGTGAGGTAGTATCAGCATCCCATGAGCCTGCTATTTTCCTGCTAAGGACCCCGGAGCTAGAAAAGAACACTAAACTTAATAATGCTAGCGCTCTTCAGGCTTCGGCTATTTTGATTGTTTTTGTATGACTTCCCCTTCCCAAATCCCCCCAGTGAGCTTATCAGCCATCTCCAATGTCGCTTGATTGGTCGAGTGAAATTACTGTATATCGAAGTTAATAAGGATAATGTGCGAGTTTCTTCCATACTATATTGAACAATATAAGAAGTACTATCAGATCAATCGGCGGCCTCCCCGAAAATACATACACACACCTAGACCTAGACCTAGACCTAGACCTAGACCTAGACGAACCAGACATTATTATTCTTATAGAAAGTGAGAGTTATCATCTCTTCCTTCTTTTGAGCAAAGTTGACTGCTGTGATCATCTCGTTGTTCCTGAGCGCTATCACATATTATTATATCGTGTGTTTTTTTATCATAAAAACTTGGGCTTAACGGATGCCTAAATAGCCCGCCTACTCAATCGAAGGTGGCAGGTGGCAGGTAGTATTCAAGGCATCAGCAATAAATCTGTCTTACCCTACCATTTGTGCTGTATAGTGCTGCATGGTGTTATCGCTTGAACACGAATAAAATTCCGCACCAGAACATCACATAGCCAGAACCCTCCAATAATCCATGCTTTCTGATAACGAAGGAGTTTCCAAATTTTCATATGTTTCCTGACATGATTAACCGCTAGTTCGTATTGGGGGTTGAGAGTGCACAGCGTCCCTGGTCCTCAAGCCCTTGTAATTTGATCCTGGCCAATGTGCGTGTTTCGTTATCATCTAATGGGCCGAGGAGCTGGAAACTTGCAGCTGCAGAGGGCTCTCAATGGCGTTTTGCGAAAGCAGGGTAGGTCGAGCCGTGTTAATTCACTAGTCGTGCTTCGTGCGTCTTGGGTGCCATTCACTTCCAGGGGTTGTATAAAGTCGCTCGACATTCCCTCCCTCTGACCACTGTCCTCCTCTGCCTCTGCCTCTGCCTATTCCTTCTCGGTCAACATCAACCCATTTCTCCAACTACAAAAATGGAGAAGGAACACTACAACGTCGACGAGTCGCCTGACTACCACGGAAATCATGCCCACGCCCAGTATATTGATCCAGTTACCGGCCACGCAACAAAGCAGAGTCGCATGCAAGAAGCTGGTGAGCTATATGGAAACATCGAAACTGCCGAGGAATATGGTTATGTTTCTCGAGGGTAAGGCCTGCATTTGCACCAAATGACTTACGGCAAACAAAAGCTAACTGTGATTTACTTGAAGATTGAAATCGAGACATATTCAATTTATTGCGCTCGGTGGTACTATTGGTACGGGTCTATTTTTGGGTATTGGAAGTGCTCTTACACAAGCTGGTCCTCTCTCAATTCTCTTGGGCTACAGCTTTACTGGTATTGCTATCTTTGCCATGATGCAGTGCTTGGGTGAGATGGCTACATGGTTGCCTTTGCCAGGAGCTATCCCACAATTTTGTGCTCGTTATGTCGATGATGCGCTCGGATTTGCCGTCGGATGGAACGTAAGTTGATTCCCTCTCTTTGATTTCGTCATAAGGAATCCGCTACGAGCTCTTTGCGATGCGCACAGTGTATTTTAACTTACTCAGAGTGTGATATTTGGAGCTTGTACTGATATTGGCGGATGAATAGAACTGGTATTCCTCTGCAATCACCTTATGTGCCGAAATTTCCGCCGCTTCCATCGTTATTCAATACTGGCCCGGAGCAAGAGATATTAACGTCGCCGCCTGGATATCCATGATTATCGTGCTCGTCCTCTGTCTTAATATCTTCGCGGTTCAAATATACGGAGAGGCCGAATTTTTATTTGCCAGTATCAAAATTATTACAATCATAGGACTTTTGCTGATGGCGTTCATTGTGGATCTCGGAGGAAACCCTAAACACGATCGTTTGGGGTTCCGTTACTGGAAGCACGGACTAGCAATGAAGGAATATGACTCTACAGGAGATACAGGTCGATTCCTTGGTCTCTTTTCGGTTCTTGTCAACGCAGCTTTCTCATATGGTGGTGTTGAATTGGTTGCTGTCGCCGCTGGTGAAGCCGAGAACCCACGCAAGAACATTCCAAAGGCGGTCCGCAGGGTCTTCTGGCGCATCTTGTTCTTTTATGCCCTCGGATCATTGGCTATTGGTGTCCTCGTTTCTTCCAAAGATGAACATTTACTCAAGGCTCAAGACGAAGGTGCTGCCGGTGCTGCTCGTTCTCCATGGGTTATTGGTATCCAAAATGCCGGTATTCCAATCTTGCCATCCCTTATCAATGCAGTCATTTTGACATCTGCATCTTCTTCCGCCAATGCCTTCTTATATACCGGATCACGTTATTTGTTCGCCCTCGCTCAAAACAAACAAGCCCCAAGATTCTTTCTTCGATGCAACAAAGCTGGTGTCCCATACTTGGCTGTTCTCGCCACAGTATCGATCTCCGGTCTCACATATTTGTCGGTTAGCAACGGCGGTGCATCAACCGCTTTCGGATGGTTCCAAAATTTGACCACCATTGCATCCCTTTTCACATGGTGCTCCATTTGCATTGCCTACATTCAATTCCACAAGGCTTTAGCTGCCCAAGGTGTTGATAGGAATACCCTTGTTTTCAAGAGTAGATTCCAACCATATACCGCGTACATGGCATTGGGATTTTTCGCCATGATCATTCTCTTCAATGGATTTGACGTCTTTGTTGGCAAGAACCACTCTCACTGGAGTGTCACCAGTAAGTATTTGTTCCGGATCTTCTGAAACTCAGCCTAACATCCATAGATTTCCTCACCGCATATCTCGGTATTCCAATCTTCTTCTTGCTTTATGGATTCTGGAAGATCTTCAAGCGCACGAAAATGATCTCACCAGTTGATGCCGATATCTTCACTGGTAAGGCCGCACTTGATGCTGAGGACGGTCAATGGCCAGAGTTAAAACCAAGAAACATCTTTGAGAGAATTTGGTTCTGGATTGCATAGTTGGAGGCGTATAAATGAGTTGCTTTACACTCCGTGTATTTTTGTTTAATGGTTCGAATACCCATTGACATCGGATCGCATCCGTTGCGTTTTAGCTGCATACTTTATAAAGATATCCCGGTGATTGAGGAAAACTTGATGATTTTTTTATCTTTGATGCGTGATGATGATTTGAGAATGACCCTTCCTTGATTGATGGAAAAAGATGCTGGGAACTTTTCATGCCCTGAGATTTTGTTGGGAAGGCTCATATTTCCTTTCGGTCGTCTCGCTATCTTAACTCCCGTGCTATGTTTTTGGAGTGAACTCCATCAAGTCGTCGAGGAAATGCTGGAAGGTTTGAGTTTTCTTCCGAAGGTATGAGGGATATGTGAGTGTGAGTGAGTGAGTGAGTGAGTGATCTTCAACCACACGATTTTTTTTGGCCGAAATTTGTAGAAGAATGATGAGTGAGTAAGTAAGTAAACATCGAAACCTAGATCCATAAAGCCATAATCTTCAGAAAGACGATCCAAACCACTGCATCAAGAACCATGAATTTTCCCTCCTTCAAAGAATCTACTTGATGATCAATTCCCCCC
>NGKJ01000019.1:399898-411234 GCA_002162495.1 Myriosclerotinia curreyana
CCCTTTCCAAGAAAAACTCCTCCATCTTCCGTATATCACCAGATCTTCCAATTCTCAAAATGTGCATTCGCTATGCCGACCCATCCACACATAGTGGGGCCGGCGGCATGCGGCACGCCCTTCAAACCCCTTCGACAGACACGCATTCCCCCCNCCCAAATTCCCCATTCCCAATTCTTTTCGTCAAGCGTTTATCAAGGAATGGTGCAAGAATAATATAAAGCAGTTTGCTATATATGTGATATAAGATCAGCGCTGGATGTGATCTGATATGATATGATATGATATGATGTTGGAATAAGGTTTAGGGGAAGAAGGTTTAGTTTAGTTTAGATGGGGCATATTGTTACCCACCTTAAATATGAGAATGGGAGAAAGGCTGTTTGAGCCTGGTTGAAGGAATTTTTAGTACATGTATCAATATCAATATCAATATCCGGCTCAGAGTACGCGCCATGGATTGGCATTGAACTTTGAGAAAACAAAGACGTATTAATTTTTTTCGTATCAATATATATCAATATCAATCAATATCATACATGAGTCCAACCACAGCATCTATCACGCCATTGCTAATATCTATATACAGCATAATTTGTTCTACCTCAAAGGTAATCACTCAATGTGAGGAACATTTGCCAAAGCAGTAGCTATGAATGCCGAAGGAGGCAAATAGCACAATGACCTAAACATCTCCACCAGTAAGAAAATCCTAGCTAAAGCATATAGGAAGAATAAAGGAGCAGCACCCCATGCAAGTTCTTTGGGCGTTGCGATGCTTTTGAAATCCCCAAAACAAAGCATTCCAAAATATGGAATAAGGGTATAGATCAAAACGAACACTGTGCACCAAACACTCGTAGACCACCAAAGTATCTGCTCGATCCGAGTTGGAAACACAAAATTCCAAGCTGCAACATGTATGCATCCGAAAACTATACTGCCAAACTCAAATCCTATGAGCCATGCATCATCATCCGAATAAATCGTATCATTGGGAATAGGATCACCGGAAGTCATGCTTTGACATTTCGCGTTGAGCATAATGGTCGACATCGATGAGCGGTCCAAGTCTTTTCTCATAAACTCGAGTATCTCGGCTGGAATTACGCCTTCATAATGAAGTACAGTGAATGGTACTCGTACACCTTTGGGCTTGCTCAAATTGAGTATGTAGATTATGGCAGCACAAGTCGAGAAGGCTACCACTGCTATCTCAAGTTGTGATATTACCAGCCCCTCCAATGCACGAAAAACGATCTGCACAACTATCCATAAGAATTGAGCAATCGCGATAACCCTCACAAACATATCGTTTTTGCTCTTGTCGTTGATCTCGTCTAGCGTGATATTTGGAAGTCTTATATGATCGCATCTTCGAAGTGATAGAAGTTGTTTGGCGGTCAAGTGGTATGGATTGGGATAACTATATGACATATCGGTCAGAACATCAGGGTGAGGGTTCGAGACGTTAACATGGGTCGAAACATCATTCGTATTTGAAGATGGGCATCCAACAGATGATACCATCAATGGACCTAGAAATTCGGCTGAAGGGAGTTGTGCTGGCTCGCCGGCAAGTATATCAAGAGCAACGCTTGGCTTAGCCTCGATATCTTGATTTTCAGTTGATGGTAGATTGCTTCGAATTACGAAACCACCCATATTTGCGAATAAAGTATGAGTTAATGTCCATTCAACATCATCATCAGCCGCCCAAGCCTTAAACTTTTCAAGCTGTTTCCGTGCAACATCAAGATCACTCCACGCCTTGGCAAGCAATATCTCTGGAGCAATAATAGTCGCTAACATCCATTTAAGACTCGTATTAAAGCCTCTGATCTTCCACCTCAAATTTTGTCTCCAATCGCAGTCCCGACCTTCCCGTTGTTGAGGTACATTGAGGTTTTGGATGGCCCAAGTGCAGAGAATGATGGTGAAAAGACAAGCCCACAGGATATTAAGGCTACCTCGACTATTGGGTGGTGAGACATAACTAGTCGTTTTAGCTGGAACCGCACATGTCGTATCGAAGGATGTATATGCATTCGTTACAGCTATGTAGCTGAAGAGATGAGTTGCACCGAGGGCTCTCATAGTGTCACTTGTAGATTTGATGTACAGATGGAGAAAGAGTTCAGAGCAGAGTGGAAAATATAAACAAAACAACACAACACAAATTTAGGGGGAAGGTAGAGGCCTCACGTTCGGGGGTAAGAACGATCAGACACATGAAATACTTTCCGATGGCACACTTTGTCCATTGTCACTTCGTGTTCAGCCGCCTAAACATGGCTAATTGAATATTTGATGAATCAAATGGTGACTTCTTGAAGTGAAGATGTGAAAAAGGCAAGAGCGTGATGTTCATATTTCAGAAGGAAGATATAAACTTACCTCTGATAATCTCAAGGAACGATGTTTTGTAAAGCATAGCATAGCATAACATAGCATAGCATAGCATAGGATACCGTACATGTGTTACAGTGACACAGATGATTGTAATGCATCCTGATAAGACACATGGTGAGTTCTCATTGTAACACTTTAAAACTCCTATCTTCATTGTTTGAAATGAATATATGAAGATGTGAAGATATAAATTTCCTTTAAAGGATGAGGATGAGCTTATTAATAGCTCCGCTTTTTAACCACCTACCAATGAAACGGCACTTTCCGAAACCCCAACCCCCACTTAAATAATAATAATAAGTGACGACACCGGGAAAAGAGCTCAAGCTTCTATTTTTCATCCAATGAAATCATCTCAATTACAACATACAGCTATACTGGGTAATTCCTCTAGATCCCTTCATAAGGTCCATATGACATATATGACATACCATATAATACAAATCGATCGAATACCTCCCCCTCCCCCCCTCTTCCCCCCCACCTTCTTACCTTCTTACCTTCTTACCTTCTTACCTTCTTACCTTCTTACCTTCTTACCTTCTTAACTTCTGTTCAAATCAACAACCCACCCATTAACCTCAACCTTTGTCTTTCACCTATTTCATGTCCTTTCTCAATTCAATTGCAATAAGAAATCTACGCCATCTCAGTCGAAAAGCTTCAATTCACCTTCCCCGTATTCTGAATAATCAAAACCTTACAAAGCAATTCATAACTACACGAATCATAATGGCACAAGAATATAAGCTCAAGGATCTCAGTACCTTAGATTTAAAGCCGGGAGAGAAGAAAGAAGTCGAGGTTGAGGGTATTGAAGGTGGAAAGGTATTATTGTGTAATGTTGGTGGAAAAGTTTCGGCTGTAGGTCATAAGTGTACACATTATGGTGCTCCGTTGATCAAGGGTGTTTTGACTGGAGATGGCCGGATTACTTGCCCATGGCATGGAGGTATGTACTTATGTCCTTCAAGTCGTAGATGAAAATATGCTAACTTTAACTTCTCGTTTCTAGCTTGCTTCAATGCCACTAATGGAGATATCGAAAATGCCCCTGCTCTCGATGCTCTTCCTTCATTCGAGTTATCTGAGAAGAATGGCTCGGTATATGTAACAGGAGAACAAGATACTATCAAGGGTAGCCGCAGAAAGCCAAACATCAAGATTACCGGCGGAGTCGGATCAGAAAAGGTAGTAATCGTCGGTGGTGGAAGTGGTGCCCTCAGTACACTCGAAGCACTTCGTGAAGCTGGTTTTAAGGGCTCAATCACCATGATCGGTAACGAAGGTTACTTACCAATCGATAGAACAAAATTGTCGAAGGCTCTTATTGATGATGCATCTAAAATTGCTTTGAGAGATGAGGCCTGGTTCAAAGACGGATCCATTGCTACTGTCAATGATACCGTGACTAGTATTGACTTCTCGGCAAAGAAAGTGTCAACAAAGAATGGTAGCTCGTAAGTATCCCCCTATGTTTCGTACATTACTCCATATGGCGTTGTAAATGTTCCCATAACCATCCGAAATAATCAAACGAGATTTGCACTCTTTCCATATTTCGGATGATACTAACACGTTTGACATTTTAGGTACCCTTACACCAAGCTGGTATTGGCTTCTGGTGGAACTCCAAAGAGTTTGCCTTTGCCTGGCTTTAAGGAGCTGGGTAACGTCTTTCTCCTTCGCAATGTTCACCACGTGAAGGACATTGTAGCCGCCATCGGAGAGAAGAATAAAAAGATTGTGATTATTGGAAGCTCTTTTATTGGTATGGAAGTTGCCAACGCCACTGCCAAAGATAATGACGTTACAGTCGTTGGTATGGAATCTGCACCACTCGAGAGAGTCATGGGTGCTGAAGTTGGCAAGATCTTCCAGAAGGTTTTAGAAGGAAATGGCGTCAAGTTCCACATGAATGCTGGCGTAGAAAAGGCCGTTTCATCAGATTATGATCCTTCCAAAGTTGGTGGTGTACAATTGAAGGATGGCACAACTCTCAAAGCAGATCTAGTTATCCTAGGAACGGGTGTTGGTCCCGCAACCGAATACTTGAAGGACAATAAATCCGTTGAGCTTCAGAAAGATGGTTCATTGAAGACAGATGAGAACTTCCTTGTCTCAGGTCTAAATGATGTCTACGCCATTGGCGATATCGCAACTTACCCATACCATGGGCCAGGTGGTGAAGGAACTTTGACCAGAATTGAGCACTGGAACGTAGCACAAAATTCGGGACGAAGTGTGGCTACACATATCAACAACCCATCCGCAAAGCCAAAGTCGTTCATTCCAATTTTCTGGTCAGCCCTTGGCTCGCAACTCAGATATTGCGGCAATGCACCAAATGGTTGGGATGATCTTGTGTTGCAGGGAGAGCCAGAGAAGGCAAAGTTTGTTGCTTATTATTGTAAGGGAGAAACAGTTGTTGCTGTTGGTACTATGCAAATTGACCCAGTTATGACCCAGGCGTCAGAGTTAATGAGAAGAGGAAAGATGCCCAGCAAGAGTGAATTGAAGAAGGGACTTGATATCTTGGGGATCAGTGTTCCAGCTGAGATTAAGATCTAAAAGGTCATGGTTATAGGCGAAATATGGAAGGACAGGAGGTTAGGTTAGAGATTATCGGAACACATATACGCAGTAGCGAGGGATAATGATCATGGAACCAAATAAAGTAATGAAATAGCAACAATTCAAGTCATTTATCATGACTATTTCCAAATATCTATCTACCTCATGGAGCTGTGAATTATAATGATTTCCTAGGCGAGACTGGAACATGAACCATCCACTGAAGAATTTCATAGATGATTTCTCCAATCGCAATACCGGTTGTTTCAGCTGTATTGTCATACACTGGAGTAAATTCCACGACATCTGATCCCACAATCTTCAACCCTGCCCTTGATAGCCCACCGATGATTTGTAACAGCTGTGGATAAGATGTCAGTGGTAAGAAATCAGTCATTGGATCGCAAAATATAAGTACCTCTCTTGTTGTCCATCCACCAGGCTCAATGGTTCCAGTTGCAGGTGCATAAGCCGGATCTAATACATCAACATCCACACTCAAATACACATACTCATCACCGACGGTATCGACAATCCTTCGAACTACCTCTTCGATGCCAAGCTTGTCCAGCTCTTTTGCTCGAATGTATTTGAAGCCACATCGCAGGTCGTTGTCTATGTCAAAATGCTGATCCATCAGTGGGCATCGTGTTCCCAGATGCATGTTGCTATGATTTGACAAAAGCCCTTCTTCGTGCGCGATGTGTAACATGGTTCCATGATTCACATCGGTGTATTTGGATAGCCCTCCCCCGAGCTGCACTGGATCCCATGTATCGAGATGGGAGTCAAAGTGCAAAATGGCAACACGTCCCCATGTCGAGTGCAGAGCTCGGAGGATAGGTAATGCTGGGGACAGTTTAATATTCAAGGGCATTTACGACGTTGAGAATGAGAAGGAGAATGGTACGTGCTTACTAATGGTATGATCACCACCTATACTGATGGCTCGAACAGCTTTCCCATCCGTGCCATTCTTGGGACTCCGGGAATTGATTGATTTCATGCCATTCTCGAGTTGTTTCAATGCAAAATGCTTATCAAACGGCGTGTTCGAGATATCTCCACAATCAACCACAGTAGCCCAATCTCTAAAAGGATTCACCCCATTATCGATACTACTAATAGTCAGCATACCATTCCTGATCATCCATACAAATGATCAAACTTGCCTCCACCCAAAACTCGGCGACATCCTTCGAGCCCCCTGACGTGCCGCATTGGGACCAAATCTTGCCCCAGGCCGATACGTCACCCCGAGATCAAATGGATGCCCTACGATCGCCACGTCGAATTCTCCATCGCTGGAACCATCAAAACAGTCTAGAGCAGGTAGGTGGGCAAATGTACCGCCCGTGGCGTATAGTATATCGTCATCTGCAAACGTTCGCCATTGGAATGTGGGCTTCAATCCCACCGGGGTTTCCACTTCCGACAATTTGGGTCCTTCGTAGGGGGCAAAAATAGATGAGGCGATGAAATTGTGATGTTGGTCGTGGGGGGCCTGCAGTGGTCTCTGAGGCGGTCCTGAAGGAGCAAAGGTGGCGATTACGGTGGGTAGGAATGTCAAAAATGGGACGAGATGGGAAATCATAATGATACTTTGATTTTTATCTGAGAATAGGGAAACCCCTTCATTTTGAAGTTTTTGTAGCGAGGTTATTATTGATATGAGCCATGTAAGGTTAGTCTAGATTGGGAAGGTCCACGCGACCTCGCCATCTGATAACCGTTATAAAAAAAGTATATCCTCTTTTTATATTTTGCAATAAGAGTCATATATCTAGGCCACGATCTCTATTTATCCACACGCGGAGGTTGTTTTTGGGTCTCCGAGAATAATGCTCGGTGAGGTATGGGGCCTTAAGATTAGTCACGTAAGCCCAGAAATCATGGCCTATAGCTCAACCTAGGAGGACAACCGACAGCAGCCACCCTTCACAGATTGGGTATCCTGTCACAAATCATTGTGAGGCAACAGATACGCCTCGTAAATCACTGCAAAATGATTGGTATTGTGGGCCTCGGGGTCATTGTCGCGCGGGGAGACCAAAGGGATTCTCAGCCGCTGAACATAGAAGGTAAGCGCCAACATTTGAATTCTAGGTGGGGGTGCTGAGATTGCACAATATGTTATAAGGAAGTTCTGCTTTCAGGTGGGTTTAATTTTCATTAATCTTCATCTTTTCTCTCTGTTGTTGTTTTACAAATCGGATCAATTTCAATATTCACCGTATTTTTCATCGAACGAGCGTTTTGATATCGAACGACCGCCTAGGTCACACCAACGAAGCGAGAGTTTTGCAAGTAAGTGGTGTTGAACTTAAATATGGCTGTCCCACCATCTCCAGGACTAGGAAAGTTCAGCAAGAGGTTCCACAAGATGGCTGCCCCTCCTTCCCCTCCTTCCTGCGACTCTAGCAGCGATGATTCTTCCGACGATGAGTCTCGAATCAATTTTAACCAGGGGCCGGGAGGAAAGCTTGTTCTTGTCCCCGCACCAGATGTTAAGAAGACCAAGCACATCTCGCCTCAAGATGCTATAGATGAATTCTGGACCAAATTCAAGAGCAAGACACCGGGAAAAGGTAACTTATTAACCAAATCCTGCCTGGAACGTGACATGAATACTGATATCTTTCTGCTATCCAGCTTCCACAGTCCTACCTAAGAACGTCTACACACAAAAAGCCGGCCAGAAGGCATCCAAACCGGTTACCAGAGGTAAGAATGCAGTCGCATCATACGAAGAAGCGGCAGCATTATGCAAAGCTAAAGTTGCGAAGATCGTCAAAGAATGTCGTCGAGTAAACCAAAAATATCGCGATCCGCATTTCGATATTGAATTTGACTTGAAGTGGGGGAGGGGGGATTGTTTGCAGATGCTTGAGAATACCAGTGAAAAATTAATTCCCGCATTCAGTCCTGGGTCCGTGAAAAGAGTTGGTGATATATTTGATAATCCTCAATTCTATGTCAGCGGAGCAACCGCGAATGATATCAGACAAGGGCGTGATGGTGACTGTTGGTTTATGGCAGCCCTTTGCACGTTGGGGAATAAGCCTGGCTTGATTGAAAAGGTCTGTGTTGCTCGAGATGAAGAGATTGGTGTTTATGGATTTGTCTTCCATCGAGATGGGGAGTGGAGATCTGAAATCATTGATGACAAACTTTATTTGACGAAGCCTGATTATGACGAAAGTTGGATTGAACGCAATCTTATTGAAGATCGCCAACGTATCAATTCCGAAGAAGACTACCGCAAGATCTATCAGAGTAATTCTGGTGCATTGTATTTCGCTCAGTGCGAAGATCCGAATGAGACCTGGTTGCCGTTGCTCGAGAAGGCATATGCAAAAGCTCATGGGGTAAGTTCATCCGATACGGATATATGAATCAGCCACTGACGATTCACAGGATTACGCCGCTATTGAAGGGGGTTTCACGGGTGAAGGGCTTGAAGATCTTACTGGTGGTGTCACAACCGAAATCTTCAGCACAGATATTCTGGACAAGGAATACTTCTGGAAAGAAGAGTTGTTGAAGGTCAACAAAGATTTTCTTTTCGGTTGTGCTGCCGGTATTTTTTGGGGACGTGGTTATAGGAAAGGAATTTATGAGGGTCATGCGTATTCAATCCTACGAGCTGTGGAGATGGATGGGGAACGACTTGTCTTGTTGAGAAACCCGTGGGGTGAGGGTGAATGGAAAGGTGCATGGAGTATGTATGACTCATCATTAGTGCGTGTCATTTATTTACTAACTCGTAATAGGTGATGGAAGCAAAGAATGGACACCAGAATGGATGAAAAAACTTGAGCATCGCTTCGGAGATGATGGTTCATTTTGGATGTCCTATGATGATCTCCTGAAAAAGTATCAAACCTTCGATCGCACCCGATTGTTCACCGACGAGTGGAAGGTTACTCAGTCATGGGCCTCTATGGAAGTTCCATGGACCGTCAATTACCACGATACCAAATTCTCTTTCACTCTCGACAATGCAGCGCCTGTTATGCTTGTTCTTTCTCAACTCGATAGCCGCTACTTCTGTGGACTCGAAGGACAATATCGTTTTGAATTGTCTTTCCGTATTCATAAGGCAGGAGAGGAAGATTATATTGTCCGAAGTCATGGTAATTATTGGATGCGTCGATCCGTTACCGCGGAATTGGAACTCCCAGCGGGCGAGTACGATGTTTTAATGAAAGTCAAAGCGTTTAAAGATGGAAGTTCTCTCCCGGTCGAAGATGTTGTCCGGAACAATGCAAAGAGACGTCGTGATAAGCTCTCTCGAATTGGTCTATCTTATGACTTAGCTCATGCTAAAGGAGTTGTTAAGGAGACCCCCGAGGAGAAGAAAACAAGAAAGGAAGCCGAGGAGAAGAGAAAGGACAAGGCGAGGAAGGAAGTCAAGGAGAGATTGATGAAGGAAAAGAAGAAGAAAGTTCACAATGAAAATAAGAAGAAACGAAAACTTCAAGCGGAGAAGATTAAACGTAGGGGTAAAGCAAAGATCAAGAAAGCTAGAAAGGCAGCTAAGAAGGCAGCTAAGAAACTTGTCGAGGAGGAAGCTAAGAAGGCTGCTGAAGGTGCTGCTAGGACGGTCGCAGAAAAGGCTGCGAAAGAATCTGGTGATAAGGATCCAAAGGCTGTGGAAGTCAAATCCATTGAGGTTGAAACCAAAGATGATGATCAGACCAAATCGGCTGATGAAACATCATTCGAAAAACCATCAGACACCGAGACACCAGCCACATCTGCTAGAGCTTCAACATCCATTGACCAACCGGCCAATGCAGCTACCGAGACCAAATCGAGTGATGATAAAGTCATTCAGGTAAAGGCCATAACCGTTGATGTCAAATCAGCTACAACCACCGAATCATCTACACCTACTTCTAAAGTACCACCAGTTCCACTTCCTCCAAAAGATGCTATTGACGACTTTGACGACTCCGATGACTCTGATCTTGAGTCGATCTGTTCCGACATTTCAGACATCACAGTGGGTGTTCTCGACGACATCATCGAAGCCGAAACCAATGCTCTTACTCCTAAAGTCCCAACTAAAGGCGACGAAGAACCTGAAGAGGACGAATTTCAGAAGGATCCCTGGAATGCGGTGCTAGTCGTGGGATTGAGAGTTTATAGTAAGGAGAGTGCAGTTACGGTAACGGTTAAGAGGGATAGGAAATGGGAGGAGCCCATGAAGAAAAAGAAGCGGAGAGATATTATGGGAGAGGAGATTAGTAGTGATGAGGAGGAGGGGGAGGATCCGATGGAGGTGGGGGAGAAGAAATTGGATGTGGATGATTCGGCGGCGGATGCTGCGGATAAGGCGGTGGTGGATAGTCCGGTTGAGGAGAAGATGGATCCGATTGAGGAGGAGGGAAAGGGGGAGGAGGAGAAGGAGGAGGAGAAGGATAGTGGGAATGATGATGAGAATGAGAAAGTTCAGGCTGAGGCTGAGACCGAGACCGAAAAGATCGAAAATTCCGAAACTGAGAAGGGGAAAACGGAAAACGAGACCAAGACAGCAACCGATGAAGAAAAGAAAACAGAAGTTGCAAAAGTTGAGGAATCTGCCACCGACTCAATCGTAAAAGTCGACGTCGAAGTTGATGTCCAAGTCAGCACAAAGGGAGAAGACAAGAAAGATGAAGCGGGACCGGAAATCGAAACGACTAGCCAAAAGGATAGTGAGGAAAGTTCTTCGGTTGTTATTGTTTGATTTTTCGGGATGGGTTTATTGCGTTTGGGATTGGGATTGGGATTTGGATTGGCATTAGAATTGGGTTTGGATTGGGTTTGATGGAATGGACAGAATTGGATTGGATACGGTCCGGTGAATGGAATTGGATGAATAGCTTTTAATGATTCCCCTTTTGTTTTTTTAATGGTGCGTTTTTCTGGGGTTCTAAGTGGATGGATGGATAAGTTCATGAGATGTGGCAGGTCCGAAATTCCCCTCACTCACATTACTTTATTGGGGTGGACAATGGTCAATTGGTGAGTTGCTTACTTACTCGGTAGATAGCTAGAAAGTAGGAATTCCAGTCTGCGTTCATTTTAATCATTTGCTCCTGGCAGTTTACATTGATTTTAAGTGGCTCTAGAGGAATTGGAGCTGAGAAGTCGGGACTTGGTAGTGGAGGCGTGGTTGGGTTTTGAGTCGTCAATAGAAGTTATTCATGGAATGAAATGAAATGGAACTTGGAATCTGGGGTAATAGATGACGCGTGTTTTTTGGGTTATGGTGAGAGGTATTATGCGAGGGCGTTTTGGGGAATGATCGATATGGGCCTCGGTAGGGAATATCAATTGAAAAAGTTATGGATCGGCCGTCT
>NGKJ01000020.1:7382-18976 GCA_002162495.1 Myriosclerotinia curreyana
CTCACCACAGGCTCACCATATACTCACCATATACTCACCACAGCCTCACCATATACTCACTATATACTCACCATATACTCACCATATACTCACCATATACTCACCATATACTCACCACAGCCTCACCATATACTCACCACAGGCTCACCACAGGCTCACCATATACTCACCATATACTCACCACAGCCTCACCATATACTCACAAATCACAACTCACAACTCACAAATCACAACTCACAAATCACAACTCACAACTCACAAGGATACTATCTATCTATATTCCTTAAGATACCAGTTAACCACTGCACGCTTTCACACCAAATATATTCTTGAGATTGGCCTCATATCATGCCATGCCATTTCAAATCTCAAATCTCAAATCTCAAATCTCAAATCTCAAATCTCAAATCTCAAATCTCAAATCTCAAATCTCAAAATATGCTTATAAGTTACTGGTAGTAAAGTACTACTTGCTAAAACCAATCATACAATCAAGATGAACAGTCACATACGATACATTTTGATGAATTCACAAGCAATATCACAGTCAAAATCACAGTCAAAATCACAAGGAAGATGAGATGAATGAATTGGGAATGTACGATTGTGTTCATAAGTGATTAAAAGCTATTTAAATATTTGTATCGTACTTCCCCCTTAATGTATTGTATATTTCCCATGTAGTTCCCATTGTAAGCACCCAGAGCCCGTAAAAAAGAATCCCAAATGTTATGAGATTGCAAGAGCCCTGCAAATAAGTATATTCGCATGTTAAATCCCTGTAGTATCCTTCCATGTGGTATCATAATGCTATTCATTCGTGAAATCATAACCCTCTGAAGCAATATCGCAATAAAATATGTTGATAATAGACAAAAGAAAAGCAAGGGATGAAGCAAGAGCTTTGTGGTGCTCAATTACGGCGAAAGAGGATTTCCTTCAATTCCGCACATTCAGCTGAATTGAGTTCACCGGCCAATTTTTTGGCGATGATGCATTTCTTGAGCTTAGTAAACTCATCATCATCATCACCGGTAGTTGGGCGAACTTCCTTTGCGCCAACATCGCCATGATAGGCGTAGTCGTCAAAGTTGGCAGGAAGAGCGCTCTTTTGTGCACAAATGGCACGATCTTCAGGACTGAGTAGCTCAGGCTTGACATGTCGACAAGTGAGAGCAAACCGCAAAAGTCCGTGAGGTGTGACGGCATGCTAATGAGATTGGTTAGTATCATGATTGTGTGAGGATCAAAAGGAGTTTGCTTACCTCATAGTACTTGTGAATGCCAGATCCATGCATGACAATGATATCGCCATGATTCAATGTGACCTTCACGTAATCCTTCTTGGCAACTTTAGAGCCCTTGGAGGATTTGAGAACACCACCGATCGAACTCTTGTTCTTTGGTCTGAAGGACATGGTTGATGAAGCTCCCAGAGACATGGTAGCTACGGTCGCACCAAGCTCGACTTCTCCATCATCATGATACTATCATAAGTCAGTATTTCAAGTTAAACCAAGAACACAAGAGGGTACATACACCGATGTGCATATTCTCGAAGTATCCGAGACACAAGACTTCATTGAATGGAGTGAATTCGGCATCATCTCGTCCCGCAAATGCTTGTCGTCCAGCCCAAGTCATTCTTTGCATGGCCTTCAGGATGGGTGCTGGAGCATCTTTGAAAGCGTTGGCGGCATGTGCAACCAAAAACTTGTATGGAGCACCCTACATCGATTAATTAGCAATTGAAAATCCCCAAAGGTAGGGGAGAACTTACCCAATTGGATGCGAAATGCGCAGTGACAATCTCCATTGGAACTGCTTAAAATTAGAAAGGTACAATCAAAGAGAGGGCATAAAAAAACTTACGACCGGCGTGGCGAGCAGGACCTCTGCGAAGTCTAAAGTCTGAAGTCTGCATCTCATGAAATAGGTCATTCGGTCCACCGGGCTGAGAATTGACAAGACCATTCGAACGAAAGATCTGAATCCAACCAGCTGGAGTTGTCTCGCCAGGAATCTTGAGCTCATAGACATCATAGTGTCCAATGGGCTTCTGGTTAACACCAACAGATTCATGGATGAAGTCCAAAGGACTATGATCAGCGAGAATACCGTTAGTTGAGAGGACTTTGCTGATGGGAACTGGGGTTTGTGTGACGGTGTGGGTAAAATCACAACCCTCGGTCTCACAAGTCCATTGACGCCATTCCAAACGACGGATACATCCATGGCACTTTGGACAAACGATGCCTTGCTTGCATCGTTCCTCAACACCAAAGACATCTTCACCAACCAAATCCGCATCAGTGACAGGCTCAGGACGCAAAGGTGGAGGGGCAGCACCAGTATATGGTGTTCTCTCTTGAAGAAAATCCGCACAATACTGGAGATCATTGACATCAACTTGATGATCAAAGGTGTAAAAGGATTTACACTGGGGGTTTCGACAAGTCCAACCTTGAGTATGGATGGTCTTGCATGAAGTGTTGCAGACATCGCACATCTGGACAACGGTCTTCACACCATCATAACCTTGAGAAAGATGGGCGGTGGAGTTGATTGGAGACCACCAAGATCGCTTGGTGAGGTCAATCTTCTCCATTCGTGCCTTCCAAACCTTAAGGCCGTTCTCAAGTTCACACCAGACATCAGTGACATGGAAAAAGTCAAGGACATTGAAATGGTGATTGAGCTTCACAGGGCAGATGTAGTTGCGCTGGCCTTTACATGTATTAGTATGAGGAAATGAGACATGTTTGTGATCAGAGGAGATCTTACCAGCAATCAATGCAACTGGCATATTTGCTTCCATAGTGCGCTGGAAAGCAATGGCGATCGAGCTGAAGTCTTGATTCTTGACTTGCTTGGTCTCACCATCTTCACCCTTTTCCTTGCCACCGCCACTGTTCATATGATTGTTAGCAAGAATCAGGTCTCATGGGCGTTAGAACAACTTACACTTTAGATATGTAGATATCTTCGGTGAAGACATCACGAGGACCAACTCCTTGGTTGGCAAGAAACCCAGCGATCATGTTGTTAGATCGATAAGCAGCAGATTCGTATCCTTTATGATAAGGAAGTGCGGAACAAAGTTGTTGACGCTTATCAGCCCATACTTCAGGCTGGCCCCAAGCTTCTGGCTTATCCAGAGTTGCATTTTGGAGGGAAGGCAGAGTCTCCTTCGTCGTGGTAGCTGATTTTCGTGCCGGTTGACGAGGCTTACGAACGGATGCCTTTGTAGCCTTTTTCCGAGGAGGCTCCGATGATTCTTGAGCAGCATCTGGGGAAAACTCCTCATCGCTGCTTACCTCAGCCTTGCGCTTGGTGGGGATGAGGGATTTCTCAGTTCTGGTGAAAAATTGTTCCATGGTGGGTTGTTGAACTACATTTCGAGTGCTTCGAGTAGCTCTGCGGGGTGGAGAGACTTTTGGAGTGGCAGGAGGAGGTGAAGTAGTGTCTGACCGACTTGATGGTGAAGTGAAACAGCTGGCATCGGACCAAGTACCATCCTCATTCTGCAGAGAGTAACCTTGGTTCATGAACAGACCAAGACACTTAAATTTCAAAAGTTAGCATCAACCAAATCATTGTAACATAGAAAATTGTGCTTGTCACAAGATAAAGATGAACAGTTCGGTCAAGTGATTGTGCTTCAGCTCTTCAGAAAGTAAAGAACCATATATATAAGAGGAATTGATGATTCATGATGTGTAAATAATTGTAAAAGAGAAAACAACGCCTTTCAAGGAATGATCCGAGAAGGAAGTTTATTGGAAAATGGAAGATGGTGGGGGTAGAAAGTATGCTTAGATCGGAAGGGGTTTAGAAATTGGGAAGGGGAAGGGAAAGGGAAAGGGAAAGGGGAGTCTCTTGGCCTCTCGGCCTCTCGGTCTAGGTCTTACCTCATTGATAGAAGAATCGGATGACATTGAAGTCACCGAACTTGAACTTGAACTTGAACTTGAATTTGAACTTGAATTTGAAGAACTCCAACTGTCCAAAATGGAACTGTCGGAAAGACTGACATTGTCACATCTTTGCTGTCTTTGCTGGCGACGCTTAAGAGAAATCATCTTGAACTGGTCAAAAAGAAGTCTATAAAGAATGGTTTATGTGAATTTGAATTTGAATTTGAATATGAGTAAGGATTGATTTGAAGATTTGAAGACACAAAGGTATCTTAGCAATACCTTGAAGGAAGAAAAGGAATCTTTAGGATAGAATAGAATAGATAGAAAGATAGAATGAATGAACTGAATGAACTGAATGAACTGAATGTAATAATTGAAAGATAAAAAGAAGTTGTAGAAGGAAAGAAGAAACAAGATCTCAAATCGGGAAAGTTGAACTCTTAAATATAGAAGGAAGGCTTCTCGAATCTCGAACGACGCTACCACTAGTGTTACTTCCTGTTATTTCCTATTAGGTACTTTCCTTAAAAATTCACCCTCTTGTCTCTTCCCCTCTCCTTTCCCCCTCTCCTTTCTCGAAAGGTAAAAGGTAATTGGCATCTGATCAAGGAAATAAGAGTAGATCAAGAATTTAATTTGATTAGGTAATCGAAAGATAATTGAATGATTGAATGATTGAATGATTTACTACTTGTCTAAGCTTAGGTATTTACTAGTTGTGTATAAGAAGAAAATGGTTTGTAATGGGAGTGAATTATGATTCCCCTCTCTATTTTAAAATTAAAACTTTGGATTTGGTCTTTTGATCGAAAGGTTTTATCTTAATTGAGCCTTCAACCCCCTCAATTGAGAGAATAAGGGTTGGAGAAATACGAAGAAAGTCGGATGATATAAGTGAATATATACCTAGTAAGTAAGTATAGTTTACAATTCAAGACTAGAAGGACAGAATCACATCATACGATACCAATACATAGTGTAGAATACTTCAAGTTGAAAAGTGTAGAAAGGTTGAAAAGAAGTTCATATGAAGGGAAGTTGATGAAATAATTATCATAGACCTTACCCCTATGAAGGGGTTTGGTGGTTTGGTGGTTCGATGGTTTGAATCCGAGAAGTTTGCTTGTCCAAAATGATTTCAGAAATTTTAGTAACATCTGGTTTCTAGAAATGAGATTTAGAGAGACCAACTCAAAACCGAATTCTTTGACTCCATTCAGACTTTTGTGTAGCTACCCCTTACAATTGGTGCATATCATTCTTGTTAGCTACAGTAGCAGTGATAGATAGACAATTGAAATATATATATATATCAGTCAGCAAGAAAATATACCTAGGTACCTATATACCGGTATACATACTTTCTGCTTCAAACTCTCAATCAAAACTAGAAAAATTACTTCTGCTTCATAGATTCTTGATCCTCATATTACTAGGTATCATTGTTCCATTTAACTACTAACTTCCTCAAGTGAAAGCTTTCTCTGTAAAAGAAAAGCTCATCACTTATCAAATTCACTTGTTTTAGATTGGATGTACCAATGGGATTGAATTGAAGTTCGAGCAATAGACACGTGCTGTCTCAAAGTTTATACAACTAGGTACTTAGATATTCAATGTATGAGATTTGATTGAGGATGAAGGTGAGAGTGAGAGTGAGAGTGAGAGTGAGAGTGAGAGTGAGAGTGAGAGTGAGAGTGAGGGTGAGGGTGAGAGTGAGAGTGAGAGTGAGAGTGAGGGTATATTCAATTCATCTTGCTTGAATTTCTCATCAACTGCAGCTGGTATACCACCACCACCTTGCTTCTCTTATAGAAAGGATGAAAGACTGGCCTTAAATACTACACTTCAATCAATCAATCAATCAATCAATCTGCAACTGATTTCCACCAAAAGGCAATGAAAAAAGAGAGAAAACTGATAAGTTTGTTGAAGTGTAAAGCTATGAGATGATGATTACTTTCTCTACCCAAACAAAAAGAATAAAGAAGCTATCCCACAACCACAGTTGAACCACTTCAACCACTTCAATCATTCTAGGATTTTATATCAAGATATAGATATCTGTCTTGCATACATGCAACTCATTCTTAAATCTAAGAAACAAATAGCAATCCAACAGGTTTCCAAGTTGATTGATCTCAATACATTTCTGGACAAGTTTCTATCTTATGTATGTACTTACAAACAGAAAAATGCTGTCCACTATACTATGTTTGAAAATGTTATGAATATCATGAATATCATGAATATCATACATACCATCAAGTTTCCTAACATAGCAAAGTAATTGCTAACAAATATAATTCATGGATAACTTGATAACAAAATAAGAGGATAACAGGATTCCCATATTCTGTTTGGCGGAACTCCAAATATCATAACAATCATCCTGCTCATACCCTCATACCCTCATATCTGCCTGGTCTTCAAGCCAAATACTCCTTTGTTTTTGATGCTGAGGTCTACTGGCAATACAACAACTACGTTGTTACTACCTCTACATGATATTATTCTTACATTGTCTTTGACAGAACTTTACTTTAATGTTTCTGAGGAAGAAGACTGACGGTTGATTGTATGTTTGAAAGCTTGTAGACTTTAGAGTAATCGAATTTTAGATTTTGCTACCTACAGTATGATAAACAATTTGTAGCCTTCCCCTATCTGCTTGTACAACCAACCGACTTATCCGATCTAACCGATCATCAACCGACCCATCATCAATTGACTGAGTGACCAGATGATCGATCCCCTTTTCATTTTATACAATAATAATAATGTCTTTACTTCTTCTGAATTGACTTGTTTTCGGTGTTAAGCAGCTTGCCAGCATATATCTATCTATCTATTGGAGAAAACTACTTGTAGTAGTAACTAGTGTACCAAAAGATTCCAACTGGCAGTCCGCTTACCTATACTATTCAGGAAGAAGATTTACAAATGAAGGTCTTATATCCACACATCAACTCTTGACAGCCTCGGCTTCATTTTCAGTTACCCGTAAAAAGTGTATTTATACTTATTTTGTACTTAGTTATAACTGAAGTATCTCCAAACCCCGCATTACTTATTACTTCGTATATATTTGAATTTCTCTCCTGCATTTCCTGCATTTCCTTCATCTTGATCAAATAATACCGGTACACTTTTATACCAAGTCTTCTTTTTCTTTTTCTTTTTCTTTTTCTTCTTCTTCTTCTTCTTCTTCTTCTTCTTCTTCCAATTCTTTACAACCTCAATTCATATATACAGATTTCTGATTTTCTGATTTGTCTACCTACCTACCTACCTATAGCTACAAGAACCCCTGATTTCTTGTATCCCCAGATTACGGCACGCACAGACCTCCCTGCTGAGAGCTTGCCATATCATAAAATCACCATCATCATGGTTTTTACACCTCCATCATGGGTTCCAAAAGCTTCATTGAGTATGTACAAACTCTAATTTCTCTTCTCTGGCTGGTTGTGAATCTTCATTGCCTTCTCTTCCCGAAATTATATAGCTAACAAATTCTCTCAAACAGATATACCAGATGATATATCAATCAGTCAATTCATGCTGAATGAGAAACACGGCAGACAACCTCTTAAATCATCTCGCAATCCCTTCACATGTGGAATTTCAGGGAAAACATACACAATCTCAGAACAGGCGCAGCGGGTTGAGCACTTAGCGAGAGCTTTATCAAAAGAGTTAGGATGGCAACCAAATACCGGAACAGAATGGGATAAAGTGATGGGAATATTCTCACTCAATACCGTAGGACGATTTGCTCAAACATACAAACAGATGGGTAACTAATGATTTCTTAGATTGATTTCATGACATTGGCATATGCGGTTCATGAATTGGGAGGAGTTGCTTCACCTGCAAATGCACAATATTCTGCTGCGGAGCTGGAGTTTCAATTGAAGTCTTCCGGGTCCAAAGCACTTTTCACAGTAAGGTTTCCGGTGTCACATGGATTCAAGATGGGCTTCTAATCAGGAAAATAGTGTATTCCCTTACTCGAGACTGCCCTGAAAGCTGCGAAGGCCGCTGGTATCAAAAATGACCGGATATATATTTTGGATATGCCAAAGGTGTTTACTGGGGGCAAGAATGTACCTTTCAAAACTGCAGACGACTTAATTGCCGCGGGCGAAAAACTTCCAAAGTTGGAGCCATTAAAATTTGAAAAGGGACAAGCGGCTCGTCAGACGGCATATTTATGTTACTCGAGTGGAACTTCAGGTTTACCTGTAAGTATTTCCCTACATACAAACTAGATTTCTCAGAATGATCTGGAATACCACGATTACAAATTGCTGGAAGGTGGCTAACAAATTTATCAGAAAGGAGTCATGATCAGTCACCAAAATGTTATTTCAAACGTTCTCCAAATCAAATCATTTGAGCAAAATGTTAGAGGGGAATGGGAAGTAGATACCGAAGTAGGCCTAGGCCTTCTCCCTCTAAGCCATATCTACGGTTTAGTCGTCATAGCACAAGGCACAACTTACCGAGGTGATGAAGTAATTATTCTTCCAAAGTTTGAGCTTCAATCGTTCCTGAATAGTATTCAAACCTACAAAATCCAGAGTCTCTACGTAGTAAGTAGTATTCAATACTTAGAACATGCAAGTCGCAAGCTCATCATCATCAGGTTCCTCCCATCATTATTCAAATGGTGAACAATCAATCCGTATGCTCGAAATTCGATATGAGCTCCGTTCGAAGCCTTTTTACTGGAGCAGCACCTCTAGGCGTTGAAACAGCGGAAGACTTGCAAAAGATTTATCCCAAATGGGCCATTCGCCAAGGCTATGGTAATTCCCATACCCCCAAAACTAATCACGTTAATATCTAACATACTTCCCAGGTCTAACCGAAACCTCAACCGTAATTTGCACATCTTCCGCAAAAGACATTTGGCTTGGATCTTGTGGTTCACTAATCCCAGGAGTTCGCGCAAAATTAGTCAATCCAGAAGGTGTCGAAGTGACTGGCCTTAATGAGCCAGGTGAACTGGTGGTGCAGTCAAAATCGGTAGTTCTCGGATATCTCAACAATGATAAGGCAAATGAAGAAACATTCATCGCGGATACTGATGGGAATGGTAGATGGATGCGTACGGGTGATGAAGCTGAAATTCGCTTAAGTCCGTCGGGAAATGAACATGTTTTCATTGTTGATAGAATCAAGGAACTTATTAAAGTCAAGGTAAGATTATCTCACTTCCCATCCAATCTCCGAATCATACTTACACAATGTATAGGGCCTCCAAGTCGCACCAGCCGAGCTCGAAGCTCATCTCCTAGCTCATCCTTCTGTTGCTGATTGCGCAGTTATTCCCGTCCCAGATGACGCAGCTGGCGAGATACCTAAAGCATATGTTGTTAAATCTCCATCGGTAGGCATAGAAGAGAATGATTTGATGGTGAAGAGAGAGATTAGTAAGTGGGTGGAGAGTCATAAGGCCAGACACAAGTGGTTGAAGGGTGGTGTGGAGTTCATCGATGTTATTCCTAAGAGTCCGAGTGGAAAGATCTTGAGAAGATTGTTGAGGGATAAAGAGAAGGAAGCGAGGAGAGCCAAGGGCGCGAAGTTGTAAGAGCTGAAGGGACCGAGAGAGCATGTTGGATATCGATATGATAAGAGATGAAGGAATCTGGGCATAGATTTTGTATAATGAATGTTCTGTGATTAGAAAGACAAGTTTATATATAAAGGGGTAAATTGAAGTTATGAATAATACATCTACGCACGCCTCATATCTCATTCGTGCCGGTGACCTTTCGCTGAATTGTCATCTACCAAAATAACTTCCCTAATATGGCACAACTCAAATACAACCCTAATATCATCCAAAACTTTAAAGTTAACAAAAAATCCAGGCCATGGAACCCAATCAAGAACCCGAGATTCTGAGACTCTACGTAGGTAGTATTTGTAAGCCTCCGTCGGACATTATTGATTGTAGGAGGGGCAGAAACCAAAATGGTCCGTGCATCGCGGGGCAAACAGAACCCCCCTAGGTCAGAAAAAAAAAAGATTATCAAGCATTTTCGAAGTCCGAAGAAAAGAAATTCCTAAAAGGTTATCTTGACGGATTTCGCTGATAATTTTTCATCGTACGCATTTCTTTTCGATACTTCTTTTATACTCTTGAATAATTATAACAGTGCGCATAAGTGTCTCAACTGACACGCATAACAATACACACAATGACATCCTCCCACCACCCCCACGACGATGACCCCATCAACGAAGACGAGAACGAAATGTTCGACCCTGCGGATGCCGCCGAGGAAATCGACGATGTGGATGGAGACGCAGCTATGGATTCTGGCGATGAGATGAATGCGCCTGGCGAAGGCGAGGGCGAGGGCGAAGATGAATTAATGCAAGAAGAATATCAACTCCAAAACGATTCCGCCGCGCATTTCGATCACCATAAAGATTCCATCTTCTGCATAGCTCAACATCCTACGCGGCCGGAAATCGTGGCCACGGGGGGTAGTGATGGAGATGATGCTCCTGGCGTGGGATATATATTTGATGCGACGCCCGAACCCAGTCCGGTGTTGCCGGCTAGTTATCAGAGCAATCCGAATGAGCGGGTGGAGAGGAGGGGGCTGGAACCGATTTTTAAATTGGAGGGCCATGCGGATTCCATCAATGCGTTGGCCTTTACCCTGCCGGATGGGAAGTTTCTGCTGTCGGGGGGCTTGGATGGGAAATTAAGAGCGTACGTGACGAATGGGAGTAAATGGAAATTCTACGCCGAAGCGCAAGAGGTCGAGGAAATCAATTGGTTGATCGCGTGTCCGTATGAGAAATCCCCCCATACGTTTGCGCTGGGCGCCAATGATGGGAGCGTCTGGGTTTATACCGTGGATCCGAGTCAGAAGGATGCGCCGCTGCAAATGATGCAGAGTTATTTCCTCCACACCGAATCCTGTACTGCGGGGGCGTGGTCGGCGGATGGAAGATTGTTGGCGACGGTTAGTGAGGATGGAAGTTTATACGTGTGGGATGTCTTTGGAGAGGCGGCGGCGGCGGGCTTGACGCAGGGGGAGAGTGGTCAGACGGTTGTGGGGCTCACGGCGTTGGATCAAAGGTTTGCGGTTGAGGGGGGTTTGTTCAGCGTGGGGATCGCGCCGACGGGGACATTTGTTGCGGTGGGGGGAGCGGGTGGTGCGATCAAGATTGTGGGATTGCCGAGGTTGGGAGATTCTTCCGGAGCGGCTACAGCTGGTAGTGGTGCGGCGTCGAAAAATAAAGGTGGGAAACAGGTTGGGGGAAAGGCAGGTGGGAGTGCTGCATCGGCTGGTCAAGCCGGACAAATCCTCGCGGATCTACAGGCTCAAGGTGATGGGGTCGAATCCATCGCCTTCGCACAACCTCCCTTAACATTAATGGCGGCCGGCAGCGTCGACGGCAGCATCGTCCTCTTCGACTCGGCCCATCGCTTCGCCGCCCGTCGTCACATCAAAGAAGCACACGAGGAATACAGCGTGGTGAAGGTCGAATTCGTCCCCCCAAATTCACGGTCTGGCGGCTGGCTCCTCACTAGCTGTGGCATGGACGGCGTGGTGCGCAGGTGGGATACCAGGGGCGGCACGGGCATTGCCAATTCGGGATTTGTGGGGGAGTGGAAGGGGCATCGTGGGGATGGCGAGGGCG
>NGKJ01000020.1:19068-51523 GCA_002162495.1 Myriosclerotinia curreyana
TGGAGATGGCTGAATGGATGGCTGGAGCATATCGAGAGATTTTTTCCCCTTATCTTAAGGAATCATATAGAGTAATCAGATTCATCACCAATAGACTTCCACCCCACCCCACCCCATCCCATCCCATCCACCTTCCTCCGAAATTAAATCCAATCAATATTCAACATCCGAATCGAATATCCAATCTGCAATGAAATACGAAGTACCCCAACAATATTTTCCCAAAACTATATATTATACCAATCTAGATATCCGACGGTACCATTTTTTATATTGGGGGGCCCTTTCCCCTATAAATGAAGAACCCTCTTATGATAAGATTGATATTATACCAGTGATAGAATTTCATTTTTTCAATTTGTTAATACTATTTAGGTATGCTGATGTTGAATTTGAATTTTTGTGGCTTTATAGATAGATAAATAGATAGATAATTACCTAAGATTCGATTGGAGATGAAATGATTGGGTTGTGTGTATCTACGGTATCTATCTATCTCATCATCCTTGAGCTCCTTTCATTCCCTTCATCGCTTTGACTTGACGTAATTTCTAATTTCTAATTTCCTATTCAGAACATAGCAACACTTACATCGATGATGGGGTATACCTACCTACCTAGTATTATTCTTCTGATGAGATGAGTTGAGATGAGATGGGATGAGATGAGATGAGATGGATGGAATGAATCATTCCGTTCAAATTTGGCTATTTAAATTCTACCATCAGGTCTCATCAGGCCTTGCGAGAACACTGAATTGCCGTCAAAAAGAAGACAAACAAACTGTAGCACTTGCCCCATGGCTTTTTGCAAGAAATCAGAGAACAGACTTGAGCCATGTACAACTAAAGTGGACACTTGTATGCCAATTTTAGGTCCACATGCATATAAAAGCAATACTAACATCACACGTCATCTACTTCTCGAACATCGAATCCAAACAATCCATTGCTCACCACACTGCTCTCGTCAATTAATTTTTGTGCGGTTTCCACACCAGCCGTCGGAACTCGATATTCAAATCGTTTACCCTTAGCAGGCAATCTACCATCAGGAAGAGGATATGGAAAGGGAAGATATTCGGGGAGAAGACCAAGTTGTCGGAGGGCGGTGGCTTGATCCCATGCGATATGTTCATGGTATAAACGATCCCCACGAATATTAACCACGGAAGTAAATGGAATTCGTGCGTGCCTATGTGTTGGAGGGACTCCTGGGAGACTGTCATTATGTTAGTTAGGGCGTTAGTTATGGTTTTTGAATCTTACTCACATCCAATCTATCACTCTATCATGGGTGAAACTGAAAATGAATTCATCAATTACTCGATCGACACCAACGGTCCGACTGACAAGTTCAAGATTTGTATCTTCTGGGTTACTGAAGACAAAGTGATTGGTGTAGAACTCTGTCAGAGGCACCCTCCCAATGCCACCAGTCATCTAATGGTGAGAGAGATGTATTAGTCTAGAGACAAAGCTGCTTTGAGATCACGTACTGTTGGGATATGATTTACATATGGCTGATCAACCATCGTACTCATTGTTTTCCCAACATCTCGTTCGCCAAATTCATACAGTGTATGCTCATCCCAGATAGCTTCGAGATCAAATATAGGTCCACCAAGGTATTTCTTGACGAACCCAAGACTCCTCGTATGTGCTACTCCCGCAGCCCCTGGATCGTAGTGATCATGACTGGGGAGGATAAAGTTTGCGGATTTGGTTGTACCATATACATGAGCGACATCATCAGCTCTCGATGAAATGTCTTGTAAGCTCTTAGAGCTATGAACCATCAATGGGGGCATAGATGCATTCGTAAGATTTTCAGTTAGTTTCTTCGTATCATCGGTGAAGATGATATTGACTAAGAAGATTCCCTGGTGTATCAATTTGAAGATAGAATCAGTGTGTACATTTTCATCCAAATTTTCAGCATAAACTAGATGAGAAAGCTTGTCAGCTGCTTATAGCATAGCAAGTTGCCCACATTAACGTGTTCA
Organism: Myriosclerotinia curreyana; assembly: GCA_002162495.1. Classification (NCBI taxonomy): domain Eukaryota; kingdom Fungi; phylum Ascomycota; class Leotiomycetes; order Helotiales; family Sclerotiniaceae; genus Myriosclerotinia; species Myriosclerotinia curreyana. The sequence goes on from NGKJ01000020.1 coordinate 21,074, forward strand.
TATCAATGTAAAAACATACAAACGAGTCCCAATTTATCAGGATCAGTACATTCTGGTGATGATTTTAAAGCTTGCACACCCGAATTCAGGCAGGCTCCCAAATCCCTTTCACCGGCTCCTAGTTCGTGATCAGGAATTGTAATATTCACCACAATAAAACCTTCTTCTGCCCATTTTTGATATGGTTCTGGATCGAGTGTTTTGAGGTCAGTTCGTGAAGCGTAACTTTCTGATGTTAAAATTAACAATCCTGGTCCTCTACCTCTCCTAGATAAAGGCTTTTGAATAACAATTCGGTCTCCTAGATGGAGAGGTCGTGAAATCAAGTCATTTTCACCAGTATTCATCTTGATGTTATCGATATGTCGGCTGTGAAAAGGTTTCTCAAGCAAAACCTTTGGAATAAGGGGTGCATGTACATGTACCGTCTTAATAACTCAACAAACTGAGATTCAAACCATGCCTAATATAGCATAGGTAGTTTTCTTGGAGTGTAGCCAATGGCGGGTAGAGTAGTTTAATATCTAATTATATTAATCAAGCCAATTTGAGATACCGCTCGAATCCTTGAATCCCCTTATTTCCGTGTATGACTAAATCAATTCTCTCTATGATGTCATCACCCTTCCCTCCCCGTCATTATTACTACCTACTCAAGCTATGACCACCCTGCCGGTACCCCTCAAAAAATACCACTTGCGGCAACTCCCCCCTCCTACTACTGAATATAGTAATTAATAAATTTTTAAGTAAAAAAAAAGGGAAACTACTCCGTAAATAATTTTAGAGACAACAAGATTATTCCTTTCAAACTTAAACATAAATAAAACTTGAATCATACGAGTGAGTATATTCATCAGCATTCTTGAAGACACGGTCATGTTGATGTTCATAACTCTTCTTTCAACTTTCACAAAACTTTACAAAGGAACATGGGATTGATCTTCCTGGTCCACAATCCGATTAACTACAAATACGTTTACGATTACCATCATTATTTGCCCTGATAATTCAATATGGAAGACATAAGCAATCCGAAGAGACGGCGTGGTCTAGGTGTGGTGACACCGAATGCCTGTACAGAATGCAGAAAAAAGCGTGCAAAGGTATCTATTGACAGTACTCAAATCTATCTATTACCTTACGATATTCGCTCATTCACCTTGAGGCTTGTTTGGCATTGCTAACTCTGTTGTTTTGCAGTGTGATGGTGGAGCTCCCTGCGCGAGATGTGCGTCTCAAAAGAATGCAGAGTGTGTTTATGAAATTCCAGTCCGTCAATCGAAAGAGAATATGAGATCTGAGATCGAACAATTAAAAGCTTATCAACAACAAAGTGAGCGTGTGCTTGCTGCTATTGCTTCACAAGATCAAACCGCCCAGGTCATCGATCGACTTCGACAAGGCGAAGGATTGAAGAGCATCTCGGACAACTTACATACCCCCTCACAAGCTGCGCTGGCACATGGAGGAAATATTACAACATACACAAATTTTACAGACCATCAGGCTATTGGAAATGCTCTCAGACCAGTCAGGGGAATTATCACTACTCCCTTCACAACATCGGGGCTATGGGGCTCACAAGTATCGACCGCCGACGTTCAGAATGCTGAAAATCATGGGATGTGGAATCAATGGCCTGATACGAACGAGATATCATCTGGCATAGCTCCAGGCGATGATGTGATGAATTGGACACCGGACCCTGTTAGTTTGCCTGGTAATTTTGATTATCCGATAACTGGACGTACCTGGAATGAGGAAACGTCCAATCATTCTACCCCGAATAGTACAATATTATATGCTAGAGGCCAAGGACAAGAAACTATTCTTGGGAATGGTGTCAGTCCATTGCAAGGAAACCATGCAGGTTATCCTCCGGCATCATGGACTAGGGTTACATCGGATTCTGATCTTGTAGACCATCTCATGGCACTTTACTTCTGCTGGGAGTATCCCACATTTGCGTCGCTAAGCAAGGAGCATTTCCTTCACGACTATAGAGACGGAAAACGAGAGAATTGTAGCGAGCTTCTAGTCAATGCGATATTGGCTTTGGGATGTCGGCTCTCTACGCATGCAAATGCACGAACTGATCCTAATGACAGCGCTACCGCTGGTGGCCATTTCTTTGCTGAAGCTACACGTCTGCTTAAGTCTGAAAAAGATCAGCATTGTTTAACAACCATTCAAGCGTTAGGGCTGATGGCTATTAGAGAAGCAAGTGGAAGTCGCTCTAGTGCGAGCATTTATCTTTCAGGGCAATCACTTCGATTGGCAATTGAGATGGGTCTTCATCTTGAGGCAGAGGGTCAATTACCCAGCGAACCGGTAGAAGGAACGCAAGCGGTACGACTGGCCACGTTTTGGGGAGCCTTTTCTTTGGACCAGTAAGTTTGGACAGTTATTTTCCATTATCTATTTTGTTGACTTCAATGTATATACGGCTCTCCGATAAGTATTGACACATCGCAGGGCCTGGTCATTGACGATTGGACGGATACCTCAATTCTCTCACCTCACAAAATTAACCGTGAAGCCAGCAATTGTGAATTCTATTGAAGCTTCCGCTTGGATTCCATATACAGATGACGGTAAGCCCTACGCGACCATCAACTTAATAAAACTTCAACTGACAGACCTAGGTGCGCCAATGCAACGCAATTGCACTCAGCCATCGAATATTCGAAGTGTTTATGCAACATTCTGCGAACTTTCCGAGATTGTTCACCAATCTTTGTATCTCTTCTATGCTCCCGGTTCTAATTTCACCAGCAACTCATTACTCCAGGTCTATACTAGATATCTCCGATGGTATGACTCTATTCCTGCTGCTCTCCGTCTAGGACACAATTTTACACCAGCTGTACTATTTTCACAGTAAGTATCATGATAATCTTGATGTAACACACACTGTGCGTGCTAAATAAGGACCTTCAGCATGTACTATCATTATGCCATCTTGCTTCTCTTCCGCCCCTTTATCAAACTCTCTTTGGTCGGATCGGGCGTCTCACCCCGCGATGTTTGCAATCAAGCCGCAGATGCAATTTCTGCCCTCGCGAGCTCTTACACTCAACTTTATACCCTCAGGCGTACGCCTTCTTTCGTACCCCACTTTATCCTCGCTGCTAGCATTACTCATCTCGTAACCTTGGGTAACACAAAAACCGGCACTGAGAAAATCATCAAAGGAATTTCAGATCTCAAAGATATGGCGAGTTGCCATGGATTCTCTGCTCGCGCCTGTAATATCCTTCGTTGTCTGGCTAAGAAGTGGGACATTGAAATTCCTAAGGATAGCGATGAGCAAATAGAGCCTAGTATCTTCGATGCCCAGGCTCATCCTTCTTCTGTCTCTATTAACCAATTTTGTACCGAAGTAGACGAGTCGGATATGATGCGAGGTATTGGTCTTGCTAGCGAAGAAGAGAATCCGCTCTTTTGGCCATTCCCTATGCAGGGAAGACCATTGATGGCATACAGTGGCGACAACTTAGCAAAGTTGGGGTTTGAGAGATTGCGGGAATGAGTGAGAACCCGGGTTTGTTATTACGGCCTGCATCAAATAAGCTAAGGGGGGAGTCGTGTTTCAGTTAGAAAGCTGGATGTGGAATTTGATTAGGCCGATGAAGTGGAAAGTGAATATTCATATATTTCATGCAAAATGCGCGAGCGGGTTGGGATTATAACTCGGATATGATACCTTGGGAGGCGTTTTATTGGATTGGATGGAAAACTCTAGAGTACGGGGCACGGGTTTGGTATTATGACGGTACAGTAAGATACATATAAGGAAAACCAGCTATTGTAGATTACGGGTCTAGGGAGAATAGATCTAATACATTACGATAGAGCGCCATGATCTAAGCTTTGATGGAAATCAATTGATTTGATAGTTGGAGAAGGCATCGGTAGCCTGGTATCGAGTACTTCGTGCTCATAAAATTCTTATTGGTGTGTCACACAAAGTAACCTTAAAGTATTGACCTCATTGGTCAAAGAGTCTTAAATTTACATACAACGTCTCTCAACCTCAATCTAAACCCCAACAACACCTTGAAGAAGAATCAGTTCCATCATTCACATAACTTCATTCCCATTCAAGTGATTCTGCGGCCATGAACACCGAGATTGATAATATCAAAAATAAGGCGACGACATTATCACGATCCTATGAGAATGCTCTTCCTTCAGAGCTATGGACACTTGTGGGTAAACACTTACATGATTGCCTACCACTGAGACGGCTCGTCAATGTCTGCCACTCTTTCAGGCGCATTTTCATTCCAGTATTATACGCGCGGCGATGTATATATTTATCCAGGAAAGATTACACTACACGGGAAAGTTTGCCGGCTGGTCTTCCATATACTAGGGAATTGTTGTTTGTAATACATAACGGCATAAACGATGACTACGTACTCGACAATGTACACGACGATGAAGAAGAACTCGGCAGGGATAGAAACGATGAATTAGTAAAGTACATCTTTAGAATTATTGAAATGGTGCCCCATTTACAATCACTGAGGTATGAGCGTGTGTCTTTTTGCCGTTACATTTCTTTCATTAAGTCGCTTATTGAAGTACCTTTTCGAATATTTTCAAATTTTGTACCTGAGTATTTCTTGGTGATTCATTTTTATTTCTCTTTCCGTCAATCAGTTAGTATATACATAAGCATCTTTTTATAAAACATAGTCGAGTGGATAAGTGAGCACAAATATTAACCGTCCGGTGATAGAATCTATGAGAAAGGCACGGAGACCTCACGCTCTGAAAGATTGAGCATCTTGGAGACCCCGAATCTTCAGCGTGCCGTAAATATGTGTTGGAACCTCAGACACATAACGGTGAGTCTAGAAGGCCGCATCATGACTCAAAGCCTTCCCTCGTCTTTTGTCATAGTTCCTAGCAACTTAACCTCGCTGGAGTTACGCGGTTTGGATGGAGAAAAGTCTGAGCTGGCGAAAAATTTAGCAAAGCTTTTGGCCAGGTGTTCAAACCTCAAGAGCTTGGAGCTCTTTGTAACTGACGAGCATATCAAGAAGGTTTCGGTCCCTGAACATGTATTGGTTCCGAAATCTCAAGCCCAGCACTGCAAAAATCTTCTAGAAAACATTTGTGACATTTTCAAAGTCCATTGCAAAGCAACCCCCTTGAGACTCACACGTCTACGACTGGGTCATGGTCTATTCCTTTGCAAATCTCAATCCGACGAGTCAAGCAATTTTCTGGATCAACTTACAGATTTATCCGTACTTCATGATCTCGAATTCTTTAACGGCTTTACCAAAGTACTTGACGATGATAACTGGCACTTGAATCTTACCCGAGTAAATTTCGAGCTTCTAGCAAATTGCACATCACTGAAGCGCCTCTGTGTCACGAGACTTAATGGGCATTTGAACTCCTGGTTGAAGAGCGGAGCAGGCGCTCCGATCCACGAGCTTCAAATATTGGGACATCAGGTATGGAATGACCCAATACTGGCAGAATTCAACACCTTAAACCTACCCAAATTATCGAAGCTTCTTGTTCAAGAGCACATACCTGGAGAACACTGGGAAGCTACTGAGGATGAATTCAGGCTTCGGCCAGATCTAACATCGTCCGAAATTACAGTCCTCGACAGGCTTCCTAATCAGGGAACCCAACTTTCTAAACTGAGCTTGTCCCTGGATTTTGAAACTCAATGGGTGAGCATACTACCTGATCTTTCCACTCTCTAATATTGGCCACTAATCGTCCATCCCAGTCTCAATTTTCTTCCCATTTATCAGAAATGAGAATGCTCACCCAGCTAAAAATCGAGCGTCGACACTGGGTTGAATTTCCATCTATCAAAACCCCGATCGGTGATCTTTCTCAAGAAGCAGCCATGTACTATTTTGCGGCGAAGATATTTTTAATATGCCCTTCTTTACGATACCTCGAGATTTTTTCGGCTGGGAAATGGACTATGGATGGCGTTTCTGGAAAGGAACCTCGTAGGTTGCGATCTGACGAGGCGTTTACGGTTGATTTTTTCTCTACTGCGGGTCCGCGTTCAATTCAGGATCGTTGTCGTGATTTGCCGGGTTTAGAAACGCCTCATGCGGTATTCTAGGACCGTATCCGCGTAGTGGTTGAGAGTTACCGCTGGGAGTTGGATGTGGAGTACTAGACTCGATAACCGCGTGTGGTCTTTTGAAGCTTGTGGTTTTATTCGATGTTCACCGGCGAGAGATTTAATACATGGCTCCTTTCAATAACAATTTTATTTCTACAGCTAGATTTAAGAAAATCAGACTGTCTCCGTCCCTGGGTGATTCTGCGGTCTAGATATATGTTCCCCTCAACTATCTCCATGACCTCATGGTTATACTCTCTCTCGAGGAATCACATACATCGGCGCATTTTCTTTCTTGATGGACTGATCAATCTCTCGTCCATATATTTCTTTGCTCGTTCTTTCAATCTTCAGCTAACCGAAAACGAGTACAGTGATGTCTTCCCCTTCACTCTCTCCGGTAGGAAAATAACCTGCTGCATGGACATCGAAGGTAATGACTTCATCCTCAATGGAAAGCTCGAAGACGTCAAGGCCGAGGACATCTACGGTCTGCTTACAACACCCGTTTGGGGTAGCGATGTCATCTACGACTGTCCAAACTTGAAGCTCATGATGATGGAACAAAAGAATCTTGTTAAGTTTGAACCAACGCAGAAAGCATTGGAGTCGCATGTTTCATTAACCGAGAAGAAAATGTTTTGTTTATATTAAATTGAGTCTTGCGTGGAAAGGCAAATCCGGTGTTTTCCAGATCCCCAGTGCCATGTCTGAGGTCACACTCTTACGGCGGCGCTATCACTGGTAGGGAAAAGAGGTACGACATAAACTGACGGCTGAATTCGCCGAGTTATACCATGATCTCGACACGGTAATGCCCCAATAATCTTCGCTCTCAAGGGTCATTCTAACACTAGTTATCAATCAGGGCCTTGCTCCCATCAACTCCATACTCCCCTGACTGCCCTTTCCACAAAACCACCGGCGAGACGCCGCCTACGCCAAGATGCTTAATTAGCTTCGCGTTTCTTGAGATGGCTTTCTGTCTTTCCAGGGTGCAAATCAAGTAGAACTTGAAGCTGGTGAATACTAATCTTAATTGAGAAAGTGCTTGTCGATATTACTTCATGTGGTGGAAAGCTCCGGTATGGGGTATGTTAGATGATCGGGAATCCCAAGTAGTTTTCGACAAATATATAAGGGATTCCCTTCCATTTCTGCTCCCTGAAAGCTCCCCCAAAGGAAGAGATGCAAATGTGGAGGTAGCCAAGTACAAACGAGTGGTTGCAGTCTCTCGGATCTAAATCCGAGAGCCAACTCCTTAGATCTCATCTGAATCAACCCGCCATCAACCAGTCATCACACCACATAATATAGAATATTAAATATCAACATAAGCGCATTCATTCATTCATTCATTTCCCACCAAATCCATATAATATCACTTCCCATCTACCTCTTCCCGACCCTCTCCCAAATTTCCCCCGAGCTCAAAAGCGTACTAGTAACCGCCGCCATCCCAACAATCCCCCTATCCGTAACAATCCATCCCGTGACCGCGCCTGGAATAAATAGATCTGCTGCATTTTCAACGATTTTCAAGATGACTTGAGCTCGTGATCTTCTCCATTTCTTCACCTTAGATTGTGTCTTCTTTTCTGCATCGCGCTTGATTTCTAAAGTCTCGTCTTCATCTTGCGATACTGGAGTTTTCGATATTGGAGTCGAGTTTGCGCTGTTGAAATGGTAAAGATCCCACAAGCCCCCCAAAATCGATATGCACAACGAGTAAAACCAAAACCTGTTTCCTTCGAGCGTACAGGTAGAAGACCAAGGCGTGCTGCATACTCCCATCATGTCTAACTTTTTGCCATGGGCAGATGGGTTAGCAATTTCTCCTTTCATACAGTACTCTTCTCGAAACTGAGCCCCTCCTTGAACGAGAAAGGTAATGGGTAATAAGTACTTACGATGGTTAAACTCTCCACTATAACGCGATCATCATTATTAGTCAACAGTCAAGATATCTATCTCTAGGAGAAGAGAAACGTACACCCCAGATAAGCACCCATAAACCCGAATTTTCCCACCCCAATCAACATCTTGACTCCTTTCTCATTGCAAAAGCTCCCCCAAGCTTTCGAGAAATTCTCGATGAAGCGGAAAAAGCGCATGTAGCGTCGTCCTATGAAGAGGAAGATGGGTTAGATTGTTTTCTGAAAAAACTACTTCCAAGCCTATCTTTCATTCTTCTCCTTTTTTGAGCTGCTGCGTTTCGGTTCAGATGATAGGACTCTGCATCCGATGTCCCGGGTATAATCACTCTCGAATTCGAGCTATGAATTTATTGAAGAACCTCTTGGGAGCTGTCATATCCTCAACCACCGCATCTCCATGGTCCTCACCCCTCTTCACTCCTCTTCACCCCCCTTCTCAAACCCTCCTCCCTCCAACATAACCAGAAGAAAACATACCAACCGCAACCTCCCTCCTCGCCCTCCACAACCCCTCCACAAGCTCCCTCTGCAACCCCCCATGCACGCCCTTCTCCCCCTCCCCAACCCCATCAACCCCCAACCCCAACAAAAGCAACCCCAAAACCCATGGGTAAAAAGCAAAGATCTGGCATAGCGCCTGGATTAACCTTAGTGTTTTTTCGAGTCCGGCTTCCAAGGTAACATATTAGTTTTGAGTGTGTGTCACGTGGGTAGGAGGAAAGCAGGAAAGGAGGGGGGAGAAAAAAAAGGGAGGGTAGGATGGGAGGAAGAGAGGAAGAGCGAAAAACTTACCTGCATCCGATGCAAAATCTACCGCATGTTTTAAGACACCCATAATCTTTATATTTCTCCAGTGTTTCAGTACTTCAGTAATTACTACTTCAGCGTACCACTATGTGATGTAGTAAATAATCAACACAATCATCAACATACGTAACCCTCAACCTTACCAGCCCCCCAACTCTAAATCCAAGCCCAACAATCCAAGCCCAACTTATACAAACAACCTTAACCTTAACCTTAACCTTAACCTTAACCTTAACCCAGCTCCCGTCTCCCAATTACTGTACAAACACATAAAAATAACTATAGATCTATAAATCTTAAAGACTATCTATACACTCACTGATTACAAAACTCAATATTTAAATACTTAAATATGCATCACAAACCCTTTGTGGACATCAACTACAAACTGAGGTGGCATTCCGCGAAATTCAAAAGTCGCTTATTAGCGGGGAACATCCTAATTGTATCCTCTGAAGACATTAACATCTAGAAGTTAAATATTTATGCTACGTACATTTACTCATAAGTATTGATTGATATCAAGATAATTATACTCGAGTAGGTATTGAGGAATATTCAAGTATCGATTTCAGCTTCAAACTCACGATGCGCGGCAGAAGGTTCGTTATTCGATTCACGAGCCATTTAACCGTCGAATATCAAAATGAACTTAAAATATTTGCTTGCCATTGAGAAAAAGCACCCATGCTTAACATCAATAAATACATTTACAACTCCCCTGATGAGCAATCTACCATTCTATGCTCTACTCCAAAATCTATTGCCCAGGTGAAACAAGTTTACCTTGCTGCAATGCATTATTGTCCCAACCACCAGCTAACGCCGAACCTCCATTCTTCTCAGCATAATCCCTCATGCGTGCCTCCAACTCGGGTCTGAAATGTCTAATGAGACCTTGAATAGGCCATGCGAAAGCCTCTCCGAGAGCTACAGATGTTAATTAGCAAGCGCGTTATGCAATAAAAAGGTGATGTACATACCGCAAATAGTGTGCCCCTCGACTTGCTTTGTAAGTTCTTGCAACATATCAATCTCACGTATTCTGCCTTGACCCTTTTCAAATCTCTTCATGATCTGTTCAGTCCACTTGCTACCTTCTCTGCACGGCGTGCATTGACCACAAGATTCGTGTCGATAGAAATGACTCAATCTTGAGATGGCACGAACAACATCAGTACTCTTGTCCATTACAATAACTGCGGCCGTTCCAAGACCAGATTGACTATCCTTCAACGCATCGAAGTCCATCAATTGCTCGTCACAAATCTCCTTTGGTAAGATCGGTGTAGATGATCCTCCAGGAATGATAGCCTTAAGGTTATCCCATCCTCCACGAACACCACCGCAGTGTTTGTCAATGAGCTCTCTAAGAGGAATACTCATCTCCTCTTCAACGGTACATGGGTTATTGACATGACCAGAGATACAAAAAAGCTTGGTACCTGCATTACGTTCACGACCAAAGGAAGCGAACCAATCTCCTCCTCTTCGGCAAATTGTTGGTGCAACAGCGATAGTCTCGACGTTTGCCACAGTTGAGGGACATCCAAAAAGACCGACGGCAGCAGGGAAGGGAGGCTTTAAACGAGGCTTTCCTGGCTTACCCTCGAGCGACTCGATCAAAGATGTCTCCTCACCACAAACGTATGCTCCCATTCCACGATGAACATAGACATCAAAATCATATCCACTGCCGCAAGCATTCTTTCCGATTAATCCATCCTTGTATGCTTCTTGAATCGCACGTTGTAGAACAGTAGCTTCGTGGTAGAATTCACCACGAATATAAATATATGCTGCTGTGCAGTTCATTGCTCGGCCTGCGACTAAACATCCTTCGATGAGTTTATGGGGGTCCTTTCGCATAATCTCTCGATCCTTGCATGTTCCAGGTTCACCCTCATCTGCGTTGACAACCAGATATCTTGGCTTAGTGTCGTTTTCCCAACCTTTAAAGTTCATGAATGACTATCGTGGCTTAGCTTTATTGATTTGACTTGTGAAACATCAAACGTACCCATTTCATGCCAGAAGGGAATCCAGCGCCACCACGTCCTCTTAAGCCGGATGCCTTGATTTCGGATATAATCTACTCCAATTGTCAACGCCCTTCCTTCATAGTAGTATCAATCCTTCTGACATACCCAGTCATGACCCTTTGCGAGAATATCCTTCGTTCTGTGCCAATCACCATACTTTTTCGCACTCGCCAGATCCGCTCCGTGGTGTCCATACAAGTTCTGAAAAATTCTATCCTGATCCCTCAATCCACCCCATTGTGTCTTCTTAGGTGGAGGTGGTGTATCTGCTACTGTGGCAAGCCCTCTAGATTGTTGTATTGAAGAGATCGAAGGAGATAATCGTGCTACTGATGTGGTTGAAGATAGGATGCGAGTGGAGAGTGTAGAGGCTGTCTTTGCAGACGGCGCATTTCGCGAAAGCATTGTCGATATATGTTTTGTGCCCAATTGAGAGAGGGGGGAGTTGAGTTGTAAATATACTAGGTAATTGGTATTTCCGAATAAGTTCAAGTCATCATAGAAATCATGAATGTTTGATTGGTCAAAGTGACAAAGCTTCAAAACGGTGGCGATAGCCGAAAACTTCCGTTTAATAGTGCGAATCTGGAACTTTATAAATCCGTCCCGTCTTGCCACTTATTATTACAGTAACAAAAACAAATTACATCTTTTTAATCTCTAATTTACAGTTAGTTTACACATCTGGTTGTCCTTGAAGTTGACAGATATTAGAGATATCATAGATATCATAGAAGTAAGAGGCAAAAAACTGATTGAAAGCTGCCCATTCTGATATCTGACGTTTTTGCTATACACTCAGGTACAAAAACTTACAACACTTTCTATTGACCTCTAACAGATATTACGGTTACGGCCCGCAAGGCTCGAATTCGTGTTCGGGTTTGTCGATACAACGAATAATTGGCCAGCCAGCTTTTGCCCGTATCAAGTATCAAGTATCTACATTTTAAGGCTTGAGGCCTACACACCGTCCATCATGTCTGTCAATAAACGCGCTTCTATGCTTCCTCCACCTCCCAAACCTCCGACTTCTTTCTCAACCAACGTTACCATCGCCGACCACGCCTCTCTTATTGGCACAAATCTCATAACCATCCGGGGACACACTGTTTTGCATCCACGTACGAAATTGAACAGTAGCTTTGCTCCTATCACAATCGGTACTCAGTGTGTTATTGGCGAGCGCAGTTCCATTGGCATGTTAAACTTTCCATCTGAGGAGCAGGCTCAAGGCGTCGTATTGGAGAATGGCGTTGTTATAGAAACCGGAGCTGTTGTTGAGGCGAAACTGGTGGGACAGGGCAGTCTTATTGAGATTAATGCAAAGGTGGGAAGGGGAGCTGTGATTGGAAAGGTATGCATTTCGCACGTATAACTTGCGATATACATGAGATGCTAATGAGTTTTGTTTAGCATTGTAAGATTGGACCGATGTGTGAGGTTGCGGAAGATGAGATTATTCCAGATTATACTGTGATATATGGTGATGGGCTACGTAGGATAGACAAAAGTGGCTCAGAAGCTCTAAAGATGAAGATGATCGGTCGACATGTGGAAGTGCTTAGAAACCTTCTTCCTAGCAACTTGTCTAAATATCAATGATACCCATTTGATTTCTCCTAAACTCCTGATATTCATTGCCTCCGTGCTCATCATAGGTATGGCTACTATTCTTCGTACATACTTTCCCGTAACTCCTGCACATTTCCGTCACTCACTCTTAACATGAGAAAGGCCAGATTATGGCTATGCAAGCCTAAATATAATACATGCAGTTCATCTTTTATCCACTAGACCAATCACTTCCTCATCCCCCTCTAGGACGTTTTCCTCCATTTCCCTGCTGGCCGCCTTCTGGCACAGGTCTCTTTTGCCCTGACTGTGAGTTTGGACTAAAGCTCTGAGCAGCTGCGTTCATTCCTCCGCGTTGCCCGGCAGGATTTCCTCTTCCCCTACCCACGACCACGTGGCCTCCACGTGGTTGATAAATTCCTCCACGAGCACCTCCACCTCCGCGATTTTGATTACCACCACGCATTTGTGGTAGTCGTGACTGATTTCCTGCTTGAGGGGCCTGCAATTTATTAGTATTGAATGGTGCCAAAGGTATAGAGAGTTTACTTACAGAAGGTATGTTACTAACAGGTAGTGAAGAGGCCCCATTAGTTGTTGATGGGGTAATTGGACGAGGTCCTAGAGGTATACCACTCTTCGGGGCTTCGGTTTCATCGGCTGCAATACCTTCTGCAGGTGCGGAATTAGATTGGGTGCCAGGAACATTCGATGGTGGTACTGCAGCTGTTGTAGTATTGGCTGCCGGAGGCTGAGCCGTTGTAGCGGCGGGAGTGGGTGTTGACGTTGGAGCAGCAGGAGCCTGAGGGGGTGGTTTGGCAGTCTTGGCGATCTCCCATACCTCACCAACGGGCTTTTCTGGGGTATCCTTTGCAGCTTTTTCAACGACTCCAATCTTTGCATTTGCCACTTTGATTCTGTTGTCAAACATATTGAGTTTCAAGATTGATTTCTTCTCTGCCATCATAACAGCTTGAGCTTGAGCCTGTTCAGCTTTTGCTTTAGCTTCTGCGAAAGTAAGGTCGGTGGTTTTCTGCGCTTCCGCGACCTTTTCCGCTACGAGTTTATCCTGCTCCGCTTTGAGTCTCTGTGTTTCTTTTTCAACGAGCTTCTTCAGGTTATTGGCAAGTATACTCTTGATCGTTGGATTTGTTGACAGAAGATGTCGAACTTGATCATCCGAAAGATCTGTACCTTCCACCGACGGTGCAGCAACCTTACTTAGAGTTGCGAGTGTGACAGGAACGGTATGTTCTTCTGCCTTGGGTGCAGAGGGGGTAGGTGGTGGGACCGAAGAATCAGCATGTTTGTTCTCTGCAAGCCAAATTTGTTTCTCTTGCTCAAGTTTTAATTTGAAATCAGCCTCAAGTTGTACCCTGACCGCTTCCTTGGACTCGCCGAGTTTCTTGTTCAAAGCTGCCTTCATCTTATCGGATCGTTGTTTGAGTGTGGCTTCCATTGATTCTTCAATTTCCTTTGCCTTTTCATCACGTTCCTTGGCCATTGCTTCGGCAACAGCTATACGTGCCTCCAAAGCCTTTCTCTCCTCTTCTGAGATACCACCATTCTGGCTTTCGTCAATCTGTCCCTCGTCGGCACCATCATCCACTGGAGTACCAGATGGCTGGGCGTTTTGCTGCGATCGAGCTTCAGCTGCATCAGCAATAGCACTATCTCTCTCGGAATTAGCGGTTTCAAGTTGCTGTTTCAGTTCTGTGATCTGTTCTTGAAGAGCTTGTTTCTCAAAAATTGCCTGATCACGTTCCTTACGAAGCTCAACAAGTTGTGCATTGAAAGCTTCATTGCTCTCCGATCCAGCTGCTGTAGGTGCTGGAGGTGCTGGAGGTGCTGGAGGTGCAGGGGATGCCCTGGGGGATGCGACAGATTGAACAGCATTTGCCAATGCCTGATCACGCTGAGTCTTGACTTCGTCCAATTCTTGCTGTACTTCCGCAAGCTTGGCTTCTGCTGCTTCTTTTTCTTCCACCGCAGTCTGAAGTTGTTCTTGAAGAAAAGTGAGCTGTGCTTGAAGTGAGTCCCTCTCAGAGATGGCAGAGTCTCTTTCTGCAGCCCGATCATTCTTATCCTTCGTCAGGGTGCGGTTCCTCTCCTTGGCTTGCTCGATTAATTTTTGTCGGGTATTTTGCCATTGGACTCTGTCGTTCTCCATACTACTCTCCAAAATTTGTACCTTCTCTTGCAGGGGTTGTTGTCCTTCCAGCAAGGCGTCTCTCTCGCTTCGTAAAGTCTCAATTGTCTCCTTCATTTGTTCCATCTCGGCAGGGTCGATTCGGTTGTATTTGGAAAGTATGTCTTGGTTGCGCTTCTGCCAACGGTCACGATCTTCCTGCAGCAGATGCATCTCACCCTCCATTGTTTCTTTGCCATGTTCCAATTCACGAACCTTTGTCTCCAACGGTTGAATTTGCGCCAGAAGCTCTTCAACACGTTTGGTCTTATCAGCAAGCTGAGATTGAGCTTGACGTGCTTCATTCCGTAAAGTGATGCTGCTTTCACGGAAAAGGTTGAGCTCATTAAGCTTGTCCATGAGATCCTTGTGAGCAATGGAGGTTTTACCACCATCAGAATGAGAGCGTCGTTCCTGGTCAAGCTTCAATCTGGCCTCATCAAGTTGAGCTTGAGTGTATTCAAGTTGTTGTTGTAGTCGTTTGGCTTCTTGAATCTTGATATCATATTGAACCTCGCCAATCTCCTTTTCGCGTCTCAAATATGTGTTCAGTTCTCGCAGACCTTCCACTGTACGATCTGTTGTTCCCTCAGGAGCTAGCGATCCAGCTTCTGATTCTGGGGCAGTGGAGCGTGCTTGCTGTAAAGCAATGATTTGTGACGAAACATTGTCTAACTGTTGGTGCAGAAGTTTATTTTGTGCATTAATGTCGTCTCGCCTAGTTCTCAGCTCGTTCAACTCGCGTTCGAATTGTTCACGTCGTTCCTCCCAGGAGGCTTCGCTTTGGTTCAGAGTGACCTTGGCAGATTCCGCTTCTGCTTTCAATGTTGCTGATTCGGACTTGAGTTGATTGTAGTCAACGCGTAGGGCCTGGAGGTGTTTAGCAGCTTCGGCATGCTTGACAAGTTCATTCTCGTAGTCTTGTTGGGCTTTGGTGGCAATAGCTGCTTGCGCGCGAAGGTCTTCTTGATGGAATTTTGCAGCTGTAGAGTGTTTCTCCTGCTCATCCCTCAAACGCAAGATCTCTGCCTCCAAACCTGATTTTTCTTCCTCGGCCTGCCTAGCGACTTCACCTTGTTGATTTCGAAGGGTCGTCAACTCGTTGTTTGAATTGGTAAGCTCGGCAGAAATATCTTCGGCCCGTTGCTCAAGTTCGCGAATTTTGGCGTCTTTCTCCTCGATGATCTTATCCATCTCCTCACGGCATTCATCAAGTGTCGCATTGAGACTTTGTAGCTCCTCCTCAGATGATTGACTGATAGACTTGAATTGCTCTGCTTGATGCTTTGCATTTTCGAGCTCCGACTTTGCTAGTTCTAGATCTCTATTCAACTCAGAAAGTTCAATTCCTAATTCTTGTTCACGACTTAGAGATTCCTCTTCATCATTTGTACCTTCCCCATCAGCATTTTGAGTATTAGTACCTGGTCGTGGTGTGGGTCTTGGGTGCAAGAGCTCAACTCTTTCCTCTGCACTCTTGAGCTCAATTTGCAGCTCATCTACACGAGCTTGGAGATGATCGCGTGATGTCTGCGCAGCAACGAGCTCTTCTCTAGCCTGGCTTAGACTCGTTGCAAGCTCGTCAATCCGCTTTTGATTCTGCTGAGAATCGTACTCCTTTCTCAACTGGGCCTTCTTACTCTCTTCAACTTCATCATTAAGTTTTCGCTTTGTGGAGTTCAATTCCGATTCCAAAGACTCTACTTGTGTTTGAAGTCTTCTTCTCGTCTCGGATTCGGATAATTCGCGTTCGTTCTGCAGGGTTTGTTGATTGGCAATGAGCGTATTGAGTCTAGTGCGTTCGTTTGTGAGATTCTCGTTATCCTGGCTGAGGCGATCCTGGATGTCTTTCCATAACTTCTTCTCGGCTTTGAGATTGGCAGTCTCATTTCGCATGCTCTCTACCAATCCCTTAGCTTCAATCAAATCCTCGGCTACTTGCTGTGTCCGCAAGTCCTGCTTAGCAGCAGCCTCGGAAAGAATCTGGGAGCGTTTCTGCAGCTCGCTATTTTCACTCTGCAACAACTTGTAGTTGGAGTGCAACATTTCGTAGCGTTCATTGGCAAGTGTCAACTGGCTGCTCGCCTTGGAAATCTCTGCTTGGAGCGCACCCTTCTCAGATGATAGTCGTTCCGTTTGCTCTCTTAGCGTGCGTCGGTCAACAGTTTGTTCTTCGCGGTATTGATCAAAATGGCTTTGCAATTCGCGCAATAGTGCCGCATAATTGGCATTGTCCTTCTGATTTGGATTTTCAATTGTTGACACGACACCATTGCCATCGACCGATTGACCGAACATGGATGCGAGATCTGAATTGGCCGGTAGTTGTCCTCGATGTTGCAGCATGCGACGGAACATGTCTCTCTCCTTGATATAACTTTCCGAACGAGTGATCATGGATCTTAACTCATCTTTCAAGTCCTCAACCTTGGCTTGGAGAGCTTGTACTTCCTCGTGGTCCTGCACGGCCTGATTCTTGGCAGCTAGAGCTTCTTCGCTTTCCATCTTCTGGCCCAGTTCTCTCGTAATCTTGAGCAACTCTTGATTCTTCTCTTGCAATTGGCTGATGCTGCGGAAGACGGTGAGTCTTTGACTGATGAATCGATCCGTATCAGTCATTCCTTCCAATGACTCTTCACTAACCTCTCCTCGGGCCAGACGTTCCATCTGTGCTCGCTCGGTAGCGTTCAGAGCGTCCAACCCCCTTTCTTTCGCATCTAAATCACAAAGAAGCATCTTGATTTGGGCGCTGAGATCTCTGAGTTGTTGGCGAAGAATGTTCACCTCTGCTTTTGCGGTAGATGCCTCACTCTCTGCCTTCCTTACTTCCTTCTTGGCTCGGTCACGCTCTTTACCAGTCTGATCGACAAACTTCGACATCTCTACCACCTCCTGCTGGAGCCTTTCATGCTCGGCTTGCATTTCTTCGAGCTCGGGTTGTTTTGCTTCGAGTCCTTGCATCATTTCCTCCATCTCAGCCGCAAGTCGTTCACTTCGTCTCTTCTCCGTAGCCAATAAACCCTTGACTTTATAGAGTTCCTCAATAGCTTGGGTAGCCGTGATAGCAGATTTACTGCGTATAGATCCGGGGGTGCCAAATTGAGCAGGTGAGCCAGATCTTCCAAACGTAGAGCCATTTAGTCCTCGTTGTGGAGTTGATGGTATTGAGCCAGGTCGATTTTGTGCGGATCCAAGGGCTTCCAGTCGATCGATTTCGGCCTCGAGTTCTGCAATACGATGCTCCGCCTGTTCTCGTTCTCGTCGCTCTGCTTCAGCTTCTTGTTGGCATCTACCAATCTCCTCGGCAGCATCATCCTTGATCTTTTCTACACCTCCCTCAACCTCCTTCAATCTCTGCCGATGTGTCTCGGTTTGCTGTGCTTGTAATTCAGCGAGACGGCGTGCGCTTTCTAACTCTTGGCGGAAACCCTCTTCAGTCTGTGCAGCTGCTTCTTGAAGTTGTTGAATCTTGTGAAGTGAATCCTCAGC
The DNA here is from genome assembly GCA_002162495.1 of Myriosclerotinia curreyana. Classification (NCBI taxonomy): domain Eukaryota; kingdom Fungi; phylum Ascomycota; class Leotiomycetes; order Helotiales; family Sclerotiniaceae; genus Myriosclerotinia; species Myriosclerotinia curreyana. The sequence goes on from NGKJ01000020.1 coordinate 39,230, forward strand.
CTTCTTCTGCACTTCATCTAATCTAGTTCTTAAAGCTTGTTCCGTACGTCTCAGAGACTCGACATTGGAGGTAGACTCTTCGTTTTGGCGCTGCAACTCCGCAATCCGTGCACCCTTCTCTTTGCGATACTTCAAGGCCTCGGCGCTTTTAGTCTTCAATTCGTTTTCAAACCATTCATTATTGCGCTTGGCTAGTTCGACCTCTTGCTTCAAGGACTGTTCTCGGAATTTAGCACTAGACGCCGCAGAGGTTGCGTTTTGAACGGATTGTTGTAAAGCGGTAATTTGCTGACTGAGTTCTAATCCTTTTTGATGTTGCTTTTGTAAATCTTGGGCCAGAGAACTATTGGCAGTCGTCTTCGACTCAATGACGGCTAATGCATCGCGATTGGAGGATTCGAGTGATGAAATTCGAGATCTTAAAGTTTCAAGCTCAGATGTGGATGTCGAGGAACTGGACTTCAAGGTTTGCAGTTCACTTTCGAGAGACGACCTTGAATTTTCTAAAACGATTGTATGTCAGAATTGCAATCTGGTATTGAAAGAATCAAATGGCTTCTTACCCTCCTCATTGAGCTTCGTCCTCAATTCTTCCACATTCTTCTGCGCCTTTTCTACACTTGACCGAAGACCTTCAATGCGCGTTTCTGAGCTTCTCACGGCATTTTCAAGCTCAATATCGACTCGCAATTTATCTGCCACCAATTCATCATGCTCGCGTGCCTTTGCGGTGACAGCTTCGAGGACGCTTCGAACTAATTCCGCGGTAGGATTATCAACAACTGTGTTAAGCGTTTGTTGCGGCACGCTCAAATACGCCGACAAATAGTCGACGTCGAGTACCGCACTCGCCATGCTGAGCAAGTTCCTTCAGAAGATTTGTTGTTGTGCTTTGCAGAAGACCATTTGAAAAAAAGTAGTTGGAAGTTTGTATTGATCGCGTTGCTTTGTGAAAGTGAAGGTCAAAGTAATAAGGTTGAAGGAATCCTAGCGGTCGATATTAAATTAAATCTAAGAGGCCCTCGTCGTTTATTTGATGACCATAAATAATTCGGAATGAATGGATAAAAGTTATTGCTTCGTCTCGAATACCTACGATGGTCAAATCGCGGTTTTGTCGATTTCGTGAATAGAGTCTTTGTCAAGCTTGTTGCTGAAAGCGAGGACGGGAAAGTCGCTGACTAATAGTCCCAAACTTTAAATTTAAGCAACGTGAATGGGTGGAATTCTTTTAGCTTGAGCTTGGATCCTGTACGGTTTAAATAGATACGCTAAAAATTGGCCCGTGTAATTTTTCAGCCTCATTTACTTAACTTCTTTGTCCATTCTCAATACTCTCCGCCAAACGCTGCGCCATACACCTTCAAACTTTCACGCTTCTCGACCTTGAATTCATACCGCATATGTCCAGCTCTCGACTTTGGTGCGCGTCTGGTAGTCAACATTGACGCTCCTAAATTTGGGCAGCGACGTCATCTGGACCTGTGAATCATAGTGCGGTTGTACATCATTTCTCAGGCCAGGACTCAAAGACTCTTTAAATACAGATCAACCCTACCCCGAATCCACGATACATCTTACATCTTTAAGTGCGACCATGTCTTCATTTCTTGAAAAGCAACAGGCAGCCTTCCAAAAAGGTATTCAGAACACTTCCACAAAGATTACGAGCAAGCGCCCTCCTCCAGGACCAGTTTCTGTACCATCACCCGCTCCATCAAATGCCTCAAACGCATCGAAGAACGATAACAAAGACGCTAAGCGCAAGAGAGAGCCAACAAATGTTGTTTATTCTCAACCGGCTGTTACAGGTTATGGAACAGAAGCATTTACCCAAGTCACCTACGTCATCGAGTTCTTGAAAAAGAAGGATGAGCCAAAAACTTTCAAGGAAATCCTGGAATATTTGAGTCAGGCCCACGTTGAGCAGAGCAAGAAGCAACTCATTGCGCAAATTCTCCGAAGACACGATCGAGTTGAATGGATCTCAGATCCTAAGTTAAGGACACAAACTTGGGATTCAGGTACCTTCAAGCATCGACCCATCATCGGTGTTCGTAACAAAGGAGCTTTGCTATCGTATCTTCAAAACAAGCCCGATGCACAAGGAGTAAGTGTTAAGGATTTGAAAGATGGCTGGCCAAACTGCGAAGATGCCATCAACGAGCTAGAAGCGCAACATCAAATTCTGGTCACCAGGACAAAGAAGGACAATCATGCCCGAATGGTCTGGATCAACGACCCTACCTTGGTCCACCCTGTCGAGCCCGATTTTCAACTCATGTGGCACAGGACAGAGCTTCCCAGCGTCGATGATCTTGTTCGCAAGCTTCTCGAAGCGGGACAAAAGCCTGCCAGTGAAGATCCAAGCAAGCGTATAAAGGCAGCTCCAAAGCCGAAGGAGAAGAAGAGGAAGGCACCAAGAAAGGGCGGTCGAACTACAAATACCCACATGGCGCATTTGTTGAACGACTACTCGCACATGAAACGATAGACAGGGCGGCGGGGAAAATGTACCAAAATTGAGGGTTGGCGTTTTTGAGGTGGGTTAAATCATGGTATACAACGAGGGCGTTTGAGTCTAGAATCTTAAGGGGTGATTCCCAATTGCGGATCCCTTGGCACATATGGGATGGGATGGGATGGCTAGGAATGGGTGGGAAACCCGTTGATACAATGATATGCACAACATACAGATGCATTACAAGAATATCCCTCGAAAGTTAATACATACTTGCTCGTATCTTCCTTAGTCATGTCAACTCATGTGAAACATCTCGCTCCTAATCATCTACAGCTGCCATACTAGTACATTATATTTTGATCCCACCACCCACCAACAAATCCCATTATAAACTCCATATATACTCGAGTACAGTAAATTACATTGCGAATCTACATAAACCCCCAACCCCCAACCTCCAAACCCCAACATCCCTCAATTCGCTTCACCCATATCGCAGAGATCCTTCAACCTGCTTCAGCATTCCCCAAAAAAAAAGTTCCGTAACCACCCAGACCTTTTCGTACGTACCCATCAAAAACAAGAGATAGCTGACTGGGGGCTCTGCAACTCTCAGATTCTCATTTCTAGGTCACGATTTAATTATGAGAGCAATAGTTGCTAGGTATTGCTCGTTAGATGGCGAGCCAGCCTGCCAGTTATCCGTGTCCTCATATGCATATTCGAGAAGTGCAAGATAGGGGATCAAAGCAACATATGATGTTAACTATTCTTCCCATTGCATCACTACCAGCCATCAAAATTGCCAAAACCAAAACCACCCGATTTAACCTTCTTCTTCACTGGCGCCTCATCCTCATCCACATCCACATGCACAAAACCCGGCGCATCCTTCGTCCCCCCAGCTTTAAGATACTTCCCCACCCCACCCGCCTGCTCCCTCTGCACCACCGTTCCATCCCCCCTAATGCGTTTACCCGTCCATGTAGTTTTATCATCCTCCGTTCCTCCCTGCCTCACAATCTCTGCTTTTTCCTTCTCCTTCGAATCATTCTCCTGTTTCTGCTTTTGGAATTCTTCAAATGGATCGACGAAGACTACGACATTTTCCATGACGATATCGTTTATAGGCCGGCTTTTCTCATCTACTTCCACTTTTTCGAGTTTGGAGAGGACGTCCATGCCACCGACCACGCGTCCGAAGATGGTGTGTTTGCGGTCTAGATGTTTGGCTTCTTTATAGGTGATGAAGAATTGACTCGAGTTTGTGTTTTTGCCTTTGTTGGCCATACTCATGACACCTCTCGAATCGTGAGTTAAGGGTCCGTCGAATTCATCCTGAAAGTTCTTTCCCCAGATACTTGAACCTCCTTTGCCAGACCCACTGGGGTCACCTCCTTGAATCATAAAATTTCGGATGTTCCGGTGGAATGATACACCATTATAATAACCTTTTTTGGCAAGTTGGACAAAATTCCATACCGCGCGAGGAGCAGTCTCGGTTTGTAATTCGATGTTCAATGATCCCAGATTAGTCTCAATCCTGGCATATCCTTTTATCTTAACCCGTTTCGGCTTCAACATATATTCTTCGTCGGTGAGAATCGCTCTCTCTCCACTGGTTTCTGGAGTCAATCCCGTACTCGTAAAACTTGCGGCTGCTCTTCCTGTGGTATATTGCGCGGCATTGTAGGCCATCTTTTTTTCCTGTAGTAATGAAGGCTTTCCCATTGACGTCGTCGATTCTCGTTTAACCATTGACTTGGCGCGATTAACATCTCCGCTAACTTCTCTTTCTCTTCTCGCTTTCTCAACAGCTTCCTTGGCCCTCAGAACTTTGTCTCCAACTCTACCCAGCGCGTTGATGTTGACACTACCCTTCGACCTCTCTTCCTCCTGCTCTTTACTCAACACGGATTCTCCCTCCTTCAAGAATTTGAACTTGCTAAGATCCCTACTTTCAATGTTCTGCGGATCTTGTAATGTAATAATATCCGACCTCCCAAATTCACGATCATCGACCAGATCTAACCACATCTTTGCCTTAATGTTCAATCTTTCAACCGTCTCCCAAGCAAAAACATTGGCCTCTGTGCCATGCCTTATAGCAACGATATGTGTATTATCTGTAAACACCTTGAAAGTAACAGGATCCACCATCTCTCCCTTTCCATCTCCTCCCGCACCACCAGAGCCTCGTTCCTGCGCATCAGTGTCACCGTTTCGCGCAAAGTTCAATTTTATCAAATCTTTCAAACTCAATGGTTTCCCATCTATAGGGTTTGTGTCATGCTTTTCGAGCCATTGCGAAATGACTTCTATATCGAATATTGTGCCTTCAGCTGTACAGACGGGATGTTTGAATGGTTGTAAACTCGCCGCGCAGAAGTTGAAAGGGAGGCGCTTGAATGAGCCATTGGGAGCTTTTAGGGAAACATTTGATCCACTGCTGGCAGAGAATGCATCGGAGGACGACCATTCAGAATGGGTGATCTGGATATCATATAAAGATTAGCATGAGGAAAACTTGACCATGGTAGTCAGGGAGCTCACATAGAGTTTATCCGTGCCTGTGAGGGATTGATATTAGCATGCTTCTGGAATTAAGATCTGAGTGATATTGCGACGAACCTTTACCCATTATAAACTCTGAATATTAATTTGTGGATGGGTTTTGGAAATATGGATTTTGGGAGAAGAGCTTCATCAACTGTTTGATGTTTTAGGCGATAGGCTCTTATCGGGCTTATCGCGCGTCGCTACAGTTAGGTACTTACCTACCTAGCCTAGATCACATCACACCTCACTGCCACTTCACACAACAACCACAACTTGATTATCACCCCAATAAACTTCCATCTGCTTGTGATTTCTTCACAGAAATATCATTCAATCGCGCTACAGTCTCCCCCTTATGATCAGCAGGATATCTAAATCACAACTGCTCTTCCTATCGATACTCTCCTCCTGAGCAATAAGTGCGACACTGCTTCGAGCCCATCCAGCTTCCGGTACAGTGCAGCAGAAGTTTAGCATCCAACTCTATCTCAAAGAATAGTGGTAGAAGTCAAGGACAAGCATTGTGGTAGTTGTGAAGAGGGAAGGGCTTGCGTTTAGTGACGCCTTGAAGATATTCGACTATGTAATCGAATCGTTCATTCTCTGAAGAACTAAACATTAGTTTTATTGCAGATCAAGTTATATTATAAACGATTAAAATCTCGCATTTTCTTGCCCAATCCGCACTCCTACAATCCACTATTCGCTCCCCCTCAATATCCTAACAGCATACGAGCATTGACAACTACTACATCTCCAACTCTCTCTTTCATCAGTTATATTATCCATATCCCACCACTGCTCCTGACCCATCCTCCATTCTTCCAGCGCTCTGATTTCTAGCTCGCCAAAGCTGTCTCCGGGATACATCTCAACGTGAGCTCTATTTTCCACCAGATTTCCGACAAGCAAAAAGTAGCGATGGTGGTACTCAGTATGCATCGTTCCATCCTTTCTAATTTCTTGAAGTTCAATGACTGCGTCCGATTTCATCGGTACGTCACCAGCAAGAGAGCAAAAGGGTTTGTTGAGTCGGAGACGAGCGTCCAAGGCCGAGAGGAAGAGAGAAAGAAGAACGGATGGGTGCTCCCTCGGGATGCGAGTCGCGAGACAGCAAAGGATGACACTTGAAACCATCTTTTCCTCGGGTGCCTGAAGTCGAATATCAATTTGATGTGATTTTTCAGGTAGCAGTCGAAGATTCGAGACACGACGATTTCCAAAAAGATGAAAATCTGTACATTCATCCTCAGAGACTCCAACCCAACTCTCCGCCTCGGTAGCGGAAAGTTATAATTCCCTTGAAAGTGTCATCGTATGACAGGTTTGCATCAATAGGTTTGCATGAATCATATCTTGTTCTGAATCATATCTCGAATACTTCATTCCGACATCACCATCTTCCCGTACGACAATCCACAATCCACAACACAATCCACCCATCCCATGAATTTCCAAAAACTCCTCAAACTATCCACATTCATTCCACGCAAGTAAGTACCAAATATCATATCATATCATATCATATCATACACATATAAAATCTACAACGATTACTCCATCCACATTCATTCCACGCAAGTAAGTACCAAATACCAATTATCATACACATATAAAATCTACAACGATTACTCCATCCACATTCATTCTACACAAGTAAGTACCAAATACCAAATATCATACCCATACCAAATATCATACCCATACCAAATATCATACCCATACCAAATATCATACCCAATATAGAATCATACCCAATATAGAATCATACCCATATAAAATCAACCACAGTTACTTAGTTACTCTAGTTACTCTTTCTTTCGCTCCAAATAGCCCTTATATACTCTTATTAGCAGGAGACATTCATCCGGGGATCCAAGTTGATTAGCTACCTATTGAATGGGGGGGAAAATCAAACACCGTACGTATGTTAGAGTCTAAGCGGCTCCGATGATCAAAGGATAATGTAATGTAATGTATCATATATAATAATCTACTCTATACTACATTCAGTATATTCATTCCAGTATAATCAATCAAAATCACATTACAAATTGCAAAAGGAAATCTCTCCATATTACAAAAAACATATTGTCAAGTATAACTTTGAATTGTATTGGCACATGTAATGATACAAGATCTAGGCACGCCAGCCAAACCTATGATATCGCTAATTTCAGGAGGAAGGTTCATCCTCTAACTCCATACGCCACGGTCCATCCAAGGACTTTTCACCCAGTGTACCTCCATTCACCGATGATGCTAAACCCATAGATAACTTCCCACCCACGTCATTAAATTTTCTCAATCCAAGTAATTCCTCCAGCTGCCCACAAGACTGCCCGGCGTCCATTACCGCGTCCGGTTCTGAAATCGCCTGCGTCTGCCCCTGTTCCCTCATGATAGCTTTGATAGCCCAAGACAGCGTCATTAACGATTCTAAACTTGAAGACTTACCACCATCACGAAGATCACACAAGCCAGCGCCGTTCAGACAGTCGCGAGCTAGCTGCTGTTTAGACAATAACCGCATTGTCGCCAACGTCGCATCCAAAAGAGGACGCGCCATGTTGGGACTGCAGGCTAAGAGTCTTCTCAGCAAGCGAATCCGAAGAGTGTACTTCGGGCGCAGACTGTGTGATCTCGTCTTGGTCGATGAAATCGTTGAATAGGGAATCGTTAGTGGCGCCGATGTTGTCGCCAGCCAGATTATCAAAGTTATTATTGAGGGCGTCGGTAAGAGGGCCGATCCGTTCATCAATGTAAGACGAATTTGCGCCAGTGGAGTCAGGATATTCGAAATAGCTATCCAACTCATCATTTGGATCCATAAAGTGGTTACCAAAACCTGGGTACTTGAGGAAGTCTGACTTGTCCTCATCCAATACATCTGTTCTTTCGGCTGACACTGCAGGTCGCACAATATCACGGCAGGATATTGTGTCATACCGTAAGAACTGTTGTTGAATGATGATTCGTCAGTTAAATCCATTGGTGGTGGTGATAAGGAGGATGGGTTAACGGTTCCCATGGTTGAATGCATGGTGTCGTCAGTCTCCCTCATGGCTGGTAGAGCCATCATTGGACTATTGGGGGTATCTTGGTCCGTTGAGAACAAATCTTTTGTCATTGTTGGAGATTGTGGATGAAAAGCTTCTTTTCGTCTTGGGGAGGATGCGGGAGGGAAGAAGTCGGGAGGGAGGTTACCGGCAGTGACGGTTTGAAATTTTTGAAGGAGGTCTGCGTATTTAGATGACATGTTGGCCAATTGTAATTCTAAATCAAGATTTCTACGCTCGATTTGTAATTTTTCTGCTTCAAGAGCTTCAACTTCTTGACGCTTTCGTTCTCTTGATGATTGAGCAGCCCGTCGATTACGAAGGACTCTCTCAACTCGTCGCTGTTCCTTTTCATCTTCTGTCTTTGCTCGTTTTCTATAAAGTGAATGATTAGCTAAGGTCATGGATGAGTAACCCAAAAGGCCGATGTAATTAATTACCTAGGAGGAAGGTTGGTTTTGGGTTCAGGTAATTGTTGACCCCAAGACTTTCTCTTCTTTACGGGTTTCTTTTCGGGTGCCGGTGTACCAGCTAAACTTCCACTCATCTCACCAACATCATCTCCAAAAGTGCTATCCTCATCGAAAGATTGTGGAGTCATGCCTTGTAATGGTTCCATGCTGCTCTGTGGGTGGAATAGTGATGGGAATTGATGACCAGGAGTTGAAGTAAATGACTCGGCGAGAGATTCTGCCGGTGATTGTTCGAACTTGAAATTTGGCGTCGACATATTTTATTGATTGTAGTAGTAGTAGTAGTAGTAGTATTATCTTATCTTGTTTGAACCTCTAGTTGATGAGGAAGGAAGATAGATGTTTTATTGCACAATTACTATAAAGGTCGAATACTTTGGATGAAGTCGAATATGGACAATCCCATAATGATGAGGACAGATGGCCCACAATGGAATTTATGAGTCAAACAAACAATAGGTAGGTAATGATTGTTGGCTCACGTAAAGAAGATGGGCAAGGATGTATGTGGATGAGAAGAATATGGAATATGGAATATGGAATATGGAATATGGAATATGGAATAATAATTATTATTGTGTATGAGAAAGATGAAGTGGGAGATCTGTCCTCTTTATCATTTGGAAGACTGTGTTCGGTTAAAGCATGAATGATACTAGAGACTAGATGGGACCAATCAAGTAGTAGTAGGTAGTAGTAATAATGTTCTCGGTTCTCAATAAGATCTGAGCGCACTAATATTTATCTGTCAGACTTTAGCTAACAAGTGAGACTTGCTTAATTTAGTTTAGATTTTGAAACTATACGCCATTTTGAATGAATTTATATTTATTATTTAATTATTTAATTATTTAATTATTTAATTATTTAATTAATTGATTAAATGTTTATTTATGTATTACTTTCAAAAGATGCCATAATAATAAGCACAAGCACAAGCCAAAGCACAAGCACAAGCACAAACTTGGAAGTATAGGTAAGCATAATAAGCCCTTTGCCGTACAGTAGTAGTACAGTAGTAGTACAGTAGTACAAAACAACAATCATCATACAGCCTCCAGCCCTCCATGTCAAGTTCTATGGTCTGAACTTTATAAGTTGGGAAGCTTTTAGTTGAATTCTATATCCAATAAAGGATGGGCTACGTATGTAATATATTATTATAGGAATAATTGGAAAAAGATGCCGAAAGGAAGGATTTATTATTTGGTACACTAGGTATTTTATAATTATCCTAAATTTAGAATAATATTATCCATAAATCCAACATGTTACCTACATCCATCGTATTACCCGAAAGCCGTAAAGTATTATAAAACATCCACCCCCTTTATTCCCTCCCTTATAACACCGTAATCCGTAGGTACCGGTATGTTATTATTCCATTATCATTTCATTCTATTCTATTCCATTCCATTCTATTTCATTCCATCATTCAAATCATCCATTAATCTAATTGCCCTCTCAAATACTTAATACCTACTAAATAGTATCCAATCAATCTCATCAATCCCGAACCTTTCAACTCAAAACCTTTCTCAATAATAAAGTTCAACACAAAGAGATCTATATCATCAAACCATTCATTCATTATTCACATTAAGTTTCATCCTCATCCCCAACAAGGAAGTTCAAAAAGATCCCTCCTCGGTAAATTGATACGAAGTACGAAGTACGAAGTACGAAGTACGAAGCAACTCGTAAAGCTTATACTCCGTACAGTTAAGTACGCAGTTCTTGTCCGCCCCTCTCTTTGTCGATCAGGGGTTTCTGAAATACCCACTTTGTACTGGATACCGTACGTGGAATTGTTCGAGAACTTTTGAGAGAGATCGAGATGAGGACCTTAGGGAGACAGGGACGGACTTGGATATCATAATAATCATATAATCGTAGGCTAAGACTAGCCCCCCCTTTGCCCCACCCACTAACCACCTCCCACCTCCAACCTCCCAAAAGGAGTAGGTCCTTTTAATTAATCCCTCCTTTTAATTAGTCCTCATAACTTTATACTATGCATAGCATAAAATTAAACGTCACTCTTAGATTAGTAAAAGAATTAAAAGATTAAAAATATAAATATATTATTATTAAATAAGTAAAAATAATACCAATATAATTGATCATCAATATCATCAAATAAGCCATCTCAAAAGCATATAACTCCCCCAAAAGACCTAAACCCCATCATATAAATAGAAAATATTAAGAAAAAAAAATCCCTCACTCCACCCCAAAAGCTATAATTATAATGCTTTTATATAAAATATAACCCTCAATACTCCAACTCCAATATAACTTATTTTTTTTTTTGATATCACATATTTAATTTATGCTATACATAGTATAAAGTTATAAGGACTAATTAAAAAAAGGAACTAATTAAAAAGACCTATTCCCTTTAGAAGGTTGGAGGTAGGAAGTGGTTAATAGGTGGGGCAAAGGGGGGGCTAGTCTTAGCCTACGATTATCAATCATACTTTTTTGAAGATATACTTGAAATAATACGACTAATAAAAGATAAATTGCTCACACTATTAATAATATTATATAATAATTTTTTAACTTTAACTTTAACTTTACTACTAAAACTGACAGATTGATATACAAATATAGTTCCTTATATAGGAAATACCTTATATAGGAAATCCCTTATATAGGTATATTACTCTTTAAGTATTATTAATCTCAAACCTTCAGCCCCTTATTAGCCCTTCAGCCAGCCCCTCAGCCCCTCAGCCTTCTCACTTACCATATCTACGCCATCTCAGCACTGTATATTACCTTACTTTCCCTTACCTCATCTTATTACATACAAAAGCCACCCTCCCTCTATCTCCTCATCAAAAACCTCCCTTACTTTCCATCCTTCATCCTTTGATCCATCCTCTTTACATTTAAACTTTATACTTTTTTGAGTAATAACTATCAGATCGGACTTTTAGAGTACCGGGTATATGTTGATTCAATACCTAACATATACCGGTACACACCACCCAATTTAATCCAAACCTCTCAAGATCATCCCCTCCCCCCCCCCTTAAAAAAAAGATCACACTACCCCCTAAAATACAAAATATAAACGAATCAAATCCTTTCTACCCCAGAAAAACTAATTTAGTAAAACTGTAAGACTTACTTACTTACCTACCTACCTACTTACGCAGTATTTGTATCCAGCAAACAGCATTTTTCCGTCTTCCCCTCCGGCCCTTCTCTCCTATCGGCTGGGTATTTACAGTAGTGAGTAGTGAATTCGAGCACTTCAAGGTTTAATTCAAGTTTTATATCCCTTCACAGTACCCCCTTACCAAGGGAGCTCGCCACCCCCTTGGATCCCGACACTAATACCTACCTACCTACCTAGTACCTACCTTTGACGCGTCCAGATGTGATAATCGGAGTTTGTCCTTGCATATCATACATATATATATACATATATATATATATATATATAAGCTAAACTAAGCCATGTACACTATTTATATATGGATGAATATATATATACCTACATTATTACTCTATTAGATTAAATAAATGAAAAAGAAAGAACAGTTAAAGATAAGAATTTGGTTTTCGATTTCTATCATCTTGGTCAAAAGATCTCGGTTAAAGATCTCGAACAAGGGCAACGTAATGGATCATGAGTAAACACTGTCTACGGAGTATACCTACCTACCTATACGTAGTACTTCTACGTACGCTATATTTTGGGGGGGCATTTGGGGGCATATATTTG
>NGKJ01000020.1:51623-63873 GCA_002162495.1 Myriosclerotinia curreyana
GAGGGGGCGTGGGGGGGGAGTGAAGTGAAGTGTATTCAAGATATGAAATTTCCCAATTTCAATTGTTAATTGCCAAAAATTAACGTTTGAAGAACTTTTTATGGATCGGCCGCTCGAGTCTTAATTAGGAAAAGAGGGTGTTTATTTTCACAGCAAGGGACATTTGCTTTCCGGGGACAACTTGCCTTCCCCGACTGGGAACGGGCGGCCGATCAAATCGATGAAGAGCCGATGATTAGGTAAGGCTCTCATATACACGCCTCCAACAGACCCATATCTAGGTATCCAATATCAACCTCAAGCAAACACCAAAAAACCCCTCCTTTCAATTCCGCGGCGTGCCGCCTTCTTCACGTATATATTCCTAATAATCCTATTTCCCATCTCCATAACACAAACACAAACACAAACACAAACACAAACACAAACAAAAACAAAAACAAAAAGCTTTGATTTTTGTATTTTTTTGGGTATAAAATAAATCCACCTTTTGGGGGGCAAGGGGGACTGTGTCGATACTTGCTTGGCTTGCAATGTGATACATACCGGTACTGAAATCTGGATCAATGATCGGCTTGGATGGCGCAAAATGCTTCTTGAAACATTTTGGATCGTTGTGGCACGGTCACGGTAGTTGAATTAAGGGGGGGCTGGATTCTCGAATTCCCTTTTTTCTTTGGGATATGATGTGATTTTTGGGGGGACTTGGGAAAAAGTCCGGGCAAGGGGAATATCCATTTAACACCCACTCGCTCGCGATATATGCAATGCAATGCAAATGCAAATGCAAATGCATGTATCTCCACCTCCCGTGCTCCCCCCATGGATTCTGGAACTCTGGGCCCGGCCCCTTTCATCTCTGCTTCTACTTCTACTTCTGCTTCTGTCCTTCTGTGCTTCTTCGCTTCACCGCCTAATCGGCAATAATCCTGCATTCGCAATGTTCCCCTCGTACTCCACCGCGTTTGCTTCATGTTTTCATGATTAATAATTGATAATTGATCCCATCCACTATCGACTCGAGCGAGCTACGGTCCCGGCACTCCCGCCCCGCTCCTCGTCATCATCTAACTCACTCAAGATAACTAACTACCGGTACCTTCCTTATCTTCTTCGAAGCTGGGTTCGTTTATACAGTGTATACGCGGTAGAATGGAGTGGAGTCAAATACAATTTGATAGAGAAGAATTGAAAGCAAGCGGTGTAAGGTTATTGCCGGGCGGTGTAAGGTATGGGAAGGTTTGGTGGGTGGGTTTCGGCGGCGGGTTGAGGGCGGGTGGGGAGGACAGTGGGTTCAACAGAGATGGCCAACGTTCATGCGTTGGGGCTCTTCCCCTCCAATGCAATCTTTCTATCGGTACTAGAACTATTTCGAGTGGAGAATCTCGAGTTGAGAAGTCCTTGGAATCGAAATACTGGAGATCAACAACAAATTGCATATGTACCTGTGCACTTATAGTATAACTTGTGAGTAATTAAGAGCCACTTACCGTATAGTATAAGGTTATGCCAACACTCACGTGCATGCACCCTCACCTCACCGCTTGCTCGCGTCTATTCAAACGATTCAACGTGGTAGCATCTCCACAAACGCCTAGATATCTGATATCTGCATTGTGCAAGTATCAGTGCATCCGCCGTCCTATCATCTCCCCTAGCTTTGTTGTTACTAGATATGATCCGATGCGATGTCACGCGCTCCACAGTTTCCTACACGTCAGTGGCCCCATCAGTGTAGCATCTTTCTAAAATATACGATTCTACAGTGTCTAGACTGAGCTAGAGCGCGAGCGACTGGTGACATGGCAACTGAGGTGTTGATGCATACTTTAGCTTGGGATTTGATGGCTCTATGTGATAGGGTCCTGTGTGCTTCGATATGTATGACAGACTGAGTAAGTTCATCATAAGCTTGGTCCTTCGGGCGAATAGATATTTCGCGAAGAGGCAATGCATCGGAAGTGGGAATTTGAGAAGCGCTTCTGCTTCTGCTTCTGCTTCTGCTTCTGCTTCTGCTTCTGCTTCTGGAATTTGGGTGGATGCGATGGCTGGTATCGGCACGGCAATACGCGTAGGGAAATTTCAAAGAATCTGAATGAATGATGAATCGCCATTGCAATTACTACTGAGTCTATAGATATCATATAAAGTTTCGAATGCAAATTCACCACGCATATACGGTACTTGACGGAGAAGATCATCTAATCTTTCGCATGTGACTTTTCATCGCCGCAGAGATTGGGAACGTATCTTCTGGATAGTAGATACATCGCATTATTGGATAAAAATTCCTTCTCGGGGAGTTTCTTCATCAACAACATTTGTCCTATTATTGACGGTGGAGTTGGAGTCGTTGTGTGTAAATGGAGACCAATCTGAGGTCAATCCCGATCTTTCTTAAGTTAGGCTTGAGTTGGGTTGATTTATCGGTCGAACTTCAAGTATCCGTCTGTATCTTTCTGAATTGATTCCATTCCGTGGGTTAGTTTTCATTTTTCTATTTGTTCAGACTTCAGACTTCAGACTTCAGTTCACTTCAGAAGAAATTGATACGCAGACACGCAAGGCAACTTACTTTCCAATAAACTGAAACTGAAACTTCCCCTTCATCTTCACAATTTTTGAGGAGGGATCATAAGTGCATCTGAGTGATTGAGAAGTCTCATTTCATTCACTCGCCCCGTGATGTATTTGGATCAATCGAAATTACCAGTTTTGTTTTTGGATACAAGCGTGTTCAGTCATGTTGGTACACAGACAGCATGTATTTCTCATTCTCACATGTCTCGATGGGGGACGTATCTATTTGGTATTTCTAATGTTGTATCCTTTGATCATATGTGTGAGCTCTCTTTCCTCTGATTTTTCCCGACGCAGAAAGTTGCTGTCGTTGCCTCTCTCTCTCTCTCTCTCTCTCTCTCACTCTCACTCACTCTCACTCACTCTCTCTCACTCTCACACACACACATATAAAAATCTAGACGGCCGGGGCGAGTGAGGGGTCATGTAGTGAGATTTTCGGCGAGTTTGAACATGAGATTGGGTTGCTCAGCCATAGTAATATGTCCTTACTGCTTTTGCGGCGGCTTTTTCTTCTTCCCAGGTTTCCCTGGAGTGCGTATGAGGGGGGCTTCTTTCTCGACGGGAGCGATCTTCTCGTCTCGCTTTATTGGCTGTGTTGTGCGTTCTTCTCGATGCTATGTTCGATATGCTATCGTCGGGTTTGATTGTGCATGCAGTGTGCGGTTTTCTTGGGTGGTGTTCTCGTGGTGGAGAAGGAGCTCGTCGCGGAGGAGGATGTAGTGTTCGTGGAGGATCTCGTCTATATCGATCATCTATGCAGGGGTGGGCACCCTACCCTACCCGCGGGTATTTGACCTCTTGGGGTGGCTACCCTACCCTATGGAGGTTTTGTAGGGTATTTACCCTTATTTATCCTTACTACCCGCCGGGTACCGGGTTACCCGCGGGTATAGGTCATGTGATCGTCTAATATAGTCGTCCGAACATGAGGTTATTCCCAATTATAATAAACAATCATATATTATCATCTAAGTTTTGAGCCTTATTATCACATGATATACACGTGATAACCTACATTGAGCCTGATTATCACGTGATACAAAATCCAAATTCCTTCAATTTCAAATACTAATCATATATTATCCATATACTAATTATATACTAATCATATAATAATCACATGATAATCACATGATCATACCCTACGATATACCCGTACCCTACGATATTTTATAGGGTATTTACCCTATCCTTCAGAATGATATAGGATGGCTACCCTTCAAAATACCCGGAAAAATACCCCGGGTTACCCCGGGTTACCCTACCCTTTGCCCAACCCTGCATCTATGCGGTCTGTACGATGAGTTCTCCTTTTGCTGGTGGGTGCATTCGAGGCGCTATCCTCGGGTAAGATGGAGCATATGCTAGGATCTACGCTGGGTGTTCTTCTCGCTTCTGGTTTGGGTACATATGATCTCTCTGACCGCGGAGGTGATGGTACACGCCTAGTATCATAATCTCTTCCATTACGATGATCACGACTCCGCCTCGAAAGATGCGTCTGATGGCTCTCCTCACCAATCGTAGTCATCCCTCTCGTAGTCTGCGTTTTCGCATCAGCATACCCGCGACCCGAATCACTAGCATCGGTACTCGAACGAGGCTTCGACCATCTCGCATATCCATGAACCGAAGCAGCTGCGGATGTGATCTTCTCCCCATGTCTCAAAGCCTCCTCTGTCAATTCCCTCGCCTCGTATCGATTTCCAATGTCCAGCTTGGAGAAGGAAATTGAATGCACATCGCTTCCAACACCAAGCGGTCTAGCTTTGGGCCGGACGAAATGGTCCGAATCGCGCTCTCCTAAATCGACTGCGATTCGTCGTTGGCCGTTGGGATGGGACTCTTCTACTATAGCTCGGAAATCTATCGTGGCGTCTGAGGTGCGTGATGAGGGCATTTGGGGAGAAAGAAAGACTGTTTCCTGGGACTCGGCAGGATGGGATATCATCCGAGGTTTTAATTTGATTTTTGGGCGGGATTAATCGTCTTCAATGCTATTTCTCTCAATGAAATCCTAAAATTAAATCTCTACCGTGGGATACCATGCCTAGTATATTAATACACGTATCAACCTACTCTACTTAAGAGGTCACTTCTCGGTACCCAAAGAGGACGATGTAACCGGACCAGGACGTAGGGATTGTGACTGCCTAAGCGGTAACCCATCAGTAGCCCAAACTCACCTATATTATGTCCATACATCATGAAGTTCATATTAGGCTACCGAAGAAATGAGACCTATGGTTTCTTATGTGATGGAATTGTATAGGGTAGGAAGATGGCAATCCTTGATCAACAATCATAAGTCGTGCACCCAATCCTCTACAATCCTAAATGTGAATATAATTGCAGCTTTTCTTAATCATATCAATTTTCGAGCCTTCGTTCCTTCATTCTTCCCCCGTCGTCCATTCGAAACCTCTCTCCTCACCCACACATGCAAACATCCTTAATGATGCTCAAATCTGAACAAGAAAAGGGAGAAGAAGAAAATCGGCTATTCTTCCGTCCTTGATCGATAATGATTTTTTGATTTCTTTATTTCTTTATACACTCCCTTATCGTTTGCGAGATTAATTATTACCTATCAACTGGATACTCAAGATCATTACAAGCTCGCCTGGAGAAGCTACATATGGGGACTAGGCACGAGCACGATGATCTGATGATCTGGAAAGGAAAGGAAATCCCTAGTTCTAGATACTATAGCTATTGATTTGGTACTTCCCAAACTACTTCCCAAACTACTTCCCAAACTACTTCCCAAACTACTTCCCAAACTATTTCCCAAAATACTTCCTCAGCACGCGGTTGTATTTTATGAATTCAATAATTAACTACATAACGACATTTTCCAATCTCCACATCTCTTTGAATCAGAACTTATTGCCCGTCCCTATCCCTGTCCTATTAAGAATGCGGATCGCATTGCATTGGGAGAGCTGTTTGTATTTCTCCATGCGGCAATAATGTAAAAAAAAAAATGAGGAAAAATAAATCTTAAAATAAATCTCAAGACTTACAACATGAAATGATGAAAAGAGGTACTCCTCTATTTAATACTGCATGCAGGTTCTAAATTCTAATACTATCGTCTTCACTGGATCTCTAGGTCAAGATTGTTATCGTGTATTGTACGAGTAAAAGTGGGTGGGATTGCCGTCGAATCAGCCCATTTAGCGATGGTAGATAGCTTTGACATTGTGATTAACGGAACCATAATAGCATTTTGCGTTCCAATGTTGTTCCAAGGTAGGAGGCAGCTGGAAATGTTCTGCGATTTCTATACCCGTTTGGCCATCTTTGAGAGTCGAAGGGTTTCTTTGTCGTAGAGATCACGTCGCTGAGATAGAAACTCAACAATTTTGTTATTCCTATCGGGGTTGAAAGTTGGTCAGTGGGGACTGGCAAACAGAACGTCACTTTTGACTGCGAAAAGAACTATTGCCTCATACACTAAAACAAAGGGCAGCATCAGTGAAGTTCTCAATGCGATGAGGAGGAGGGAAAATTCATATCAAGTTAGCACACAGGTGGAGGATACGGAAACATGGAGATATATGATAAAAGAGATCGTGCTTGAAATATCGAGACCAGACTCGAGTATCGTGAACCAAAAACACCTGGAGAATGCCATACAAAAAGCGTTGTACTGCGGAAAATGAAAGTTCATCACCGAAGGGGCTTCAGTACCAGGGGTCACCTGAAAGCCGATTTCTAGACCATCGACCGTATGGACCTTATTCGTCGTAGCAATGCTTATTGTGGGGAGAATCAACAAGCTAACACCAGTAGATGTAGCCATGCCTAGGTCCGTTCCGACCTGGCCTTGAGGAGTTTTTCGAGTGATTTGCCGTACATGTATACAGCTCGACGACCCATTGCGTTTCCAGCATAGACATTCTCGCTAATTGCATGGTCTAGAAAACCTGCGGGTGCACACATGTGTTCTAGGGTGCCAGCATGTATGTCATTGTCCATACTCAGATATTCAAATAGAACTTCGCACGATAAGAAAGTACTTCCTTGAAGTCTTGATATACTTGGATACAACGTTCAATGTTACACAAAACTCTCAGGAGTCTGATGAAAGAGGTATAGAATAGCAAAGTGATAGAGCATACAAAGATAGAAAGAAGCCGAGCGACATACCAACAACAGCACTCCCACCACCGAAATGATCAGCATCAGAATGTGTGTAAATAATAGGAAGAATATTCCTATCCCTACGGTATCCTTGATACAAACCAATAGCTTGTTTAGCAGTCTCAACCGAACACACGGATTCAATAACCACAACACCATTTGAATTGATAGTCTCGAAGAAAGTCATATTGGAAATATCGAGGCCGCGGACTTGGTAATTCTTGTTCTTAACAGCCTCAAAAAGTCCCTGCTTAACGCACAGTTGAGATTATCTGAACAGGAATGGATTGGCCTCAGGAGGGCAGGTTGCATCGTCATTGATGAGCGATTCATAGGATTGATTATCCTAGACAATGACAGTGTCATCGGTGTCGGAGTGGATCACACAATCATCCATCCGACCCACAAGTCCGGCCAAAGCATTCTTGACATCTTGATCGTCGGTAGCATAGGTCGTCATGATATATGATTGAAGGTAAAATTTCTTTTAATCTTGAAGTTGCAATGGTTGCCGTGAAGGAAAGTGAGAATGAATGAGGGGATCTTATAGAAAGACTTATGGTCTTAAGCTAACAAAATTTGATCTTCACGTATTGGAATGTGGAATGATTTAGTAGCCATTGCGCACCCAACATATGTATGTTGAATCTGAAACGGACTGCGGATATTATTTCCCGAGTTTCTTTCTCGTTTTTGAGCCTGAGCGATATGAGCATGGCGTTGCATTCTAAGTATCCTGCGACAACATGGTATCTCTTTTGCTGGTTGAGATCTCTCAAGACTACGAAGACCGAGCGAGGAAGCTCATTGTGTGGTTTCACAACAGAACAGAATTGAGTGGTCATTGTTCAAAACTTGATCTCTCAAGATAGTGGCTGGCTGTCATGGCGACGAGAAGGTTGATCCCCACCACATCAAAAAGTAGGGGTAAAACTCTAGAAATTCAATATGGAAACTCGATATTTTGTGACTGCGAATGTGCTTGTCATTGTGTCTGTCATGGATATTGCCAATGTGGTAATACGAAGCATCATCTGTGCGGATTTGGACGGTTGTTTTTGTTGTATAACATCTGGCACATTGTGGGAAATTTGTCACTTGTCAATAGAATGAGAGAAAATTGTAGACGAACTATCGTCGACGACAAAGTATGAAGCACCAGAAGACCTGGAAGTAGGTACCTAGGTAAGAAAAGTTATGTAATATGCGCTAGTTCTCGCTTAGCTGTCTAGTGCAATAAGCCCCGCCATCACGAGATGAGAGCAAAGGATCCACGCAAGGCAGACTGGGTTATTATTATCATCATTGTTGGTTTGGTACCAGCATAGGATCAACAGATGATACCCTAAAATGGCTCACCTCAAGCTCTCATGTCGTCTTATCATAGGTATCTAAATTCAAACAGCCCTCAAGAGTCAACAAAGCTCAATTGTGAAAACCCATCAAACCCACCAGCGTGGCTATGCCATGCACAAAACACGACAAACACAGAAAAATTCCCCTCCCAAATCCTTCAATCCTGGCTACCGATCAAGAGGGGCTCAAGTGAGCATCCCAACTGCTAGCCTTTGATATCTCCAAGTCGCTTATTGAAGGGGACGAAGGCTTATGTTCAAGTGGCTCGAGTTGGATGTTTTATTCGTCGAATTTCACGTATATGTTTCACGCGCCGCAGTTCTGCTGGAGGGGTTTTGACATTATCGGTTTGTTAGCGTGGTTGTAGATCTTGTTGTTGTTGTTGTCTCTTTTACGTACATATCATCTGATGTTCCTTCTACTGATATACTTTGACCGTTCGTTCTTTTTGTTCGTTCTGTACATTCATTCATTCATTCATTCATTCATTCATCCATTTGTAAATCATTGCATCACAAAATCAACATCCGAATCGAAACCAAAAAATTTCCAGCAATGGGATCCCCAGACTACGCACCAGTCCCTCGAGAATCCACCGATTCAGATCGATACCTCTCCCCCACCCCCAACTCAAACCGCACCTCGCTGGGAGGTTCCCGCCATACCCCCAAAAGCCATTCCACAACCATCAACTACGTGATCCTCCTCCGTCTCGCCAACCTTTCCTTTGCCACCCCCTCCTTTGTCATCTTCGTCCGTCAAGGCAATGACCGATACATCGCCGCCGATATCTTCCTCATGCTCATCATGATCTTCAACAGCGTTCGAATACTGCATTTATTCATCTCTTCCGTCTTCCACGTCACTGTGGAAATCAGTCGTGGTTCGTGGCAGAGTAAGTTGTCTGTTCGTCCAAATGGGGCCAGGGCTACCAATGTGATGGATTGCTTGTTGGCTAGTGGTTTGGGGCTTGCAATGATTGTGGGCATGGTAGGGAATTGGAGGAATTATCGAGTTGTGGATGGGATTGTGCTTGCCTTTTTCACCATGTAAGTCCAGTTGACAATTCATTTCACTCCTTCCTTACTCTAATGTTCTTCTCATAGGGCCATCCAATACATCATCGCCCTTCCAATCAGAAACCAAACTTTCACCCTGAAATTCCACTATCACAGTGAGAGTATGGAGGATGCAGAAGGGTTTCCACACCACAATAACGAGGCCCATCGAATCATCCCGAGAGATGAACCACACAGACAAACTCCCGAGGATCTCGCGTGATTCCCATCACTCGACCTGCCTCAATCTCGAGAACCAAGCACGGGCTACTTCTACCCCAGTTACAACCCACGGCTTTGCCATTGCGGATAAATCATTTGATTGGATTGGATTGGATTGGATTGGATCTACGATTCTACAGTGTGAGATTTGGGTTGTTATCTGTCAAGTCAAGCACACATACGCCGTACAATCGCAAACCCATCCTTCTACCCAATCACCCCCTAGACTAGACACATTAAGTACCTACCATATGAGTTACTGTATAGATTGCACAAAACATATCTTCCTAGTATCTATTCCAAGTATCTACCCCGTCAACCCCCCCAAACAACTCCGTATGCGAAACCCATCCATCCATCCATCCTCTAGATTTAGACCAAAGGAAATCCATCCATCCATCCATACATTCATAACACCATAACATCCAAGTCCACCTATAATCAATTACCTAATAATACCTACCTCCTATAATTAATACTTCTAATTGATAAACCAGCAGTATCCCACTCATTGAACTGATTCAACTGATTCAACAGATTCAACAAAAATTACACTCTATGTAACGCATTGAATCACATACATGCACGGCACGCAATAGACCCAGAACTTCAAAACGTCTTTGACATGGGGATGTGATATGGGGATGAAGATGGAGATGGAGATACAACGCCAATGTAGATTCATCTATAGTGATCTAAAAGAGTTTCCTTCATCCATCCATCCATCCATCATTCATAAAAAAAAAAGCCATGTTTCTGTATTCATCTAGGTATTCATTCGTTTTCATTCTCTCGTAATTAAGCATCCATCCATCATCAAGGCCCATCATCCAGGAGCCATTATTCATTCATCCCCTCTTCCCCCATTCAATCCCCCATCCCATCTACAGAATTGTGCCGAAGCTATATCACCACATTAGCATACCCCCTCACCAACAATCTGGACCTAGATATCAAAAACTCACCCAAAAGTCTGCTTGATACTTCTAACATAATATTCACTCCAATTCCTCTTCGTAACCTCTTCCTGACCAACCGGAACACCAGACCAAGAAACTCTCATAACCGTAACATTGTCAACATCATTCTGATCAAAGTTAATCTCCAATCTGGAGAAGTGTCCTTGTGGCCATTGATCAAGTCTCCAGCTTTGTACAATTTTGGTTGGTTCGACGAGTTCAAGATATTCGCCCGAAACATTTCCCCCGAAAAGCTCGAATTTTCCTCCCTTCTTGGCACCTTCAAACAACTTTGGGGAGGCGCGTGTGAATGCGGCAATGCGGGCAGGATCAGTAAATGTTTGGTAGAGTTCTGAAGCTGGAGCGCGGAATTCTTCATTGTCGGTGACGGTGGTGGTGTTTACCAAGGAGGAGCCTTTGTTAGTGGAGGTGCTTGTAGATTGAACCGGTGCATTATGAGGGTATGTCTTCGCGGCCGTGATCTGAGATGCTGGATTTGCATCTGGTGCATGTTGGATATCCTTTCCATGTTCTGTGATGAGAGCAGGACCAAGTTGTGCGAATTGTTTGCGGAGTTGAGGAACGATTTTGGCACGGACAAGATCTTTGACCGGGGCTTTGGAGTTGGCATCGGAATAAATATCTATGTCAAACTGAAATCACATTAGACAAATCATCTGGGCGTCCATTTGGGGACGACTAAACATACAACATACTCATTTTCTTCGGTATCATGGGCAACTTCAGGAACGGTGATGGTACCGCTAACGGATCCCTCATCTTTGGTTTTGCCTAGTCCAATTAGACAGAAATTCATGATATTGGCTATAACTACAGGGCATACCTGAATACTCGATAACGAGCTTGACATCAAATATGGTAATGACCTTTCCCTTTCGCTGATTGACATCAACATCTCCATCCATACTAATCAATTTATCCAATTGAGCGGTAACACCATCTTCCTCGGCCTTGATATCCTTTATGCTATCCTCCAACCATTGTTTTGCCCATGTTGAAGCATCTTTGTTAACCCAATGCCAGTTATTTGGATTGTGAAGAACCATGTTGGGCGATGTTTTGATGGAAAATTTTAATAAAATCTGCCAAAGTTAAAGTTAGTAACATGCATAAGAATGAAGAGTGAGAATCTTCATAATTGAAAAGGAAGATATTTTTTTGGTTCAGAAGAAGGCCCGAAGGCCATAGCATTGTCGTCAAAGATATGAGTACAAATCGACTCAGACTGGTGCCAGCTTGTGTCTCATCATGAAAAAAGAGAAGAGTGGGAATGATTTCAATTGAAGAGATTTTGCAACATACCTCTTTTTGCAGAAGAAATGAGTTTGAATTGAATTAAATTTTAAATATTTATTAAGAAATCGACACAAAGAATTGATGAAGTGAAGGTATTTATGAAGAAGTTGAGTTGGTTGGGACGTTGTAACTTGTAAGATGCTCAAGATTAAAATAAAAAGGAAGTCAAAAGAATGATTTGGAACTTTTTGAAGAGAAGAAGCCTTAGCTTAAGGATAATGGAGCTAAGTTCAAATATGGTTTAGCGTATAAGCGTATAAATAATAAGGCATGAATTATTGAAATCAGGCACTCAATAATTTACTTAGTACAATTCTGAATACCTAGGTAGAAGCAATTTCAAACCAAAAATATTTGAATCCATACGACTACAATCTTTAAGCATAGCAAACTATGGGAGGTTAAAAGCTTGCCTTTATAATATAAGATATAAGATATAAGATATAAGATATAAGATATAAAATATAAGATATAAGATATAAGATATAAGATATAAGATATAAAATATAAGATATAAAATATAAAATATAAGATATAAAATATAAAATATAAGATATAAGATATAAGATATAAAATATAAGATATAAAATATAAGATATAAGATAT
>NGKJ01000020.1:82759-105462 GCA_002162495.1 Myriosclerotinia curreyana
TTGGAGATGTATATATAGGGGAGAGGAGAGGGGGTAGATTTATAGTTGATATTTTTTTTTTTTGGAGATCAACATAACATGGAAATTAATATCAAAATTAGATTTGATATGTAGTGTAGTGTAGTGTAGAGTAGTGTAGAGTAGTGTAGAGTAGTGTAGTGTAGTGTAGTGTATATCTAGAGATTTGTAGATTTGTAGAGTTATATATATATGAATGTACTCGATGTAACGCTGTACCTGTTGTACTTGTTGTACCTACAGTGAGTGTGATTGATTGATCCGTTGATGGATTGATGCAGCAATGATGTATGTATGTGTATGTGTATGTGACGCGGTGTAATGTACGGAGTACAGTTGCGGAGTTAAATCAGTAAGTACGAAGTTAACCCTACCTAACCTTAGCGAAACTTGAAGATCTGGGGATAGGATGGATTATTTGACTAACAAAGTACGGAGTACGGGTAACTAAGGTAATTAGGTTTGCTATAGAGTTTGGACGAATAAGGTTTGGTGAGAGTGAGACAGTTATTATTATTATTATTATTATTATTATTATTATTATTATTATTATTATTATTATTATTATTATTATTATTATTATTATTATTATTATTATTGTTATTGTCATTGTCATTATTTGTTAGTTTTGATTGTGATTGGTTGATAATGTGCAACCAAAGAACAAGAAATCTGGAAGCAAGCAACGGCAAACCAATAATGAATAAGAACCAAGATTATCTAGAACAATAGATCGTCACTTTTTCGAACAACAGCGAAAAACTTCCTTTCCTTTACAATATTGAGCTCACTGCTTGCCTTGCACATAAAGGCCTTTATTGCTTGTTTATGATTACTTTATTTTACTTTTGACGATATCATTCTTCAAGATACCAGTAAGGTTTATTGAGGATTGAGGATTGAGGAGGTCCACCCCCGCAGCCGCAGTCCTAGCAGGCAGAGGGAGAGAGAGAGAAGGATAATCTTTGAGCGCAATGGCAATACAAGACGCGTCGCAGAGTTGGATGGGGGCGTCGATGAAGCATGTTTCTCTCATTACTGTGAGGATATACTTCTATGGATGTCTTGCTTATGCTAATACTTTCGCAGCTTACATTTCAAAATTCCGCCCTCATACTCGTACGTTGACATCATCGAAGCTCTTCCACTTTCTCTTCGACAATACACGTTGGCAGGGCAGGATAGCTAATATGATATAGATAATGCATTATAGTAGGATAATGCCATTAGCGGGTGGGCATAGATATTTTACATCGACGGCGGTTTTTCTCAATGAGATCATGAAGTTAGCTGTTTCATTGTCAATTGCCATGTACGATATTTCACGAACTTTACCTCCATCTACACCGGCGACAGTCCTTTTCGAACAATTGTATATGTCGGTGTTCTCTGGAGATGGTTGGAAATTGGCTATTCCAGCTACGCTCTATACGTTGCAGAATTCGCTACAGTATATTGCTGTGAGCAATTTGGAAGCTGTGCACTTCCAGGTCCTGTATCAATTGAAGGTTGGTTCTGCTGATTGTATACGGAAAGAGTTTGTTTACTGATCGCAGTGTGTAGATTCTCACAACGGCAGTTTTCAGCGTGTTTTTGCTCCGAAAGGCGCTGTCCTCTAAGAGATGGATAGCTCTTGTTTTACTCACAATTGGAGTTACGATCGTTCAGCTACCTGACGGCAATCCTTCTGCATATACAGATCTTAACGATGCACAATCTGAGTTTTACTTCCCACGCTCATTTCACGAACTGGGACAAATGAGCAATGGTGCGGTGGAGGTGGCAGCCGAATTGACGAAACGTGGTATGGAGGGGTTATCCGAGGGTCTCACGAAAAGATCTGCTACATATGAGGGAATACAAGAGGATCAGGGACTGGTCAAACCAATGATGAACTACTCGATTGGTCTTATGGCTGTGTTGGCCGCGGCTGTGATTTCGGGTCTTACAGGGGTTTATTTTGAGAAGGTCTTAAAGGAATCTACGACTCATGTTACGATTTGGACGAGGAACGTTCAACTTTCTTTCTATTCTCTCTTCCCCTCCTTGATCTTTGGAGTGATATTCAAGGATGGAGAGCAAATTTTGAAGAATGGATTCTTCGATGGGTATAATGCGGTTGTGTGGACGGCTATTGTTATGCAGGCATTGGGAGGGCTCCTCGTGGCACTTTGCATAAATTTTAGCGATAATATCGCCAAGAATTTTGCGACAAGTATCAGTATCATCATGAGTTTCATTTTCAGCGTTTGGTTCTTCGATTTTAAAGTTTCCTTCAATGTAAGTCCTCGGAGAGAATTACTTTTGGATTCGGGGGTACTAATATATTCATAGTTCCTTCTTGGGACATCAATAGTTCTCTTTGCGACATGGCTCTACAGTGGCCCGGCGAGAAAACGAAATAGACCTCCACCGATCAACATTGCGAGCTACGAGAAGACGACGATTGATAATGGGTTTACGCCAAAGTATGAAGAGGATAGGTCGAGTTTGACATTGGATCCGTTGAGTGGGCTGAAAGGCCCAGGAGCTGGGGCGTCATTGTCGACTAGTAGGCCAAGCTCGCCTATGAGACATCACTCGAGAACGGGAAGTTCAAGGGGGAGGGTTAAGAGGGATAATTGATTGGGTGGGTTGAGGTTGGATTTGCATTTGGGGCTGGTGGTTAGCGGATTGGGGTGGGGACTTTTTAAGGCATTGTTCAGCGAGCGTCTTCATCGTGCCAAACATCTTCAGCTTTTGAGCATGGATTTGTCCTATCGGCAACTCCATCAACTGCGCTTGAGAGGTGGAGTAAAGAGGTAAAGGGGTGAAAGATGACGAAATGCAGAGATGAAGAAATGATATCGGACGGAAAGTACAATATGGGTGCATACGCATAGGATACCAGCGGGATAGCGAGGAATCGCATGAAAATGATTATGATGAGTCAGTTCAAGTGATTGGTCTACATGGAAATGGCAATGGGATGGTGGAAAAAGGGTTAAACGACACGTGAGGTATGACACGTGATAGACACTTGAAGTAGATCTTCTCAACGTTAGCATGGTTTAAGACTTCTGAATACTATCAAGCCTAGGCTTTATACATTATATAACGCTTCAAATTTGACTCCTTAAGTAAAGGATTTTGATAGGGTTGAAAGTGAGGGGGTGAGTGAAGAAGTGAAGTCAAAAGGGAAATGACGCTAAAATTGAGGGGAAAATCAACATCGATGGATGCCTTGACACATTTCACACAATTGACTTCTCACCCTCATAACATTCTTTCTCAGTACTATATAGATACTAGATGTTTAATGTTTTCTGTTTGTTGAACTTCATTTTATCTATCTATCATCAATCACAAGAAAGTATCAAGATCACCTACAAGTAACCAGGCAAAAGTCTTGCTCACCTTGATACTCATGATGGATAGAACATGGGATCCTCATCTTCAAAGACACATTGTTCATGCCAATGGCAATGCATCTGGCAGTGAACTTCATCGTGAAGATGGTAAAGATGAATCCTTCTCCACCAACTTCTTTGCGAGTAAAGACTCTCAAGAATTACTTCCAGAGACAGGATTCAGCTTTGGGCCATCTCCAATGCAGCGTAATCAACAGGTCTCGGGATCGGGATTTGGACGGGATATGAATGTGCGAGGTTCGTTTGATAACACAGAGCTTAATCGATCGTCTGGATACCTGATGGCTCCAAGTGAACTATCTCCTGCTGGTTTCACTTTTGGTCCACCACCGAGACAGTCTGGGCCAAAGATTTCGCCTCCTGGTCAAGATACAAGTGTGCGAGCTTCGTATAATGTTCCAGGACATGATCCGCTTTCGGGGTACTTGAGTCGGCCTTCGTTTGAGCTGCCTCAACTTATGCAAAGAATCCCTTCATATCCTAATACTGCTACTGGCAATGCTAATGGAAATGGAAATGGTCAAGGCCGTTTATCTCTTCCTAGGTTTTCTTCTCATATTGACAGCCAGGCAGAATCAAATGCCTTTGGGGAGCGAAAGGAACCTAGAGTACTATCTAGTGCAGATAATCATTTCAAACAGCAGATCTTGCACGACATTGAACTCAAAACCAAGCCAAGGAATACACTTGCACATCTCCACAATTCTAGGTTTGGCGAAGGACAAGTAAATAGCCCTCTCACTCAGCTTGCCAATAATATGATCTCGCAGACGTCAATGCCGATGCCTCGACCTCTTGGACATAGCCCTCCGAAACCACGGAACATCTTTCAGACACAGCTGGAGAGACCTGCTCAGCAATTTCAACTACAGAACCAACAGATTACCCCGCCGTTCAGTAGGGCAATGAACTTAAGTATGTCACTCAATGATTCCGCTTTTTGTTTTATTTATGAACTTAAGCTAATAGTCTTAGGCGACTTCGCTTATAGACCTCCTGAACGTACGAATGCCGCAACATATTCCTCTCCTTCAGACCCCCCAGTCTCGAGTCCTAGTGCTAGAGTCAGTTCACGTCGAAACTCCAACCGACGTCTACCTTCATCCAATACACAGATCGAGCAGGGTGTTGATCGCCAATATAAAACTCCTCATACACCACAGAATCAAACTTCACCCAGCGACCGATATTATATATCATCGAGAACTTCGCAAGTACCGAATATGAATCGGAACGCTGAACTTTCGGGGTTCTCTCCTGCGCAACAAACATATTCTGATAGTGCTGGGCAGTCCCAAAATGATATGCAGATCATCCCCTTTGGAAATGCACCACCCATGGCACATGGAATCCAACTTGTCTCCCCTCATGAACTCCCAGACCGATTTCGACAAGTTTTTCCGTACGAACTCTTCAATGCAGTACAATCGAAGTGTTTTGCTCCTATCTACAAAACTAACAATAATATTGTTGTCTCGGCACCCACAGGAAGTGGCAAAACGGCTCTTCTGGAACTTGCTATCTGCAAACTAGTTGAAAGTTATGGTTCTGGACAATTCAAGATTGTTTATCAAGCACCGATTAAATCTCTTTGTTCAGAACGTATGAGGGATTGGACTAAGAAGTTTAGTCATTTGAATTTGCCTGTTGCGGAACTTACTGGTGATACGAGGTGAGCAAAATGGTTCTTTTAGACTGCACTTCCCACTTTCCACTTCATATTCCAATTTCCTTATATGACTCGATTTCCACCCTATATTCCCAGAACCTCACTTTCTTGAGACGCAATTGCTGATTCTCCGATTGTCTAGCAATGCCGAAATGAGTCGAGTCGGAAATGCGTCAATCATTATTACCACACCGGAGAAATGGGACAGCATTACTCGAAAGTGGACGGATTACCAAAAGCTTTTGCAGTTGGTCAAGTTGTTTTTGATTGACGAAGTTCATATACTTAAGGATGCGAGAGGTGCTACTCTTGAGGCCGTGGTTTCTCGGATGCATTCGATTGGGGCTAGTGTTCGGTTTGTTGCGCTGAGTGCTACTGTACCGAATTCGGTGAGTTTTTCTGATGCTGCCCACTTTCTTATATAGCACAAATTGTGTCCTTTAAATTCTCGTTACAGACAGTTACTGATTCCCTTCTGCTTAAGAATGACATTGCAACATGGCTTGGAAGAGATTCGAATAGCCGGCAGTTGCCGGCACATCGAGAAACCTTCGGCGAAGACTTTCGACCTGTCAAATTGCAAAAGCATGTTCATGGATACGAGAGTCGTGCAAATGATTTTGCTTTCGAGAAAATTCTTGATGGTAAAATTCCATCTTTGATACAGAAATACTCTTGCAAGAAACCTATTATGGTGTTTTGTTTCACGAGAAAATCGTGTGAAGGCACTGCGGCTATTCTGGCAGAGCATTGGACTAGGCAGAGAGTTGTCGACCGTGCCTGGCCTGCTCCAACTATTCGAACAACAGTAGGACGTAAAGATCTACAAGACTTGGTGGGTTGTGGTGTCGCCTATCATCATGCAGGTCTCGATCCTCAAGACAGATGTGCCATTGAGACAGCTTATCTGAAAGGAGATATTAGCGTGATTTGCTGTACCTCGACGCTAGCTGTAGGGGTTAACCTCCCTTGCCATCTCGTGGTTTTAAAAGGCACGGTCTGCTTTCAAGATAGCGGCCTTGTTGAGTATTCCGATCTTGAGGTCATGCAAATGCTAGGCCGTGCTGGAAGACCTCAATTCGATGATAGTGCCATTGCAATCATCATGACTCGGATGGAGAAAGCTGATCGATACAAGAAGATGATCTCGGGCCAGGACATTCTGGAGAGTACTCTGCACTTGAATCTTATTGAACATCTCAACTCAGAAATTGGACTTCGCACCATCAAGACCGCCTACGAGGCCAAAGTATGGTTAGGAGGGACATTTTTGAGTGTTAGGATGAGACAGAATCCCAAGTATTACAAATTCTCAGGGATAGTTCCTAGTAGAGATGCGGATGAACAGCTGGAATTGGTTTGCGAGAGGGATATCAAGCTCCTTCAAGATCATGATCTTGTCACAAAGGAGGAAACTTTCTCTTGCACTGAATATGGTGCCGCCATGAGCCGATACATGGTTCAATTTGAAACGATGAAATTACTTTTGAGTATTCCTCGGCATTCGAAGACGGAACAAATCTTGAATATTATATGCCAAGCAGCCGAATTCAAAGACCTTCGAATGAAACCAAATGAGCGGTCAAGTCTTCGGGAATACAACAAATCCCCGATGATTAAGTTTCCGATAAAAGAGAATATATCAACAACAGCTCATAAAATAT
Organism: Myriosclerotinia curreyana; assembly: GCA_002162495.1. Classification (NCBI taxonomy): domain Eukaryota; kingdom Fungi; phylum Ascomycota; class Leotiomycetes; order Helotiales; family Sclerotiniaceae; genus Myriosclerotinia; species Myriosclerotinia curreyana. The sequence continues at coordinate 89,521 of NGKJ01000020.1, forward strand.
TCCTCATGATTCAAGTGCAGCTAGGTGGCATTGAACCGCTTACAAATAACGACTTTCGCATCATCAGCCGACAATTCTCTATGGAGACTAACATCATACTCGAAAGATTCCAGCGTTTGATTCGATGTGTTGTTGATTGTAAAGCTGTGGACTGCGATTCGATATCTACACGCTTTGCCTTGGATCTTTCTAGGAGTGTTGCAGCTGGTTATTGGGAGAATTCGTCATTGCAACTGAGACAAGTCCCACAAATAGGACCAGCGTCTTTGCGAAAATTAGCGGGTAATAATGTCAATACCGTTGAGAAGCTTGCTAGCCTCGACATATCGGGAGTTGAGAGAGTGATGGGTAAGAATCCACCATTTGGAAAGAAAATGAAGGACAATTTGGTGAACTTTCCCCAATTAACGCTCACAGCTCAGATTATTGGCAGAGCCTTTTCAAAAGCAGGAGAGCAGCCAAAGGTGAAAGTTAGTGCTGCACTCGGGTATACAAATACCAAAGTACCAAGCTGGTTGGGCAGAATACCAGCCTTAACTTTTGTCGCCGAAATATCGAATGGAACCTTGGTATATTTCTGGCGTGGAAACATCAAACGATTGATGAATGGAATGAAGCAACAGTTCACTGTCGAGCTTTCATCGGCAGATGATGAGATTAAATGTTGGATTGGGTGTGATGACATTGTTGGTACGATTCAATCTTGCGTTCTAAAGCACAACATCCCTCCGTCTGAGTTTCCCGCTCCGAAAGTGGTGGTCGAAGAACAACCTGCGATTAAGAACCCAAGGACTGGCGAGATGCGTACGTCTGATGAGTTCGATGATGACATCGACGATGATGCTATGCTCGCCGCAGCTCAGCGAATTGAGGGTGGACGTCGAGTTTCTAGCGACTACGGCTCGGATGTCTTCGTTGATATTGATACAGTTGGTTTAGACAAGAACAAGAACCAGAACCAGAGCACGAATCTGAGTGTGAAAGAAGATCTAAATCAACCAGAGCCTGTTAAGATGGATAATGGAAAATGGGCCTGCAATCATCATTGTAGCGATGGAAATCCATTAAAGAACGGTCAACTGTGCAAACACAAGTGTTGCCGAGAGGGACTGGATAAACCTAGAAAATTACCGAGGAAGAAGTCCTCTGTTGGGAATGCCGAAGACCAAAGTTCGAAGACTGACGGCAAGCTCAAGGGAAGTCTGACTAAGCCCAACATGAGCAATACTCAATCTTCCAGTAGTAAACCCTCAAAGTTGGCCAAGAAACCCGGATTTGCACATTCAGCTGCTTCAAACTTCGATCAAGACACTGAGGTAATCGACCTATCGGAAACCCTGCCTCCAGTTACATACCCGGACGTCGCTCCTAGAGATTATCGCAAATTGCATACTTTGCACACAAGCATCCAGAAAGATTTATCTGTCCGACTACCAAAGAATCCACCTACATTCTCTTATGCAAGTGGAGAGATGCCGAATCTTTCATTCATTGATACTAGCAGTTCCAGAAGTAAGAAAAAAGATGAAATTGATCCTTTTGATTCGGATGAGTATGAATTTCCTTCGCCTTCTGCTCTTCTTAGTAGTAGTAAGCAAGCACCCAAGAGTGGCCCCGCCTCTCAAGCTCGATTACCACCTCCAGCTATGGGCATGTCTAGACAAGAAGACAATGAACATTCGAACCTCTCGGATGATCCATTCGAAGACTCATCAGGTAGTTTCGAAGCCGCAATGATAGGTTTAGATGATTCTATAAACCTCCGACCCGCGACACCCAAGCTCAACACCAGTTTCGCAAACAAAGTATTTGACTTCGCGGCGTTCAATTCCGAGGGAGTTGATGTTCAAGAATTTTCTAGTCCATTGATGAGTGAAATGCGTAAAAAGAATACTCAGGAGGAAGTAGAAGTAGTAGATGAGGAGATGGAGATGGATACTATGGATATTGGTATGCCATCTATGAAGCGTCAACAATCGAGTCCGTGGACGAGAGATTTTAGGAATGGGAATGAGACTGTTATGGGTATGGGTTATGATCAAGGGGATGAGTATGATGAGTATGCGTGTGGTGATAGTCCAGTGTTGCCATGTGTGAAGAGAAGAAAAATCAATGCTGGAGAGGACGAGGATGGAAATAGTGAGGGGGTTGGGACTTTGAGGAAGAATTCGGAGGGCATTCAAGAGCCTACAAGTGGAAGTGCTGCTACACCATGGGGTAATGAGATGGGCTCTGAGATGATGGGCGAGTACACAGGTCACGATGGGGGTAAGGATGAGGGCGAGAAGCAGAACGCCGGTGTAGAGCCTAATGTTCGTTCGGAACCTGCTTGGGTTAGTGAGATGGACCCTGAAATTATCGACATGTTTAGAGGTTTCGTCGACTTTGTCGACTAAGCGCTTTAGATCTGATGAGGAATGACGAGCAAGCAGATCTGCGATTCTGGCATGATATGAGAGGGTCGATAGATATGTTTGGGACATGGTATATATGAACAATGGCTATATCGCTGGGCGAAACGAAAATCAAAAGCTATCAAGAGCTTACGCATTTGAGAGAATTGAATTGATTTTGTACCAGATGGAAACTTAGAAAGAGCTAATTTGGCTGTTATTGTTATTTTATCTTTAGTTTTTTTAGAATGGGTGAAATATGTTAATATTTTAACACTTTTTTAGTATTATTTTTATCAAAATTTCGTTCAATTTTTAATATAGTTTTAGCGAAAACAAGGCTTGATTAGGCTTAGCTTATATATAGAGTATGTGATCTCTTTCTAACGAGGAGGTTGATTTTAGGGGTGGGTGAGTGGAAGGGTTAGCTTTTTTGTTTTTATTTAATTAAAGGATCAGTTTAGATTTATAATAATATAAATCGAGTAGAGGCCTCGGTAATAAGTCATGCCTATCCCGTCAGTTTATTCATCCACACTACTTATCCACACTACTCATTCATTCACATATTCATTTAAACTCTCTCTCATTAATAATAATAATAATAATAATAATAATAATAATATCATAACATACCATCATAGGCCTCATAGGGTTATCAAACATCGCGTCTTTTATCAAACATCGCATCTTTTATCTTCATCTTCATCTTCATCTTCATGCTTATGCTTATGCTCATGCTCACCCTGATCCTGATCCTATCGCCATGCCCATCCTATCGCCATGCCCACGCCATGTTATCGCCATGCCCACGCCATGCCCACGCCATGTTATCGCCATGACCATACCATATTATCGCCATGACCATCCCATTCCCATACCCATACCTATTCCTACGCCATGTTATCACCATGTTATCGCCATGACCATCCCATGCCCATCCCATGCCCATCCCATTCCCACGCCTACGCCTACGCCATCGCATCGCATCGCATCGCATCGCATCGCATCGCATCGCATCACATCACATCATATCGCATCCGGCGAACCAAAACCAGACCCAGAACCAGAACCAAAACCAGAACCAGAACCAGAACCAGAACCAGAACCAGAACCAGAACCAGAACCAGAACCAGACCCAGAACCAGAACCAAAACTAAAACTAAAAACCCTCCTTCCAGTACCCCCAGCTCCACCAGCAGACATCGGCTTCTCTACCGGACTAACTGGCACGTTCGAACTTCCATTTCCATGTCCATTTCCATTCCTATTTCCATTTCCATTCCCATTCCCATTTCCATTCCCATTCCCATTCCTATTTCCATATCCATGTCCATTTCCATACCCCACCTCATCAACCAAATCATCCGCACTCCCACCCCCATCAACCAGACTCCCCTTCCTCATCCTCAAATGCGAGGTTGCGCCTGCCCTCACCGCCCCCGTCCCACTACTAATTGGTCTCTCTTGCGATGTCGATCTCACAACCGAATGCATTACCCTCGGCCTTTCGAGCAATTCCAAAATTTCCCTTTCACCATCTTCATCTTCATCTTCATCTTCATCGCCATCTTCATCATCACTTCTCCTCCTCTCCTTCCCCCCCCTCGCTCCACTAACATCCACATCCACATATCCCTCCCCCTCCACCTCCCCCCTAACCGCCATCTCCAATCTCCTCCTAACCCCCCAATCCTTTTCCAACTCCTGCCAAACCTCAATATCCTCGGGCCAAAAAGCCTTTCTCACACTACTAATCCCCACTTCAAATAAGAAAACCGCTGCCAAGATAATGATGAGTGTGCACCACCATAAAGGGTTGCGACCAAATTGATAAATGAATCCGTCGCGGACATTGTAGGTGAGGGCTTTGACGCTGTAGAGGGAGGAGAGGAGGAGGTTCCAGAGGAACCAGCCGCCAATGCTGAGAACGAAGCCGACGGCGGTTATGTAGGTTTTAGTGTGCATTTCAAGGATGCTGGGTGGCGGTTAGTATGAGTATAAATTGGTGGGACTTTGGGGGAATGTGGCGGGATGGGTATCTCAATATTCTAGATTTCAATCCGAAAATGAAGGGTGGAGGATGTTTTGAATCCATAAAAACATTGAATCCACTCGGATTATCCAACCACACTTCAAGATCCACTCCTTACGAATCCACACAGCAGCCCAGAAATAAAAACACCAAGGAAAGAAACACTCACAGAAGTTTACTAACAATAACCACCACCGCCGCCGTAAAACAAAGATCCCCCAGCGAATAAAGGGTATTATCATCCGTAAACCTTGATTCCCCAAACAGTCCATAAGCGAGGAAGAAAATCATAATCATCTCACTGGCAGCCATGAACGTCCAACCAAAATATTTCTTCAAATTAAACCCGGCATCACGTTGTCCATAGGTATACAATTCGGGAACCGCGAGAAGAGTTGTGGCCGAAAGATCTTGATCAAAAACACCGAGGAAAATAACGCATAGGGATGTGAAGAGCGTGTTGAAGACGGTGAGGGATGCGGATTCGAAGAGCGAGGTGCCGGTGTATCCGTTCCATTTTTGATAGACGGCTTGGATCATGTAGAAAAGAAATTCTTTCCAGAAAGTACCGAGGATATATTTTCCGGTTCGTACATAATTCCAGTGGCCGTGAACGAACAATAGTCGTTGTAAGAATCGGAATTGCGCGATCGAGTAGTCGGATATGCGAGCTGCTTGAAGACCTTCTTTCCCGCTAATACCGATTCCTACATGTGCTTCCTGAATCATGGCAATATCATTTGCGCCATCGCCAATAGCCAAGGTGATAGATTTCTTAACCTTGGTTCGGATCTTCTTCACGAGAGATGCTTTTTGACTTGGACTTGCTCGACAACAAATAACCGAATCGGCTTGAACAACAAGGTCGAAAAACAATAGGGAAAGGGTTCGATTCGCATCAATATCCGAAAGTGTTTGTCCATCCACGACAATGACTGAATGCGCGACGTTTCCATTGTTGATATCAAGTAATGTAGTAGCCATTCGTTGCTCAACTTCACCGGTAGTCCGATCCAAAATAACCACCTCGGAGTAATTCTTAGCAATCCTCGCCGAATGCGCAATATTAATAGCCGTCTCCCTCTTATCACCCGTGAGCATCCAAATCTTAATATTCGCCCTCCTCAACTTATCCACCGTCTCCGGGACACCCTGCTGGAGTTTATCTTCAATGGCCGTCGCGCCTGCGAGATCAAAATCTTGTTCTATCATCTCCCCCGCACTTTCAATCATGTTTTGACGATTTACAAGACTCGTCGTGGCATCCAAGTATATCTTCTTCCATCCGGCATACTCTTGTTCTTCCAAGAATCTATATCCAAATAAGAGAGTTCTGAGACCCTCACTGGCAAAATCATCAATGTGCTTGAAACAACGCTCGAATACAGCAGCATCATCTAGAACCAGTGTCTCATCCACGAAATCATCAAATTGTGAAGTTTGCATAGAAGTTCTTACATCCGATGAAGCGAAAGAGAATCGCCCCATGGCCATTGAAGTCCGTGGGGTTCTATAAGCATCGGCCGATCCATCCAGATCTGGCATTTCTACATCACTCTCTCTTTCTCTCAACCAAGAGTCGAGCTCGTCTCGTATAGGTTGCAACCTTGTACTAGCCATACTTGGTCCTCCACCACCGATACTTTTGCGATTCCGACTCATGCTTGATCTCGGAAGAGTCATACTTGGGCGACTGTAACTTGTCCTGGGACTACTTTCGCTCATCCTTCTAGTCCCGCTCTCACTCATCCTTCGTAGTACCTCCTCAGCTTCCAAGCTTTTCCTTACGCTCGATCGTCTCTGGACCTCCGAAGCCTTCTGCATGGCCAATGGCGCGAGCTTTAGGCGCGGAAGAATGGAGGAATCCGCACCCTTGCAGAAAATGCAGATCTTGCCATTAGGGAATCGAACTATAATTGACATTCTCTTCCTTTTGCTCAAAAACTCAATCACGTCAAGGATTTCATAAGTTTCCGTGATATCCTCACCCTCAGCTGTAACAGTCAGGATGATGGAGCGAGCAGGTCTGTCGATGACCAAATACCCAAGCTCCTGAGCAGCTTGTACCAAAGCCAACTCATCAGGAGACGCAGCTTGAAATTCAATATTTCCATTTTCTCGAACTTCCGGAAGACATGTATGACAAAGTGCAATTGACAAAAGGAAGAATTTAGCCTTCTTACTAAATATACTGTGAGGCTTACTCTGCATGTATCGAATCATTTCTTCAGTTCGGAATTCCGGCTGGACGCGATGAGGTTGTGCCGATGACCTCCATAGAGAGCCAGATCTCCTAAGCACATCAGTTGACCCAGTTGGGCTTGTCAATCCATCATCTCCCGGACGAGATTTGTGTTTGTGTGCTCTTTGTCTAGAAAAACGTCGAGCGATCCCTTTACCCTTATTCTTAGGCTTCATTTTGTCCCCCTTGCTGGCATCTAGCTCCAGTTTAGCCGCTTCCCGAACTAAATCGAAATCATGAAGCCAAGCATATCCAGCAACACTGAGTTTGCGAAAACGCATAACATTATCGGTCAATGTACCTATTTAAAGTAAACAATGAATCCAAATTAGGAGTTCTCATTTTATCTAAGGGCTATTCATACCTGTCTTATCGGAAAACACATAACTAATCTGACCCAAATTTTCCAGAATCGTAGAAGTATTTGACAGCATTGGAGTGTTCGAAACGGGATCGTACATTTCCACATCGTGCATGAGAAGCAATTGTCCGACCTTGATGATCTCCAAACTCACATAGAGCGACAGTGGAATCAACGTGTTGAAGAGAATGATAAACGCAACAATCGAGTAGCTGAATTTGAAATGCGCTCCGGCCAAATACCAAGAGTTCTCCTCGACGTTCTCAGACCATACTTGGTAAGCTGTGGTACAGAACAAAGCGAGGATGACGACGAATACAACAAGAATTATGACGATATTGTTTGCAATCTTTTGCATCTCGGGTGCTTTCGTTCGAGGATTTTTATTGGCGTTCATTCTGATCTTACACTCTTCACCCGTGTTGAGCACCATACCAATGGCACTAGGCGTGTTCCTCAGAATACTTCCCCGGAAAACAATCTCGTTGGTCGTGAGTGGTAGAGTTTCACCATCAATAGTAACTCTTCCATCAAAATTGTACAAGTCTAAATTAGGATCTTCAATCACAACGTGAGCACTACAATCAACCAATTTCTCCACGGTCGAGCATTTCTTCACAAAAGGAACTGGCGGTGATTTCGTCTTCAAATTAGTCTCGCCATCCAGTGCCATGGTCTCAATAAAGGCGATATTGTTCGGACCATCTGCATGCAGAAGAAGAATGTCTGCAGGCACCGCCTCATCTCGATGAAGTTTAATGACATCACCAACTTTAAGATCTTTCCACTTCAACGTTGCCCAGTGTTTTGGCCCTGCAGCCGTTGCTTCAATATCAACATCAACTTCATGCGCCGTCTCAGGTGGATCGATGCGCAAGCCCTTCTGAGCCCTCTTTGATCGGGGACCTTTAAATCCAATGTGGGATTTCTCATGGATATCCACAGGCGTATATGCGTGCAAGACCAATGTCGTATTATTATTCTCAACTTGATCCAGCTTGTAGCGACGAACATCATCATACCCCTCCTTCGCCATACTAATCAGCACAAAGACTAATAGCGGGGCGATTGTGGTGTAACTTCCCGTCGGCGACAGTCCTGGAACCATCTGTAGAATGGAAACGAGCAGGAAATATGCATTGGCTAGTTTCGAGAATTGGAAAAATAATTGCCGGGGTACAAAATTCCATATTGTGTATCGACTAGAGCGAATCGTATTGCTGATATATGGTACCCCAGTCCTCTCATCGATCAACAGGGCACTCTGCTTGCGAGTAGCATCCAGATCAATATGTCGTCCATCTTTGGAAGGAGGTATCTCCCTCTGCCTGAGAACGCCTTTCAATATCTTCTCCTTGTAGAACCATTGTGAATTTTTTTTCGCTTTTCGTAGAATGGAATGATCCCCCTTCACCTTGCGCACAAAGCGATCATAGTTTGGCAAATCTCTCGTCCCAAAAGTCTTCTTGTCCTTATGCTTGGATGTTCTACTCGATGTCGTAGATTCAGGAACATTGAAAGTCCCACCCGATTGTCTAGATTGACTGTTTTCGCTTGGTGCTTCTTCAATCTGATCATGAACCGGACATACCACCACGGAACTCTGTGTCTTCTTCCCACCACTCTGCGAATGTTCGGCTTCCACAAGTTCGATAGGCTCCTGCTCCGATCCATTATTCAATCCTCGTGCAAACAATGTTCGTCTCAAAGAATACCCTCTATCCCTCGTCCTTGGCGAATTTGGCGAAATCCCCAGAACCCTCCTCCCTTGTGCTGATGTAGGCGATCTGTCATCCGCAGTTATCCCCGTCGCCGCAATCCTCGTATCAATACTCAAATTCGGCGTCGCAGATTTTTGACCCGAAGATTCAGCAAACGCCCCTCGTTCTCGTTCTTGTTCGATATCCACCGAGAATCTCACCCGATGATTCTCTTTATTTGTCGGGGGTGCGGGGTCTTCCGGGAGATTCGATTCGGACGATGAAGATATCATCTCGTCGCATGACGATAGACTCGTTATCGAACGACTTCCTCCAATATCACCGGTCATGATTCTTATTCATCCGTCTCGTTCCTCATCAATACCAATTGCCAATTGCCAATACCAATACCACCATATGAGATCTCCTCGGCCGCGTTTTCGTCTCGGACTCCGCGCACTCCCGCCACCAGTGAGCGATCGATGGGTCAGTGACCGACCGAAAGTTACCTACCAAAAATCACAAGATGTAGAGAAAACGTAACCTGAATGACAATGCCCAATAATAACTTTGTGGAACGGCGAAGGAAGCAGTTTGCGATATGAATATGAAAATGAATATGAAAATGAATATGAACGAAAATCGAATAATAAACCAATCTGTTGCGCAAAAGATATCTTACCAAACAAACACCAATTATTGACTAATAACAATTAAGACCAAATCCCCCGCAAAGTTACTTTGAGTTATACACATTATTTTTCCGTATAACCTTGATCCTAAACAAACCAAAATTCCCAAGTTGGGTCAGTTCCCTCGATCCGATTAAAAGCCATTTCGTCATTACTGATTGTAGATCTTTTGATGTTTCGTATTGTTATGCAGCTAAGCTGAACGCTGAACACTACTTCTTTCCCTTTAGATATACGAAGAGTTGAAGAGTTGAAGAGTTGAAGAGTTGAAGAGTTGAAGAGTAACAGTAACAAAAGTTACAACAGAATTTATAACAATATTTCATACTTTCATACAAATTTATTACTCTTAAAGATCTTTTTTTTATTCCTTTAGTACTAGAGATCATAATCATATAATCATATAATTACCTATATAAATCACATAGTATTTATCTATTTAACCACAAACCAATACTTTATATATACCCAAATAACCTATTACTGTAGATACCCAGTCTTTCTTTCTTTACCCCTTCATTGTTCAATCAAGAAGACCCCTCGGTTGTGTTTATAAGTTCCCCCCTCAATCAACCCCCTCATTATTCTATCAAGTTTTCCAGGCCCAGGGCTTTTTAGTCCGAACCTCCTCAGCACAGTAGAAAACTTATCCACCATTTCAACCATTTCAACAATGCCCATCCATCCATCCATCCATCCAAACATCCATCCATCCATCCATCATATTCCAACCAGGTTAGGTATGTCGTACTTATGTACAAAAAGTGATATAATATCAGATGAATCTTCAAGTCTCCATTCATTCTCAAATCCTCAAATCCTCAAGTTCTAGCAACTCATATATTGAATGAATGAAGGAATAGGAGGGAATGAATGAATAAAGGAGAGGGGATTCCCTATATACACTCTAAAACAGAATAAGTGATTGATCAATCAATACCTAGGTATGAAGAGTAAAAACCTCAAAACACACATTCATTCACACATTCACACATTCACACATTCACACATCTAAGTAAAAAACAACAACAAAAAACAACCACTATGAATATTAATCAATATGCACATTTTGTCACAGACTCAAAAAAACAACAACACAACAACCCAGAAATAATTTTTACAAAATAGATTCCACTATTATTAAGCCCACCATGATTCATCAATCCATTGCTTGCGCATTGTTGCGCCAGCCAGCAAAACCAAGCAAAAAATTTGAACACCCACCATGTTGTTGTTGTTGTTGTGCTTCCCACATTCGATTGCACGGCTTTGCACCCAGAGTTTCCCACCGTCCATTTATATCTTCAATCCAACTACCAAGAGATCCCCTTATGAGAGATGATAAAAACAGTGAGATGAAGCTGATTGACAGTCCATCAAGTTCAAGAGAGAACGTGCAAGAGCAAAGATATCAATGAGAAAAACGATCGCTGTACCAGACAGGCATGATAGAATTGGGTAAGTCGTCATGCAAGTCGTGGCGTTAAAAACAGAAAAAAATTGGGGAATATGAAATCAAGACTATGCCACATTGCCAGAAAGGGAGTGCAAAGTCAAGAGAAGAATCGACATGAAAAACCTAAAAGCCGGCCGTTGACACCTTCCCCTTTCCGTGCACAATGAAAATCAACCAACGCCTCCCGCAAATCCCCCACAATATCTAAGCAAAAAATGCTTTCTGAAATGCAGAAATCGATCTTCTCAAAATCTTTAATTTCAAACTCGTTTCCAACGAAGCCCGAGAAACCCTTTCGGACTCTCAAGCAGTTCCAAAAGTTTATATCATTTATTGGGGCATGTGCTCTGGTGAAAGACTATCGTGATCTACCGGAAATTGAACAAGGTTGCTCATATCCATATCAGCCGAGGATTGCTCACCGAAAGCTGGGGAATGAGGGTGCATAGGGATATTGAGGGTATGCTTTTGATACATCTCATTGAGTCCGGTGCCGTCATCGGACATAGCTGACTCGTTATGCATGCTGTAAACATCGGCAGAAGCACTTCGGTGCATCATTGACATTGGCGGAGACTGGTCAACAATGGCTGGGTCTCCGTGACTCATAAAAGATAAAGGAGAAACCGACGGGGGAGCAAGCGAGGAAGGATCGGGCGACAGGTAAGGCATTGAGTATGATGTGAAGCTGGATGCTGGCATCGATGATGAGGTTGGCATTGATCCTGTCATAGGTCCATTATCATTTGCTTGAGGAAAATAACCAGGGCTAGCATAATCAGATGGGGAAGTAGTTGTAGCTGCAGACATGGGGTACTGTCTGAAATCCATTCCATAACCTGACGAGGTATCAATTCGTAAATTGGGTCCTAGAGGTCCAAGGTTGTTTGGTTGTTGAGGAATAGGAGCAAAGATGCTGGGGTTTTGGTGTTGCTGTTGCTGTTGAGATTCACCGGGGTGCTGAATGAGGAATGATGGCATTGGGTTGTTGAACATGGAGAAATCAACAGCCATTGGGACGGATCGACTTCTCTGTCTTCTGTGACCAGGTCCACGCGCACCTGGATGAACATTAACACCCCACTGTTCTTGGAACATACCGACATGGGCTTGCGCATTGAAGTTTGGTTGAGATGATGGGCGGTGACCAATTGGGGATACAGGTGCCGACATAGATAATGGTTGTTGATGTGCGAATGGGCTGTCGCGAGCGATGAAGGACTCAAGGGAGACGAGCTTGGCTAGTTGACCGCTAAGAACCTTAGGATGACCACCTAGATGGTGAACCATAACTTGAGACGCCTGTTGATCTTCTGTGAAATCACCACATTGGTAAAATCCTCCAGACCCTGATGAATCCATGAAGAAATTTGGCGCACGAATGAGCTCAACAACTAGTCCACCAGGTCGCGACTCGTTATCTCCATTTTCCAGGTAGATATTCTTGATCGAAGAGAATGGGTATTCAATCTTGTAGCCGGCTTGGTCATTGTTGATGTAGTATGTCATGGTAGATTTATCAGGGGAGTAGAAAATGATCAGATCCATAGCATTTTGACCAATACGTCTCCAAGATCCAATACTAAGTGATCGACAGGAAAGGTGGTGAATGACTATTTTAGATCAGTACAAGATCACAAGTTAGAGACTCTATGGACCGGTACTCACCAACTTTTCCTTGAGGACCGTGATCTCCACCCATAAGCATGTTACCACTACCATAAGGTATGAGTCCACCTCGGCCCAAGAAGTTACCACCTAATGATTTTCCCGATTCCATTTCTTGAATCGCAAGGTATTGGCGCATAGTTTCTGGGATTTCGCAACTCTCCCCAGTCTCAATACTCTTCTTGGCCATGAGCTTAATCTTTGCGCGCCTGCGAAAGCCAATTAGACTACGTGATGGTCTTGTGGGAAATAAAGTGAACTGACCTGTTTTGGAACCAAATTTGAACGGAACGTTCAGTCATGTTGATGTCCTCCGCAATTCTTTCTCTAACTGTGGCTGTAGGTGTTGGGTTCTTGTTGAATTCCATCTCCAAAGTAACTAATTGATCTTGAGTTGCCCGTTGTCTCTTCTGATTCTTTTGTTGTTGAGTCAATGTGCTCTTGCGAGGAGGTCTGCGAGAAGCCGAGCTGCTGCCAGCCGAGTTCGACGCGGTAGGGGATGGTGTTGAGATCATTTTGAGGGCATCTTCTTGCGACATGTCCGACATCTTGCTTTCTAGGGACCTTTGTCAATTACTTTCGTCTTTCCCTAATAGTTTCTATCTTCCCCCAATGATTTGTATGTAGTTTAACAAGCTATGTCTTTGGTAGCACGAGTCTCAGTGATCGTCGAGATGTTTATGTGCGTTGTATGCACAGATGTTTGTGTGGGTCGAAACCTAAGTGAGGATAAATAAAAAGGGTTGAAGTAAATCCAAATTTCTAAGGAGATGGATGTCTTTCAAAACAAAATGCAAATGCTTCGCTGAATCTTGCAGGAAAATAGAAAGGTATAGATCTTGGGTATGTCTCTCGAATGTTTTGTAAATGAAGCGTGGTAGTTATGAAGAAGGAGTGTTAAAAGGGTCAAGTAGACTCTTCTTCTTTTCTTGGGGGGTTGGTTGGTTGTGTTGGTTGAATGTAAAGACTGAATTGATGAAGCCGAAGAAGGAGTGTAGAGTCGATAACGACTTTTCTTTTTTATTCTTTCTGTGCTGATAATTGTGAAAGTTGAATGTAAATATGAATGTAAAGTGTAAAATGCAAAATGCAAATGTGAATTTGAATGTGAATTTGGAATACTGAGAATCCGAAGGAGTGTAATGGACCCGAAGAATCCGATTAAAGGAAAGATGAGAGGGAAAGGGGAGGGAAAAAATCAGAAGAGGAATAGGATAGAAAAAGGCGATGATGAAGTAAAGTAGTAAAGTTATGAGGGAGGGAGGGAAGAAGTTGTTCTACTGACGATAGTAGTTTAGTTAAAAGAAAGAACGGAATAATAAGAGAGAGACAGATGACAGACAGACAGACAGACAGACAGACAAAGAGAGACAGAAAGAGAGAGAGAAGGGGGGGGAAAAGGGTGTGTAAGAGGAACAGCAGATCAATGGGGGTGGGTATAGTGAATTTTATTTTTTTAAAATAATGGCTAAAACAGTAAAACTTGAATCTGAACCAATTAAAATAGAATAAAATACGAGTAAAACTAAAATATTACTAAAATAGACTCAAAAAATAGATCAAAATAGAGATAATAATCCTTGAAACTTCTAAAGTCATTGTTATCATTATTATCATTATTATTCTAGCATCCATCAATTCACTAACCAATTCACCAATTCACCTGTTCATACTAACACAAGTGAATCTTTGAAGCAAATCAAAGCCAGCAAAGAGTTAAAAGTAAATAGGTAGGTAGGTAGGTAGGTAGGTCGGGTAGATACCTAGGTATGTATAGTAAGTCAGTCTCTTATAAGAAAGAGGAAAAAGAAAGAAAAATAGAAAAAATGATTAGAAAATGCTATCTATCTATAGACTATATAACCTACTTATGCTTTCCATGCATAGCTTTTACTCTTCTCTCTTTCTAGACCCCCTCTCCTCCAACTAGAACTACTGGTACTCCTCCCTAAAGAATACATCCATCTACAACACATACGGAGTAGAAATGGGGGTTCTCAAAATTAGCATTGATACAGTGAGAACAGTACAGTGGTACAATAGTATACTAAATTGCTTACCTTCTAACTCTACCAACAAGTCCATATAGATAGTAGATATATCAACTAATGAACTGATTTCATAATACATGTACAGATTACCTATATAACTATTTACAAAGTATTGTTCAGAATCTTAGATAGAGTGATAGAGTAATAGAATAATACACCAATACCCATTCCTTGACATCTGAAGCATTACTAAACGAGGTTTCTCTCTCGATCCCTAAAGCATTATTGTATGCCTTCAGATTCCATTCCCTAAGAATCAAGATGCCTGTGCGTGGCCCAGCTAGGTACTTACTTATTTAGTCACCTACCTACATCAACAACCAAACCCCCATGCGAGGCACAACCTAGAAGGGCAAAGAAGAGAAAGGGGGTAAGAGACCCATGTAGATTTACGAGCATCAATGTGTAAAGGTACGCATGTATGTAAGTTATTCTTGCATAGCATCGCTACGAAAAATAAGTCAAGCAAAACATCACTGCTGCCATATTATTGCGGCAAAGTTCCAACCCTTTCAACCCTTCCATACACCACCAATCCGGTGTTCTAACTTCTGAATAGTGGCTCTCGTCTTCTCAAACATGGGTATACCCCCTGAATTACATTGCGGATTCCGGTCCTTTCAGGACCAGTGTCAATCCTCGTTAGTTGGCTAGATAGTAAGTAGCGAATCATATGCAACCGCCGCATTTTCTTGTCTGAAATCTTTTTGGGTTTTGGAACATACAGACTTCAAACGGTGAATACCGTCCCATAGAAAAGAAGCGGATGTACTTCGTAGACCAGTAGTTGGATATGGTACCTTAGTGGAATGTCAAGTCAATTGGGGGTCGAGTCACACAATGCTCTTACCATGATTCCATTAAGTATTCATTCATTTTGGAGGTTGACCCGTCTTCTGACTTCCTGGTACCGAACCTCTCCATCCGAGTCCATTTGCATCTCTTCCGTACCAATCATGACATACATACATATGTACATACATTCTTTGCTGCACGTTACTCCATCACTCACTTGTAAAACAACTATAACAACAACACATGCAATCAACCGACCGAGTCATGCATGCCGTACGGTATAACGCCGTACTCTGTACAGTGTACATATCTTTTCTGACAATGATATGATATGATAGTGTTGCGAGTAGGTACATGTTACTGTAGCGGTACCGGTACTGGTGCTGATGAAGAAAATAAACTGTCTTCGAGTCCAAGAATTTACCCTCTTCTTTTCCCCAACCATTATTATTGAAACCTTTTCAGAGTTCCATAGTTGAAATATCCATCACCCCTGAAGAAAACGTATTAATATTCAGCTAGCATTTACCGCTCAAAAAACCCCCCCCC
>NGKJ01000020.1:105562-125097 GCA_002162495.1 Myriosclerotinia curreyana
AAACCCCCCTCCTAAAAACGCCTCCTCCCCCCTCACCCTCAGTTACCCTCAGTTATCCTCAAACCCAAAAACCAAGAAACGAAATATAACCTCTAACAACCCCCCCCCAAAGAACAAGCGCAAATCTCGAAATGTGTAAAAGAAAGAAAAAAAGATGGGACGGAGAAAACAGAATAATAATAATAATAATAATGGCATTTTGGAATCAACTTAAATGTGATTTAGACATCATTTAGCTGGAATCATTTGTTTCATGATGACAAGTCTAGTTGCGAGCGTACCTGGAATCTGGATAGAAGGAGCCGTTACCTAGTTAGTAAGTTATGCTTCGTACCGCATTTTACCAGCAAAACAAAAGGGTGAAGCTTGTACTAAACTTTGTACCTGCATCAGCGACTGACGACTGACTGACTGGCTTAAGCGATTAGAGTGTGGGACAACGTGTGGTTCGTCTGGTAGTTTATGCACAAATACCAAGAATAGATTAGTTGATAAGCCGTGTCAGAAGTTCTAGTCAGGAACGGGCTTCCGGTTTAAAGGGGGAGTGGCAATAGTGATTGTATAAATCCACAAACCGATCCTAGAAAAAGTCATCGCTTTCCTCAAAAAATTCAATTTGTATCTTTGTATTTAGACCTTTAGACCTTTAGACCTCTATCAAAAAAAAAATGTTGTAAGATCCATACGCAGCATTATCAATCGTAGCCCCTGACGGTGAGGTACCGGTAATATAGAAATATATATTATTGAATCGAAAAACCCCCGTTGAGCAAAGCCAAGAATCAGTGTTGATCGTTACTTAGCAACAAAACAACTCGCTTATACTGAAACAAAAGGATTGAAAGTCAGTTAGGAGAGGAAGCTACAAAAATCCGCACTACTGTTCCATCCATCCATCCACAAAGTTTTTCTAAGAGAAAAGATATGCGACGCTAACCATAGATAGATAAAGATGCTATCGTCACCCCCACCAAGAGGATGCATAAAGGGGTAGGAAGACATTAGCCTATTCTTCTGAAGCGGAAAAATGGCCTAAAACGTCAAACCGCACAGCGTAAGCATAACGCAGAAGCATGCATGGGATGAGCGACTCACGTGGTCCACTCCATTCAGAAGCTTCTCCGATGTTCTCTGGAGAGCACATAGATGATAGGTATTGATCTTTTGTCACGGTTGCTCATAAATCGAACTCGAAATATTATTATAGTTGTTGGCAAGTTATTGCGGATTTTACGGAGGACGGAGAGGAACTGAAGAACCCTTACAACTTACAAGAATGAGGCCATTCACGACCATTTATCTCGCCGTAAATCATCCTGGCACGCACGGCTGTGATCCTTATGCAACTTGCTGGGTATATGCAAGACACGACGCTGGCTCTTTTTGCCCACGCCACGTTCACCGGGATTTCCATCTCAATGTGACCTCCGAATCGTCAGCGCCATTATTCATGTATTATGTCATATTCTTATTCTTATTCTTGTCTGATGCATAACACCACTAGCAAAACGTAAGCTGGGATTCCCTATTTTGCCTGCAAAGTTCAGACGACAAATCATTGATTGCTGCATGCTTCACCCTGTACGAAGTATCACGCTTCGATTTCCCCAATAATGGAGATTATGAGACTGTCCAGTGTCCTCCCCCACAAGATCTACCTACTGCCTCCATCCGCCTGTCAATTTGTCAACCCGGAGTCGCATAACTTTCGAGAAGGAATTCTTGAAGCTCGACCGCCGTTATTACCTACAGTACCTACTTATAACAACGTTTTCAGTCTCGCTTCCAATCGATCGAATACAGATGAATTCGCTTATACCGGATCGATAAATCTGACCAATAAGATCCGGTATAGGCGGGTTTCTGGTATAAATAGGTCAAGTATTAAGGTATTTACTAAATTTATATATCTAAACCTTAAAATTTCAGCTTCAATTTATTTACTTTATATGTGATCAGGCAACGCGGGGCTTATGATTCCTAATTTTTATACTGCATTGATTGATTGATTTTAGTTTCGTATTCTGTTATAGCTTAAATTCCGGTATCTTTCTATAAATATTGGTGGTGCTAGACGAACTTCTTGTTTTGGGTAAACTCTATATCGAAACGAGAAAGGCCATGTTTCTCGAATCTTCTTGAACAAGAAGAGACAGTAGGGCTATTTCTCTACCCAAGCCCTGTCAATGGGGTGCACATTTACATGTACAACGAGGCTGGGTATGTTCCATCTGTTTGGGGACATAGTTACTCCTTACACTATAGACCTGCCATGCAAGCACTCGCACTGTACAAAGTCCTCAAGCAGAAACTGCGTCTGTGTTTTTACTCTGACCGCACGTCATCCTTGAATGATTATTCCCCTACGCTTATGTTTTGACTTGGGCGTGAGAAACGATCGTGAAAGGATAACGAGCAGAAAGCGGCGCGCTAGTGTTTCAGATATCTTCATCCCCCAGCGGTGATGCATTGAAACTTAGGGTCTCCAATACTCTGACTGCAGCCTAAACTCTAGATTTATAAATATCTGAATCAGCTGCTTAATATTCCAGATGGGCACGACTTTTTGACCGGAAGTAAGCTTCCAAATGGATTGAAGATGCCACATGATTCCAAGACATCAACGGAATCAAATCTAAAAAACTGTATCAATGTTAACTGTCAGTCTAGACTGTTGAAAACTTTAATACAAAGCGAATTCCATTTAGTATGAGCTCGACGTTCTACATAAGGCAATAGCAAAGTTTTCCCAAACTCTGAGGTTCATGGGAACAGGAAATGCCTATGGTATCGACGCATACAGACTCGTCAACAGCCATTGTTGAGTTTCCTAAGGTCACTTTGGTTATAGCATCATATTCTTCTAACCTGCGGTAAGTTGGAATTATCTGTTAGGATTCAGGAATTTCGGTATATTTTAAACCATAATGACACCGTTACAAGGCCCAAGAACTTCTCAAGAGGCTTGAGGGGAGGATACCAAGATCATTGAGGTGAATAATATGAGAGGCGAAGCACAGAAGGTGAAAAGCAAAGGGATGGGGAATATTTTGGTGTCCGTAGTGTGCTTTGCGGGCAGATTTGATTCGTGTAAGTTCTATCCTTCTCGCAAATAATCCACACTCAAGCTGCCTTCGTCCCTCGAATGAACCATGTGTCTCATCGGCTGGAACAACTGTAGGTATTTCCTTCTCCTGTCAATAGCTATGCTACAGTAGTTTTCCCCCGGTATGATCAGCGCAAGGGTCCTTAAGACGTCTTGAGAAGGCACAACATGCTTTGGGTCTTCGCTCTCCGTGTGATAGTAGCTTGTATATAACATCGCTGTACTGTTGTAAAAGTTTTCGCGCCTTTGATTGCGAGAACAAAAAGCTTGAGGTATAGCAAGGCAAGAGTATTGTGATGACTAGAGATCATGGCGTCCTTTGACTAAGGAGTAATGATGGAAGTCTACTTCTCGAACGGACTTGCTGGTTCTGGAGCCTCGTAACCTCGTCGAATCAGAAATCCAGCGAACTTTTGCTCTAACCTTGCAAACTGGAGAAAACCCATCAGATCAAACTCGTAAGGATGCCTTCGGTACTCACCACACTTGTTTCTTCTATTGGTACAACCCCATCTTTGATCCATATGGAATAACTACCCATTAGATTTGCCATCATGACATCAGTGGTAAGTCTATCACCGACAACTGCTATCTGATCTGGTCTCGTGACCCCGGTCTCAGGGTACTTTGAAAAGTATTCCATGATATCCGAACCACAACCAGGCTTCTTGGAAGCATGAGACAAAACCGTAACACCTGTAGACTTTTCAACTTCAGCAGCAAGTTTACCAGAACGGTCTAAAGACTCAGCACCCGCTGTATTAGAAACGATCAGAAGTCGCCGCCCTGGATAAGCCTCCCGAAGCTTTTTGAAATTGTCCTAATATGGGTTAACATTGAACAGAGATTACATTTATATTTCATCTGAAAATGGAACGAAGGGCAGACAAATCAAAATTGATTAAAAAATGAGACATCGTGATGCTATCATGATGCAATTTGAAGCACGCTGCTCTGCATAGACTGGCGACTTCCCAAAGGTCATAACATAAGCTTGTAAACATACATTGTAGGGCTCGTATATATCATTAGATTTAGGATATGCGAAGCAATTATCCTTATCCAACACTACAGCCCTAATATCAGCTTTTTTGTATTTCCCAAAAGCCAAGTTGAGGGGTATCGGCAGGTGATTGAACGTGGAAACCGTTGCTTGAGGTAACACTAGTGTCGGTCTTGCAAGAAGACGAAATATATTCACCGTTGCTGATATGTTAAGAGTATTCATATCCATTGATGTAACTCTACATAAATCGTTGTGATGTTCGGAGCGCAACAACAATTTTGAGGAGGATGCTTGAAGTCGGCGGACGGAAGTTACCGAAATCTTCAATATTACTAGCGCCAAATTATTCTGATAGAGCTAGGTAAAGCTTCAATCAAATCAGACACTGACACTCACGCGCGCCAGCCCACGACGACTCTTCCGCAGACTCCCATTCCTCTTCAATCAATACCTCGCGCTATATTGAATAATCGACTACCATGACGAGCACAATCGGAATACCAATTAAGCTCTTGAACGAGGCCCAAGTTAGTCCATCTCTTTCCAATAGGCTCCAAGCCTTAAATCCAAAACCTCTGCCATTACCGTTACTGACAATTGCCGCGTATTAGGGTCATGTCGTCACTCTCGAGATTACAACCGGCCAGGTCTACCGTGGCAAGCTTTTGGAAGGTACGACTACCCATAATTGTTCTCGAACTCTTTACCGCAAGAAAGGAAGGTGCTGATTCAACGTTATTATAGCGGAAGACAATATGAACGTTCAACTTAAGGATATTACCGTTACCGCGCGCGATGGTCGTGTCAGTCATTTAGATCAAGTCTACATTCGAGGCTCACACGTGAGATTCTTTATTGTCCCAGATATGTTGAGGTTAGTCAATTCAAGATTACTTTGCCGGAACGGATATGCAAATGCTTGGGGCTGTGGGTATCATTGCGGGCATGGCTGATTTGAGTTGATATAGGAACGCGCCCATGTTCAGGAGCAGAAATACCAGGGGTAGAGGTGTGGGATTGGCAAGAGGAAGGGCTACAGTTAGCAGGGCGAGGGCAAGCGGGCGAGGAGCACCAAGAGGTTGAGACACTCATATGAGATGTCGATGAAAGAATATTTATCAAATGGCGGCGTTTGAGGGGGAACTTATGATTCATTGCAAAGCCAGTCTGTACAGGAGAGAGCTCCAGAAGCTCGAGTATTGAGGATGACCCAGCGCACAAGCATACCTGGGGAGGGAAATTTTCCTTGTTGGCATTTGAGATAGAGCAGAACAATAAGGAGCATATATCTAACCTCCTAGAGACCAGAAATAACTGCTGTACTCTTCAATTCCTAATGCCTAATGAATATTTGTTCTGGTGACAAAGGAAATGAACCAATGAAATGATGACAAACTTCGGATCGGGCAAAGATACTTCCGACATTACCATTAACTTATTGTTTTTGCTTGTTTGTGTGGATCCGAACAATACAACCATGACAATGGAAATCTCACATCCACGGCGTATTCTAGCTGTTAGTAGACCTGATTCTGGTCTTGTAGACTTGTTGAAAGGTTGGAACATCACTTGTTCTTGTATACATGAACCTTGATATTGACTTGTGTTCCCAGGTCTCACTGGTTCTGCGCCTGCTCTCACGGGGGACTCGATTGCAGGTATCACCCACGACTGGTCTATCAAAACCAACTACTACACAGCAAGCGTTCCGATATGGCTTGATGAGATACATGAGCCTGAGATCTGGTCAAAGGAATTTTTGGCACCAGAAGCTCGAGAAGTTTTGACAGTACTTGGTGCCTTTATTGTATGTTTCCGAAAGCCCGTCGATGAACCCGAATTGCAAGCTTTCAAGACTCTTTTGGAAAGTGTGGCCGAGGTTGTCAAGGAAGGCTGTGGCTACACCTGGGACGGTGTTTGTTTAGCTGTGGCCATGCCACAGTCAACAACTCCTTACTTGGAAAAGAGCTTCGATGAGTGGGAGGACTTGTGCCAAGAGCATGGTTTCGAGTTTGTTGACTTCGAAAGTAAGGGTCGAAATGAGTACTCAGGTAAAGGAATCTTTGAAGGAAACTTCTATGCCTTATGATTAACACCTATAGAACCTATGGGTCTCGACAGGTTGAGGGAAGCTTTAGAAGCTAATGAATGGGAAGGCGGTGGTGAAGATGGGGAAGACGTTGATCTAGGAGATTTCGATGATGATGGTGATGACAACAAAAGCATTGGCTTTGGTATCGAAGCGGCTGAGATGGAGATGGAGATGTTCGGTATGAAACAGGCAATTCATGGCGAGTCTACGGAAAAGACAAGCGCCGACGAGGAAGTCGAGAATGAGGATGGAGTAGATCAGCTTGAAGCTTTGATGTTGAGGATGCAAGCTGTCAAAGGTGAGAGACTCGTAGTCACTAGGAGGATTCCACACTAACACAAGCAGATATGGGCGCGGATCTGCCAGAAGCTGAGAGAAAGAGGTTTGCGGCGAAAGCCGTCAATGATTTAATGAAAACATTATAAGATATCCCATTGCTGCCCAAACAACGATGTGAAGATGATCATTTCCTGGCTCGCGCGAGACCGTCTTCAATTAAGGGATTGAACCTTCCCTAGATTTCATCGCATGCCGTTCCCGTGTAATTGTTTGATGCTCCGTGGCACTGCGGGAGCTAGAGGATCGTTGGAAGCATCTGACTGAGCATGCCGAATCGTCGAATCACGTCGAGATGCGCTGAGGATGTGAGGCCTGGAACCTAGCATGCCATTTCCGTCGACCCGACTATCGCAGCTCTGAGTTGATCGATATCGACATCGACAGAGGCCCAGTCTCCACATGCCGCCTGAAATTTCCTGTATTTTTAACCCAGAGTGTAGCAAGTTGCTTCGCGTGGGAACCGTCATCTCGGGATTTTATCTGTTTCCCCGACTTCTGCCTTGTGTTGATTTTTATCTAACATAGTTTGTGTTTAGATTTTGATTATTGTATCCATCGCGAACTTTTTTCTTGATGTTTTGAGTCGAGCCTTGAACCACCGAAGCCTCGTTGGATTCGCCTGAGAGTTGAGTGAATGCAACGCATTCTCGCATTTTCGTGTGTATCTTTTCGAGTCAGACAATCGCAATAACTGAGCCTTTGTATAATGTCTGCTTATATCTTCATATTTGCTCAGTGGTGTTGTAATGCTCGCCCTTCGCTGTTGCCCTTGCTGCTATTATTTTGACGGTATGCCCTTGATTGTAGCCTAGTAGTAAACGTCTTGCATCCAAGTCTTGTGCTCCTGTTGGGCAGTATCCTTAGAACTTAGCTGATGTAGAATTCGAATCTTACCTCAACGTCCGAGACAAAGATCTTCAATCTGGTCAATCCTTTGAAGAGGTATTTGGATTCATTTGGTATCCCAAGCACTTAACTTGTCAAAGCCAATGTATATAGCCTGCAGAATAAAATCGTATGATCAGTCACCAAGCAGTCACCAAGCAAGTTGGATGTTCTCGGCTCTCCCCTTAGAAAATAAATACTCCTTCTTTGATTACAACGTAATAGTAGCAACCTGGAAAATCCGACTCAGCAAAGAAGGCTCGGTAACTTACTGACACTTTTTATATGTTTTTTCTGTATTTAAGAAGTCCGCCAACTATCCATTCAGAATGCTATGTTCTCCTCTCTATCTTCAAGGCACCGGCGCCCACCAGCCATTCTTTATCATTCTAAGGTCCTGCGGCCTAGATCATTCCAGCAATTGATATGATCTCTAGAGTCGACGTCGTCGGTAGCATTAATAGCAGAAAGCTTAGCATCTCTCGTGTCTCAAAGTTTTATACAACCAAATAAACTCCTGCCATCCGCATCTATTGTATTCGTATTACCCCCACAACTTTCCATCCTGCGCTTTCTTTCGTTCTTTCTGAGTTGAGGCTAACAAAGACTCATATTCTTAGTCCTTTCCAACCCTTCAACCTCCCACGCCGATTACACAACTCATAGCCAATACCTTCGAGTCCTGTCCAGCGAAACTATAAAATAATTGCAAACCTCTTTCCCCTTTCATTTTAAATGCTTCACGACTGTCCCGTACTATTGCACAATGTCAGGCTTATCGACTTGACCACCTCCCTTCTCGCCATTGCTGTCACCATTGCTGTCACCACACTCGATCCTCCGTCGGCGTCAATCGCACCTCGTAGCCCTCAAAGCTGTCAATAGTACCATATTTCACACTCGCGTTCATCAACCCTTTAACGAACCTAATAATAAAACCCACAATAAGTCTTCAAGATGAATTGCGGAACGAACACAGGGGAGAGGGTGGGTAAGGCGAGGAGCCTGAGCACCAATTAGAGAAATACAAGATGCTACAAGGGTTCATTTCATATCTACAGATGGCTTGAATGCCATCGTCGCTATACACATTCAATAATACTCGCCAACCCAAATGAGTTTGCAAAGATTGAAAAAGAGCCTGCTGTATCCTCCCCCGACGCTCGACTCTCAGAGTGTACACTGTATTCTATATAACAATACGACATGGTACGATGCTGCCGTGCTTAACCCTTAGAATTGGTGACTGTCATGATCTTGATAATCTATTTCTATAATCTTGATGTCGTGCTACCTGCTGTTGACTGTCTATCTACTTAAACAAAGCCTGTCCGTCGGGTCCCCCAAGCTCTCCCTCCATAGACGCGCTTAGCTACAAGCTCTTGCTGTATACTCTACTTGTCAGATCATACCAGTAGAGACGGCGCTCCACGGATAGTACTTCCTCACTCCCACCTTGATGTTTAGGTATCTGTTTACTGGCTGCGCTGTACGATCCGACCCCTATTGCTTCAGATTAATTCTTCCCACGCGTGCGCAAGCTTCTAGAGCCCCAAAGCTACCATTACTCTAGATTGCTGCTCATTCAAGTCAATACCCAAGTTAGATACTCTGTAATCCCTTTTGGGAAGGCAATCTTGCGGTCATCACTTTGGTAGTTCTCACATTCGCTTCAGGTTTCAAGCAGTCAAGATTCAATTGGCAACTCTAATCTAGATTCAAGATGCTACTGGTGTCTCTTCCATTTCTTATACTATGATAGGCTTCAACTGGGACCTCCTATATTGCTTTGCAGACACTATTAGCCCATTCAAGACAAGAAGTATCCCTCAACTCCAACGTCTTCGCTTATGCATGCTAGACTTATAATCAAATGAATCTGCTCCGCGACGTCTCAACTAGAGTTCTTGAGACTGTAATACTATATCAGAGGAGGCCTTTATCCCAATGGCCACGAAAGACTTGAGAAGCCATCTAATCATACTGCGCTTTCATGACTGATGGAAATGTTTGATTCACTTCTAACATAACAGACCACTTTATCACTCACCCCTGACCCCCTTTTTTATGTCGTGCCATGCCTTTCTTCCCACGTTTGGGTCCAATACTCTTTGCATTCTTCCATTACAACCTATCTACGACATTCCTGGCAGTTATTAAATGCTTTCTGATGATACATTAGCCTCATAAAGCTTCCTGAGACCGAATTGCTTCACATCTTGATACAATAGCACTGAATATAATACATTGGTCTCATTGATCAACTCTTTTCCTTGGATATTTGAACTATCGTAGTCTAATCTGACTCACATCTGACTCAAAGATAGGTTGTAGTTGAATATCTATCGATATAGATAGTCTTCACACCAAGATCTTGAAGATCACCTCTGGAACTGCTTGTCATCAAGCCTTATGGTATAGTACGCAATTTCATCCACACCCCCTCATCAAATCGGGGTTCGATCATTCACCATCAGAATACCCACTCTATCTTGCTAACACGGCATCCTCCGATCTCTAGACCAATCTTACATGCGATATGGTGCCATACTTCACTTGAATCCGGGATACCGAGCAGTCTTTTGATCATTCGGTCCTCCGCTTTAACGTAATTTCCCCAACAGTTCCCTTTTCGGACGTGAAAGACCACATTTTCCTCCCATTGACGGCTCAACAATACGCTAGTCACGCCACCAAGGTTCTCCTCTCCTCGTTAGTTGGAAAATTTGAACATAGTCTTCAAAATAAAAGCCTTCTCAACGTTAACGATCAAGTTTGCTTCTAAATAAACTCCACAACAACGACAACACCAGCTTCTGAACCACATATTGGCCTGGATCTACAATTAATAGAAGCCTTAAACATAACTTGAGCTTCCTTGGACCTTCTTCTTCTCTTGTTACCTTCCAAAACCCTCAAATTTGCAATTTACCCTTCTTTGAACACACATTTCTGCGATCTTTGAGAGATATCGAGAACACACCGAAGTTGAAAGTTACTTCAAGCACTCTGGACAGTGAGATAACCTCTTGGGTATCTATTTAACAGGCATTCAGCACAGCAGAAGCTTGCCCAGACCTCGTAAGCAATAATACTTCATTCATTACCAGCAGAAAGGTTCGAGTCTACCTCACTTTGGGCCACCTGCTAATCGATTTTCCCCACCAAAATAGTTAATCTACACGAACACCCTTAGGAGTATGCTCCACACTATACCGACCTTCAAATATCACAATTAGACAGTGTATCCTCAATCTTTATACCTCAACCAGTCTGAAGTCGATAACCCCTTGAGTTTAAATCATCTTTGAGGTTTCTAGCACCAGGACACCTTCGATCTTCGCCTCCCTGCAGATCCTCAGTTAGCCGACGCTTATTTTTTGAATAAGGTATGACCTTTCTTGAAGCCTTTACGGGCCATTTTGTGGCCAATCTTGCTGATAACACGATAGTAGCTTGAGATCTAAAAAGCCTCATCCCTTTGTACCGCTTCGAAAAAGCATACTGATACTCATACGCAACGTAGCTCAGCCACAAATACAAGTCATAACTCCACGATAAGGCCCTTGGATATCTTCGAGAACCTTCACAGCACCTATTCACAACCAATTCAACAATAGTACAAGATGGGAGGCGTTACTTGGTCTGAAGAGGAAAAGGTGTACTTTATTAACACTGTTATGCGCCGCTCACAGTTTATGGGGAACGGAGGCACGTATACTCCCAAGATTGGAATGGACTGGAGTGAGCTAGCGGCCATGATGCAGACTGCGATGAATAGCCAGGGAATATATCGCAGACACTACACCTGTGGCTTGATGTACGAGCACTTCTATCAAGCTGTGAGGAAGGAGTGGAAGGCGGACCATTGGAAGATGCTTAGAGACAGCGCTCGTGCTGCTGCACGTCTTGCTCGTGCCGCTGCTGCTCGTCTTGCTGCTGCTGCTCGTCCTGCTGGTAGACCATCAAGACGCAGCCAAAAGGCCAGAGCAAGATCCAATGGCGCACCCACTGCACCCCCTGCTTCTTCGACAACCAGGGATCCCAGCCAACGCTTAGATGGTCGTACAAGGCCACCAAATGAGGCTGTTGCTGGACCATACAATACGGAATCGCCAAATTACACCAATAATCGTCATGTTAATAACTTTTCTGAGTTGGACGGCTTTAGACAGCCAACTCCAGCTCTGGATCGGTATCCTGGTCCCCCCTATTATCCTAACCCCCCACAATATCCCGGTACCCCAATGGCTTACGGTCAGTCACAAAACGACCATTTCGATCCATTTGGAGCCGCAGATGTTCCTTTTCTGACCCATGCTGAAGGTGTGGCATTGTACCAGCAGCAGCAGGCTAATAATAGGCGCCGTGAGCGTCGACGACGCCATGCAGTTCATGGACATGATGCTCGGACAATTGCTCCTATCGTCTTCCGGACCCCTACGCCACAGAATGATGATATGGAGGAACCTGGCCTCTTTGTACAACAATTTGAGCCTGAAATCAACCGCAGAATGCCGACTCCGAGACCCAGAGTAGAGCTAGATGCCGCACAAACGATGGCAACAATGTTCCGTTCCCAGGAACTACATACCTTACATGGAGTTCCCGCACGTAGCCATCAGGATCAAGTAGAAGCTCGCCGTGGATATATGCAACGTCGCCCGTACGAGCAAGGACCTCGCCTCGCACCGATCATCTCTCGCCATAATACAGCACCCAGGGGCTATAACCATGTTCAATTGGATGAAGATGACGAGGATGAGGAGCAATAGGGGTATTCTAAGATTTCAGGCTAGATTTAAGGGGAATTAGCGTTACTTTTGCGTTGAAAATGGATCATTAGGGTAGCTTTCTAAGTATTTAGCGATTGATTAGGTCTTTTCTAGAGCTAATTTGAGGAATGGAGGAGTCCAAGAGGTGTTAGAGGAGTTTATGAGATAGCTACTCTTGATCTAATGCATATGATTTACTTTCTTTGAATAGTGCATTCTACATGATTTCCTTATGATTTTGATGGAAAGTGACCTGATAATGCAGAATTTTAGACTTCCAGTGTCCGTATCATGGATGTTCCTGTTCGAATACTATGATTTTAAGGCTCATCGAACCTCCCGTGAGTCTAAATCACTGATCTCTTAGCATATTTGCTCTACTATGCTTGAAAACGGCTTCATTTCATCAAAATGAAGAGAAAATAGCCTTCATTTTGGCTCATTTTCATCCAATATTCATGAAATGAAGGGCAAATGAACATAAAATGAGTCAATTTTGTCCCCGGTGAGCCCTAGTTAGATGTGTCCTTGGTCAAATCCGGGCTTCAAATGAAGCCTTAAAAGTTGACTTGGAGAAATTAATTACAAAGTTGTAATGAGATTATAGTTACTTAATTGTAAGAGCTTTAAGTAGAAATCTTAAACTATATACTTAGCATTTGGAACTAGAATACTTCAACGCTTAAATCAAAAAAAAACAACGAATGAACTATAATTATGTTTTCAAGACTAGAAGATTTTTAATTTAAAAGTAAATTTAAGAAAAGATAAGCTAGTCGTTTATATTTAAAATGTTAATAAGATATTATTTAATTAAAATAAAATAATTGCTAAACTATCAATTATTGTTATAAAACTATATTCGTTTAATATTTAAATTAAAAGAAAATAATAAATTAACTATTATCTATTAGTTTAAAATATTTCTTTTAATTGTTCAAATTGTATTTATATATTTTAAACTATAATCTTTAAGCATTTTAAGTAAAACATATAAATATTCATAAAAAGAAATTAAAATAAACAAATTATAATCTTATATTATAAGAAATTAATTTTTATTATTGAAGTTAAATTCATTTCTTAAAAATTATATTGTTTTAAAAAGATTAACCAAGAGTATAACAATATTTAATTTGAAATAAAATTATTGGAAATACATGTACAGGGTTAGGGCATAGTATTAGGTATGAAGCATCTTCATTACACAACTCAATATATATATGTACAATAAATCTTTTTTTTTTAAAAACTTAGATTAATATATTCGTATTTCTTTTTTTATATTCTAATAAATTATAATCTTATATAAACAATTTCTATAATTCAATTCTATATATTGCTTTATTATTATTTAAGCAAAAATTTATGATTATTCTAAATTTTTATTCTTTTAAACATTTTTAATATTTCAAAAATCATTTCGAAATTATTGGAACATTTGGAATTATATTTGCTATTAATAGCAAGATTATTATTACCAAATAAGGTACTATTATTATCTTTAATGGTAATAATTGAGGAGAATTTAATAAATCAATTATTTTAGCTTTATCAATAATTAAAGCTTAAAAATTTATTACTAATAATGCTTTTCTAAAAAATCTTAATGTCACGGAAATTCTATATTTTACTCCGCGTTTACCGCAATTCCTGCATTTCCCAGCTTATTTATATCGATCACCTAAACCTCATATTACTATTTTATTTTAATCGTTATAAACCCTTTTAATATTATACTACAAAATAATCTATTTAGAAATAATTATTATAGCAACCTGTATATAGCAATTAGTAGGATTCTATAGATCAAAAGTATATTTAAGCAATTCAGTTTCTTTTTATTTATTCTTTTTATATTTTATATAATTGGTTCAATCTACATAACAATTATAAATCTGATTAGTATTTAAATATTACATACTAGTATTTAGAAACTTATAAAAATTAACTTTTAAAACTTTACTTTTCTACATTAAAAAATATTAATATTTTTACTAAAACTTTAATTAATCTTTTTATCAATTTTTAATAAAATTAATTATATTTTTATTCAAGTTTATCAAACTCGAAATTAATACTTAATAAACTAATTGGTTTTTGGCCTTTCAAAGCTTTTACTATACTAATAAAATCTAAGATAATTTTAGTATAAACAATAAACGAATCTTAATCAATTAAAACCTTATAATCGATTAGCTCTTCGAATTATTATCTATTACTCCTTTACTCTTTGATTTTATTATAAAAAGAAATAAAGAGTTCAATAAAAACTATAATATTAAAATAAACATGTTAAGATCACCGGAGCAAGGAATCAACATAATATTATAATAAAGGGGGGCCATATAGACCAAAACTTTTCATTACTTTTGCTAGAATCAAAGAGAGATCCCTTATATAATACAGAACCCTTATACATTGCTTAGGTTTCAAAACCCTAACACTAGAATATCGAAGTTTATATCAATCTTTATTATGAGTTTATAACAAAGCCCTCCTTTTTAAAGCTTTTGTTTTTAAAAGCTATATATCTTTCAATAACTTGTAAAACAAGTAAAATACTAAGCAGAATAACCTATAGAATAATATATAAAACCTTCCCTTTATAACTTTTTCTTTGCTATTAAATCAATAGTAAAAACCTAAAACTTCAAATCCCCTAAAATATAAACCTAATCTTTTCCTTCAAAAACCCAAAACTTTAAAATTCGCTTTTGTTTTAAGCTAATCTTTTAATTGTTATAAATTCTTTTCTTTTAAACCAATCTAATGCTTTAAATGCTTTAAATGTTCTTTTAAACCTTTATTTTCAAAAAATAATAGTTTTACCCCTTTAAAACTTTAAATATCAATTTCTTAAATTTAACAAATCATTTTTGATTTATTAATAATATTCTAGAAAATATAAGTTTTATTTTGTTTATTTCTAAATACTTAAAATAAATTTTAATAATTTTATTTTTAAATATGGTAAAACTTTAGAGAATATAGGTTTTATTTGTTTACTTCTAAATACTTAAAATAAATCCTAATCCTTATAAATTTTTTAATGATCTAATACTTCAAATACTTTAATTACTTTTTGAAACTTTTAATACTTTTTAAAACTTTTTAAACTTGCTTTTACCCTTTATTTATATTGTTTTTAAATTGTTTTCAATAAAGGGTATATTTTTATGCCCTCCTTTTTGAATTAATATTCTTATTGATAAAAATTTATAAACTATTAAATTGGGTGAATACCCTTTAAAACATAAAATTTCGATATATTATTAATATATTAGTTAAGTATAATAAAAGAACTTACATATAATTTTGAATTTAAATTTGAATTTGAATTTGAATTTGAACTTGAATTTGAATTTGAATTTCAATTTGAATTTAAACTCTCTTTTATTTCTGATAAAGCATTTGCTCTTATTATACTTAAATATAAAATTAAGCTTAAAATTGAGTTTAAATTTAAATCTAAAATGGATTTGAATTAAATTTAGTATAGCTTTTTTATAATATTCTAATAGAGTATTAGTTTCTATTATACTAAAACTTTTAATAACTTTTCAAATCTAAAATATAAAATAAAATAAAGAATATTAATATAACTCTTAATTTTAAAAAATATAATATAATATTATTATCTTATTTGTACTTAAATTTAACTTTCTAATCCTAAATAATCTTTTAATACTTTTAAGTTAAACTAAAAGCAATTATATTCTTTAAATTATAAATTCAATCTCCTAATCTTAATATACTTTCAAATATAAGATTAATATCTAGAATATTATTGTTTTATTTATACTTAAGCTTAACTTTTTAATTTATAAATAGTTTGATTATTAAATTTAATCTTCTTTTTGAATTAAAATAAATAATTAACTTTTTTACTTTAAAAGTTTAATTGTAATATAAAGTAATTTTGATTTTATATATATTTTTTTTTTATAAATAGTTTTATATTTATAAAAAAGCTTTTATAACAAAATAGAAAATATAATTTCTATATTTTTTTTTTATTATAAATTATTTATTATATATAAAGAAATATTTATATTAGAACAGAAAACAAATAAAAAATAAATGGTTTAATTAATTTTTTATAAGTTTTTTAGTAACATATTACTAATAAATAGAATAGAATCTTTTTTTTTAGATTATAGTTTTAAATTTTTTTAATCTTTATATATAATATAATATTATATTCTTATTTGTATTATTAATTAAAGGTATTTTATAGATATATTATTAATATATTAATAATAAATAAAATAGGTTAAGATTTTTTTTTTTAGATTTTTTATTTTGAACTTTTTTAATTTTTATATAATATAATATTATATTACTAATTAAAAGCATTTCATTAATTTATCATTAATAATTTAATTTATAAAATAAAGTAAAGTTTATTTTATAAATAAAATAGAATATTTTTTTATTTTTAAATTTCTTAAATTTTTTTATTTTTTATAATATTCTTTATTTTATATTATTAGTTAAAGGCATTTTGCAAATTTATTATTAGTATTTCACTAATAACTTACTATTATCTCTTTTTGTAAAATAGAAAATTTCAAAATATAGTTTTGAATAATAAGAATAATAGTATAATAGTATAATAGTATAATAATATAATAATAATAATGATAATAGCGATAGCATATCAATAGTTTGCTGCCAGCATTCTATAAATAAAACTATTCTTAATACTATTTAATAAATTGCTTTTTTAAAAATGAAAAAAGTTATTAAAATTATTAAAGTAAAAAATTAATATAGTATTATAATAAAAAGGGGTTATATAAATCAAAACTTTTTATTATTTTTACTAGAATTAAAAAGAGATCCCTTATATAATACAGAACCCTTGTATATCGCCTAGGTTTCAAAGCCCTAGCGCCGGAATATCAGAGTTTATATTGATCTCCATTATGAGTTCGTAACAAAACATTTACTATTATTAGTTTATTAAGGATTTAATTAATTGTTTTTTATAACTAATTAGGTTTTTATTTATTAGTTATATCAATATTATTATAAAGTACATTTATTTTTATAACGATTACTAAATACAGTTACAAATATTCAAAAAAATAGAAAAAGTATATCAAGAGATAATAGTTTAAATCAATGAAATTGTTAGCTTTTTTTATATAATAAAGCTTTTTATTTAATTATTAAAAACTAAATCACTTTGTAATATTATTTAGTATTTATAATAAAAGTTTACTTTATCTAAAAAAAACTAATAATTAGTTATTTTTAATAAATATAAAGATATACTTCGCTAAGCTTTTTTTAATTATAATAATCCTGCAAAATAATATATAGAATAATGTTTAGTATATTTAAAAGCAAAAACTATCGATCTTGAAAAGGTTATTAGTATTTATACTATTATTACTTTTTTAAAAGTTATTAATGCAAAATAACTCCTAGAATAGTTATTTTAACAAATTAACGAATATCAAATAGCCTAATTATTAGAAAAACCTACAATATCTTTTAATAAGTACAATATCTTTATAAGAACCCTATTTTGAAACAAAGTATATGATTATAAAGGTTAAAGTATTTACTTAATAATCGATTTTATTTATAATACCTCTAAAAACTTAAAATTTAATTTAAACTTAAATGACAAAAAGGACTTATTAGGATTATTTTCTAAAACAGAATATTGTCTATATTATAAAGGTCAATCTTATAAATAAGTATTAATAAACTATAGGATAATTAAACTTGCATTTATAAGCATTTATAAGAATAATCTAAAAAAAATGATTAACAACTTTAATAAATAATAAATTATTAATAAACTTAATAGTTTCAAATATAAGGATTTTAAAAAAAAGTTTTTATTTTAAAAGTAAAAAACTTTAGTTTTTTTTTTATTATCAAAAATTACTTTCTTTAATTAAATTAATACTTATATAATTAGTATTTAATATAATTAAATAAACAATCTAAAAAGTATATTTTTTTTAACTAATATTTTTAATAAATATTATCTTTTTAATTCAACTTTTTTAGATAACTATAATGCTATGTATTTAATTAACAATATTGCTTTTTTTGATAAAAGAAAATACAAACTATTTAATTAATCCATTAATATAATTAAGATTAATACTAGTATTATTCTAATCATTAGTAAAGGTACTTATACTTTTAAAAATATTCTTTATAAAACTTGTAAATCTAATATAAAAAACTTAATACTGATTAATATAACGTTTATTCTTAGTTTTTATTTTAATATTGTTTTAAAAACTTAATTAAAAAAAAAAGGAGTTTGGATTTATAATTTGAATAATACTTTTAGAATTGGTAATATATACAAGAACATTGTTATTACTAATTTCATTTATATGTTCAATTTAGTTTTCTTAGAAATCAAAACTTTTTTCTTTTATTCAAGCTTTTTTATATTTATTCCTATAAATAACTTTATAATAATAAACCTCATTATATCCTATAAAATCAACAAATTCTTTTATTAATCTAAAGACATACTTATTCCTAGAATTGATTTAAACGAAATGTAGTATAAACGTATTAGTTATTTTAGTAGAAAAGTTTTAAAATATTTAGTTCAAATAATAAAAGGTATTAAAATATTTAGGATTATTTGAAAAAAATATATTAATTGTTTTTTTATATATACAAAACAAATTATTTTATGTGCTTTAAGTAATTACTTATCTTTATAATCTTTTTTCAAAATTTAATAAGATTTTTTCAACTTTCTATATAATTATAATAAAGATTTATAGTTATTATTGATTAAAGAAATATATAATAACAAAATATTTAATTTTATATTAGATTTAAAGTTTTAAAAAAAAGTTTTTAGAATTGTTTTAAATTTTATTTCTTAATATTAATAAAAGTATAGATTATTGATTATTATAATAAAACAAAACAATAATACATTAATAATCAGAATTCTTAAAAATATATTTTTTGAGAAATAAATAAAAGAAAAAAGTATTAAATTTAAGCTTTCTTTTTCTTATATTTATAAGCTAAATAAAAAATTAGAAAAAGCTAATTAAGAAATTATTATTAAGTAAATAAAAATAAGGAATATTATAAAACTTTTTAAAAAACTATAAATTAAAATAGTTTTTATAACAATTTATTTATATAATATTAATCTTTTAAAAGCAAAAAGTTTCAAAAGCTTTAATAGAATATTTAATTTTTAGTTTTTGTAGTATTTTAAATAATATAATCTTTTACTAATACAAAAAATTATGGATAATCTTCGCCCTAATTAAAATAGAATTTTTAAATACAGATATTAAATATATTTATTAAAAAAAAAAA